>OY987243.1:29853542-29971984 GCA_963920765.1 Ulota crispa | reverse complement strand
GTTCATCTTAATTTTATTTTTTTAGAAAGTCTTTTAATTTGTGATTTGAAGCTTAGAAGAAAAAATTATGGAGATGTGAAGAATTGGATTTGGCTACTTTATTTTTTTATGAAGACCAAAACTTTGAGGAGCTATAACGTTTAGATAGTATGAATTTTTTTTTTTTCAAATTTTTAGGAGTAGTAGCTTGTTGTCATAGCTTTTCAAATTATTATCAATAATTTTATTTGAAGATTTATTGAAGGGATTGTAGTATAAAGAAGTTAGGAAGTTGGGTGCTCTCTAAAAATTTAAGATTCAAACTTTGATTAATTAGAACTTTCGGACAAAGTTTTAATTTGTACTGAAATTTTTACGAATGGTAGCTAGTGGTATCATCTTTCTAAATTGATATTACGCTTGCATGAAAAATATGTGAAACAAAAGTTATAGAAATTTAAAGAAGCAGTGTTTAGTTTGTAAGAAAGAAGAAGAGCTTCTACTTTAAACTCGCATAACTTTTGGACAATATCTTAGATGGAGTTAAAATTTGAAGGAATATTAGAAGGCAAAAAAATTTCAAAATGTTATTACACTTAGCATTGGGATATTTGAATCATCTATGGCACTAGATAAAAGATTTCAACTTTTCTAAGATTTGTTATTTATGATTTTTGCCATTGTTTTTGTTAAAACATGAAAACTTGAAGATATGAAGATTTGAAGATTTGAAAATATGAAAACTTGAAGATCCAAAGATACAAAAACTTCAAAAAAAATGTTTTGGGTTTATTTTTTATATATGTGTAAAATGTGGCTTTATTATTCCTAGCCGATTTTGGAGACTTGTTTGTCAATTCATTTCCAATCTATTTTGTAAACTTTGTTGCAGACAGTTTGGGTTAAACCAAACTTAACTTCATTTATTGTTGTGGTGACAAAGTGGAATTAATCACCCACATAGTTGTGACTTGCTCTGTTCTCACGATTTGAAATTCTAGCAAGCAGATCGTGAATTTGATTTTAGAATCTTATCATACGGACGGCAGTTTGTGTCTGTTGTCCCGATCTACTCGTCTCGTATCTAGTGAGCTCTTATCCATACTTTGACTCTTATACCCCTAAAGTGAGTTACAG
The DNA here is from genome assembly GCA_963920765.1 of Ulota crispa. Classification (NCBI taxonomy): domain Eukaryota; kingdom Viridiplantae; phylum Streptophyta; class Bryopsida; order Orthotrichales; family Orthotrichaceae; genus Ulota; species Ulota crispa. The sequence goes on along the minus strand of OY987243.1, from coordinate 29,970,868 downwards.
GATAAATCAACAAAAGATTGAAGATTGAAGATTTGAAAAATGAAGATCAAAATCGACGACGATTCTTAGTCAGCGAAGCACAATTGCAGCGAGACACCCTGCATGTTCCCAAGACGCGCTCGTCTTAAGCCAACACCGTGTTATTGGAGTAATGGTAAGGCAATCCAATTATTATATAAGTGCTTTAGAAGTCTTAATTGAGAAAAACATCATACATGGTGTAGTGGTAAGCAATGTCTTACAAGTTACAATCAATCAATACTCACTGCAAATTTTTTTGCATGTGCATTCTAATAGCTAGAAAATTCACCAACAAGGATTTAAGCATGTTCTAAATCCTTATTGAAGCAACCTTCACCAACTGTGCTGGTCATTGTTGTCCGTGCAATAGTAATTTGAAGCCCTAAAACTTAACATACAAAGAAGCAAAAGCTTCAATAACTTGCAAGTGTGTGCATTCACATCTAATTTTGCCGCTCAATTTTTTTATAGATGAATCAAGGACTTACAAAATTTTGTATAAAACATTAAATAGCAGCTATCTACCAAAAAATGAGATTATGCTATCACATGGACAATAATATTTTGTGAGCGTAAAACAAAGAGTCAATGCAAGATTGTATTAGCAGGAACCAACTCTTAATTCAAAACCCATGGAAAACTAATAACAAGAAAGCAGATTTTACTAGAGATGAGGGTTAAAAATGCACAGCTATAGGGCCTTATATACACATTACAGGTAGAACTTAATGTTTTGACAAAAAATCCCTATTCATGGCTCACGGCTTATGGATCTCCGCTCATAAAATAGTATTCTCTGCCATCACATGTTTGATCAAATGTTATAATCTCCCATCTTCCAAAGTCAATTGTTCCCAAAATGTGCTAGCTCTTTTCTAAGTAGGCATTCCACTATTTTCAATGGTCATTTTTGTGGATCAATTGATTGACTAAATTACAATGCATCAAAGTTGTAGGTCTCCTAAAAGCTTGAATTTGGTGAAAATGGTATAGGAAATCAAGGATTAACTCCTAAATGCCAAAGCCCAATGCCATCTTTTTCTCAAAAAACACTTAAAACTACCATTTTCAAACATTTGATACAAAAAACTTTTTATTTTTTTATTTTTTTCACATTATAAATATAACACCTAAATGACCAAGCCCTTTTTTAGTGAAAGTCAATGAAAACTACCACTTTTAGGGGAGAGAGTAGAAAAGTAGGAAATTTTTTTTTTGAGAATCCAACCATAGGATCTTGCCCTAGACTATAGGAGGTACTTGTGAGAAAAAAATTAAGTTGTTTTGGATGGTGAGGAGTGAGATATTAACATTTGAAGTGAAAAATAAATAAATTCCCTGCTCCCTAAAAATTTCAGGTGACTTTGACCACTCTTATAGCAAAAAAAATGCTTCACACAAAGTTGAGGTTTATTTTATCCATGTAGGAGACAAAGTTAGGTATGTGTGGAAGAATTTTTAAATGAATTGAAGGAGTGCAACACACTTCAAAAAATCTTTGAATGCTGGAAGGTACCAAAAATTGCAAATATACTAGGCAAAATTGGAGGATTTATGTAAAAATTAAAAAAATTGAATTACGTAAATCCAAACAGTGAAAACTAAGGAATCTTAGCCCATTTCAATTTGGAAAAACAATAAACAATAAAACAATAAAGAACAAATACATAAACCACTTAAAAAATGGAAGTACCAAATTTTACAAGGAGCAAAAGGAATGAAGGGTTGGAAGTCCCCAAAGATGGGCTCCTTCCACTCCACTTCCCTTTGCCCAAGTGTACACACCTTGTGCCTGGAAGGGTTGACCCTCTTTGGAGTCAACACCCACTTACAAAGGAGAGGCCTTACTTGAACTGCCCCTCCTCCCCTAGTTTTGATAAATTCTTGTATAACTTCTTCAATATATAAATGTCAAAATGAAGAAAAAATTAGATGCCCACAATGATCTTTGAATTCCCTACCTTCCATAAAGGTTCCATAAAATCATACAAAGTAGTTTAATTGTAGGTACATGCCCAAAATTCCATTTGTCCCCGAAGGGGACAATAGTCCTTTAGGGGTTCACCAATTGGATCATAAGATGACATGTAAATGGGACATGGGACACAGTGCAAACCGCCCCTAATTTTGGGAATGGTGTTACTTTCCTTCTCTTCCCATCTCATGGCCTTTTTCTATAAAAATGTTTGAAATCAAAAAGAGTTTGGAACATCCAAGTATACAACATTTTGGGATCAATAACAAAGAATTGTGTAATACGTGAATTGTTCGATGCCTTTTGCTTTTTGGAGTGTACTAGTTTCAATGTTGCAACCTGGCACACATTTGGGACACTCGGGAGGGGTGTTGTTTCGAAATTTTTTCAGTTGTGTTTTTGCAAGAGGATAACAGAAATTTGTAGTTGCGCAGACATTTTCTCAAAAGAGAAAAGGAACAAGAAAAAAATCTGCACTTTGCAAGTAGGTGCAAAATGTTGTAAGCATGGACTCTCTCAAGAGGGAATTCAAGGAGAAAAACAAGAAACTAGCTTTGAAACCACCACAAGACAGGAAACTTTCCCCTTGAAAAAAAGGGTAAAGAGAGTAAAATTTTGATTTAGCTTAGAAGTGAGAAGTCTACCCAACTTTAAAACACTTGAACAAACAAGTGGCTGTAGAGAGCTTCGCATATTGATCATACGTAATTGTGGACTAGAAGTGGATAATCTCAATTTTGTAAGATAAAAATTAAAAATTATGCCGGTAATTTTTAAGTTGGTCAATTTTATGTCTGTTTCAGGCTCTACCCTAAATCAGAGCTTTGGGATTCAAATATAAATTCAAAATTTCCACGTTAAATCTCTTATTGATGAGATTTCAAATTTATGAATTTCTCTTCCCTAGGACCCAAAATAATGTCTCAATAGTATACCAAGCCTTAGCGGGGAGTACCTAAGAGCATCCTCACTCCACCCCGGCCGCTATTCAAATCCTGATCTATTAATAGCATATATAGCATATAGTTGATCACACAAAAATATATAATTTGAAGCGCATGAATATTCTCATTTTAAAGGTGTAATAAAATTTTGGTTTGGACATTGCATGTTTTAGATATATCACATCAAATGTTAGCTAACTTTCCAAATATTTAAAGGTCTTTTCAAATCAAGTCTAAATAAGGAAATTTAGTAAAGGGGTTGGTACATTTGCCATCCACTTTGCTAATATTTTCTTATTTAGGCTTGATTTGAGAGACTTTTAAGTTTTTTGGAAGTTAGCTAACATGATGTGATATATCTAAATCATGCAATGTCTAAACCAAAATTTTATTGCACATTTAGAATGGAAATTTTCATGCTCTTCAAATTATATAATTTTTGTGCAATTAACTATATGCTATTAATAGATCAAAATTTATATAGCAACCTTTATGTTGGGGTGGACTTAGGATGCCCTAAGGGCATCACCAATTGAGCGCTATGAATAACTCATTATATATATTACTAACTTTTGTGTGTGTTAAAATAGAACTTGTGGTTACCACCATTGGACACATACTATAAAATTTAAATATACAAAACGATATATAAGTCTGGAAATTGGATAATCAAATTAGAGCACATTGAAAGCAAGCTAAAAGACAAACTAGGCCACTAATCATGCCTAAAAAAATCCTTTATAGCTGCTCACTAAATTTTGAAATTTTGCTGTACCACTACCATGGATTTTTTTTGTAAATATGATTTGGAGCCTTGTTTGTCTTTTAGCTTGCTTTCAATGAGCTTTGCTTTGATTGTCCAATTTCCAAATCCACACACGATTTTACATTTTTTAAAGGTTTTTATTTCATACACTTTCAATGATATATGTATTAACCACAAGATCTTATTTTACACTATACAAAAGATAGACTACTAATAAATTTAGTGAGTTGCTTATGGTGCTCATTTGATGATGCTCTAATCCCAAATGTAATTTTCGTCCCTAATTGTGTGAGACCTTTTTGAGCTTCTATGACTTTGCTCTAAATTGTACAAAAACTAACATTTCAATAAGTTGTATTAGCTTTAAAAAAAATTAACTATGTAAATTCAAGCTAGATATGTTACAGATTACATAGGAAAAGAAAACACAACAATATCACTTACTTATGGATTTAAAGATTAAATGTTTGATCACAAGGGTGTTTAAACTGCAAAAATGACTTGAAGTCATTCAATCCTCTTTTCACATGTTGAATTTTAAAAATTGGTAACCAAAAAAAACAAGGTGAAAAGACATAACATGCATAACTCAAATCACTTATGGCCTTTCAAATTTCCTCTACAATTTTTTTAAAATGAGTTTCTAGATTAAAATTTTCTCCAAGCTATAATGCATTTGAGGCTCATTTCCAAGAGCTCTCAACACTACAAAGAGTCAAGACCCTTGCACAAAATTTTGAATAGAAATACCATAATCAATCAATCTCAAAATCAGATTTCTAATGCTAAAACTAGACTTCAAAAAGAATAGTTCAAAACACAAACTACTAAAGTACCAATTATGATTTTTTAATTTGTTTTCCAATTGTTGCAAGTGAGATTGTAATCCCATTGCTACTCCCTAGTTTAACCCCTAAAGGCCCAAGGGGTGTTTTCAGCAAAAACTACCAAAATTTGTGTTCTTTCAATATGTTGATGTGAATTTTAGTTTGAAAACTATTTTTGAAACTTCAACTATACAAAGTTGTAGTAAAACAAATTAGTATTGACTGCAAAAAATTTCAGCCCATTTGACCACATGGATTGAAAGATTATAGCATTCAAAATTTATAAAAAGATTTTTCTGACCCTACCCAAATGAGTTAGCAGACTTTGAGCCGCTTTGGAGTCAAACTTTTGGTCGGCATGAATTAAAGTTTGTTTCCCACTAATATCTAAATCTTGTTAGGTACACTCATGAAAAGTTTCAAGAGCAAATTATGAATCTAGTTTACTCTAAATTGCCCTAGAGTATAAGGAGGTAAAGCAAATTGGCAATACATTAGTCATTCTTTCATAATTTCTTGTGCACCAAGGACATCTTTTATTTGAAATCTGAATTCTAAAAGTTAGAGACAAACATTTGCAATGTTTGAAAAAATAATTCAAGAGCTTTGGGTTTATAGATTGAAAGACAATATGCCTTGAAGTTAGAGGAAAACATTTATTCTTGAAACTCCCTGAATATAGTTAACAAAGTTTGACTCCCTTTAGAATGTGATGTGAGAACTCTATTTATTTATTTTTTTGACAATTGTACACCGTATCTTTTTAGTGGCATACTTGCCAAATTTCAAAAGTTGATGAGAGTTTTAGCATAAGATTCTCCAAAGATGCCCAAACTGCTAGAGCTGCCCAAATTCTTTTGGGTAGCATAACTTTTGAACTAAGCATCTAATTGGGGAAACATTTATGTTTCCACTTGGGGAATACATGTTTATGCCTTGTGTAACAATTTAGAGAACATCCAAAAAAGTTGACTCCATATGACCCTACTCAAGTTCTCAAGTGGCTATTGAATGGACACTTGGGCCTTTAGGGGTTAATATGAAAAAAATTAGTTTGTGTTTGTATGTCAGTATGTGCTTTCAAAAATAATGCACAAGATAAACATTCTAGCCTCTAAGCAACTGAGGTTAGATCGATTACAAGACTCAACATGATATATCTTAATCCTTTAGAGACCACCAAACCATGTTTTTGTTTGGGAGAGTAGTTTTAGGCCTATACAATAAAATCGCTCAACAATTTGGAAAATGATCTTGAAGAACGCTTGTGATCACAAGAATTTTGCATCCAACCCAAAAAATGACAATAGAATCGGATACGGGAGTTGATAAATAAAGGTGTTTATACATCATGGCCTCAAAATACGTATCCATATTTGGTCAAAGATGGATCAAAGCAACAACACAATACATCAAACATCCAAGAAGAATGCCACATTTCAATTGTGCAATCTTAAAAAACTTCAAATTGCTCAAGTAATATGCTTGTATTGTTTCTCTATATGGTAGTTGTACAATTGCACTATTTGAGAATCCATGGAAATGATGCTATTAATTTATTTTAAAAAAAGTTCATCCTACATTTAAGGCCAATTCTTGATTGCTTTCACCGACTGGATTTTTTGTAACAATTTTCAAATTTCTTGTAGAATTGTTTTAGGGTAGCAAAGAAAATGGGATTTTTGACCCTTTTTGTCCACTTAACTACACCTTGTGATTGTTATTTTTGTTTATTTTGAGTGAAACTAGTCTTGTTGGAAAGGTGGAAAACCCTGCTTTCTAGAAATGTAAGACTCTTCTCAATCAAAGCTTGCATGAAGCGCTAACATTCAAAACCACACAAGCATGAAAAACTAAAGATTTCCCATATACAGCTCACTCAATCATTATAACATTTCACCTCCAATGATAGATCTAGCTGAAATTTTGATGCATTGCAGCAAACAAGGTGTCCTTCACATTTGTATGGTTGGATTATTCAAATTGGGTCCATATTTGTTTCACATGCACATCTAATCTTACTGCCCCGGTTTCTAGTGGATTTTGGGAAAATGTGTGTGGTCTTTAAAGGGTCAAAGCACTGAACACCCTTTTTTGGCAACATAGCAATTTTGGACAGCTCACTACCAATGGGGTTTTCATTTTTATTTCTTTGAAATTTTCACACATGATGTGTCCAAGGAGTAGCTATAAGGCCCAACACTATTCATAACTTTTGACTTTGTGGTTCAAAAGTTATTATATGATATGTAGTTTTCCTTGCTCAGCGGGTAGTCAAAAACTACTTTAAAAATTAAATTTTGGATTTTTGTTTTTTGAAATTGGATCTTTAGATTTACATACACTTGGGAAGCTTTGAATCATTCTATTTTGATCAATGAGGTGAAAGTTACGAGGAGGTTTTGTTTGCGGGCAGTTATGGATTCTCTACTCTAAAATAAACTTTGGAGTCCATTAATTTACTCAATTTTCAATCTTATAGAAAACAAATAAAAAAAAAAAACCAAAAGATGTAGATTCTTTATCACAACATTTCCATCATTGGGATTGGAGTTTTTCATTTCCATATTTAGGTTCTTAACAATTTAGTGGTTTGAATCATTCTCTACTTCTTTTTACCTACTATTTTTTTCCATGTGTTTTGCAATTCCAAATGATTTGAAAATTTCTCAAGTGTGTATCCAACTTGCTTTGAAGAACAAATCCAAAACATCAAAACCACTTTGGAATTTTTTTTCATACAAATATGACCTTGTGAGTGTAGCTCCCTATATTTTTGCAAGACAAAAAATGGCTTTTATTCAATTCAAACTCAAATATCTAACAATTAACATGGTGAAAACTCTTGAGTTTTTTTCCACATCTTTTGATACTAGTGTAGTACAAGATCTTATAGCTACATTTGTCCAAAAAAGGTTTTTTTTTTCAAAAGTTTGGTACTTGTACTAGAAATGGTAGTTTTGGAGCGATTCTGGTGAGAATTTGAGCTCATTGCTATAAGGGTTAACCCTTGAACTCCCAAGCCCAATTTTTTCTCAAAAACACTCAAACTTTCCATTTCCAGACATTTGATTTCAAGAGCAAGTTTTTTTCTTCTTTCTACAAATTCAATTGTAAAATCTCACATTGGATGCAAGGAGCCATAATAAAATTTCATGACATCCTATTGTATATTGTATATATTGAGAGACATAATCATTGGAAATTAGTATAAAAAGTTATTTTGACATTTGCCCAAAATTCTCAAACCCCTTTGACTACATGTTGTGAACATTATTTGCAACTTGAATGTTGTAGAGAGTTGTACAACATGCTCTTAATCATGTTATGCATATCTCCACAAATTCTCAAGGTCAACAAAACTAGGAAACACACCCTAGATGGTCATGCGTTAAAACATGTGGTTGAAAGTCACACTAAGTTGGGGTTTTTTGCAAACAAATTTCTGAGGGGTTAACTTGAATTATAGAAATTCAAATGATAGATTGAAAGACTTTACCTTTATTGACAATCACAATTTTTTTGAAAAAAGTGACCAAATCTTTAGTGGCTGATACATTTCAAATGTTAATGCAGTCATCATAAATAATAATGTGTTTATCTAGTACAATATTGCTTTGAATGTACTCCAATGAAGAATCATGCCTTCATTGGTTACTTTTGGGAGAAGGTAATGGAAAATGGTTTGTTCAAAATGCCCCTTAACCATAAAGGAGTGACTGTCCATTCGGGAGACACATGGGATTTTGGGCATGTACTTGTGGCTAAACTACTTTGTGTGATTTTTTGGAACCTTTATGGAAGATGGGGAATTGAAAGATCCATGTGGACATCTATTTTTTTCTTCATTCCAACATCTTTTGAAGTAGTAAAAAATGAATTTCTGAAAAATTGGGGAGGTTGGGCGGTCCGGGCAGCCCAACCTCCCCAATTTTTCAGAAATTCATTTTTTACTACTTCAAAAGATGTTGGAATGAAGAAAAAAATAGATGTCCACATGGATCTTTCAATTCCCCATCTTCCATAAAGGTTTCAAAAAATCACACAAAGTAGTTTAGCCACAAGTTCATGCCCAAAATCCCATGTGTTCCTCAAACGGACAATTAGTCCTTTAGGGATTAAACAAAAAATACTCATAAAACACTCATAAATTTTGAACCATAAATATGATTTTAACAAAGATTATACTCCCATATAACCCTTACAAAACTCTATTTTAGAATAGAAACTCAAAAAGAGTAATTAAAGTTCCCACTAAAATAAGCTTGCCCAAATTCCATTTTATTTCCATAGGATAATGGGCTTTTAGGGGTTAACTTGACCTTCAACCGTGGATCTGACTTGGGACCGTGGATTTGATATGAGATGACATGAGAGCGTGGATATGATGCTCATGTCCATCATGTCCAACATAACATTATTCACCAGCTATTATCCTTCCCCCAATCGTAGAGGGATATTCCTTGCTATGTACCTGGAGAGTCTTTGGTTATAAATCCTCAAATTTCATTGATTCTTGGCAAGAGACAGCAAATGGGCATTCGCTGGGGGTTCCTCATATTTGGGGAGGAAAAGGGACCCCCTCAATGAAGGTTAACAATGTTATGAACCTCAAAATTTTAACATTTCAACAAGCCTCTTGGTGCAACCGGATGACAACACTCTATAGTACACAAAAAGGTTGTTGGTACTGATGTTTTGTATGCATTTACTTTTGAATTTGGCTTTTGGAAGTAAGTTAACCCTTAAGCGCAGGGGCCTCTCACCGCAAATACACAAGCTCAGTGTATTTGCCGGGGACAATTTTTGTCTCCCTTGACGTTTAAGGGTTAATGAAGTAGACTTCAACAATACTGTGATACACACTTTCAAAGTTTCAAGTGGCTTCTACACTAGAATTCAAGGTCATGTTGGAGCCTAAGAAGGTCCCATGTCTTTGCCTTTCCTTAGAGGAATCTTTTATCTATATAACGAAATACAATTTATCCATTTGGCAATCTTTTTACTGCAATATTTTTATCACATGGGCAAATTTACATGTCTAGGTAAAAACTTGATTGGGTAAAAACTTGCATAGATTAAAATCCTATGCGGTAAAAAATTGTATATGTAAAATCTATCATGATTTATCCATTTGGCGATACTTTTACTGCAATATTTTATCACGTGGGTAAATAAGCCTGCATGGGTAAAAACTTGGTTGGATAAAAAACTTGCATAGATTAAATATTCATAGGTAAAAAATTGCATGAGAAAAAAATGTATGGGTAAAACTCGTATGTATAAAAAAATGCGTGGGTAAGAAAAAAAATGTAACGAAATTGCATGGGTAAAAGAAAAATGTATATTACAAAATTGCGTAAATAATTTCTATGTGGGTAAAATAGTTGTGTTGGTAGAAAATAAATATATATATTTTTTTTTTTGCTTGAAAATTGTGACATCCCTTTTATTGCGTGGATAAAAAGCTATGGGTATAGAACAAAAAATGCTTTACTCCAAGGGAATGTTTTGTAGACAAAGACAAATGTTTAGTGCATGAGTAGAATTTGAAATTGGGGTGTGCTGACCAAAAGTAAGAATTATTTTCTTGCGAAAGAATTTTTATGCGTAATTGGGATGGGTCATATTTTGCGTCTTGTCAAACCAACAGGTGCCTATACTAGTTCTTGAAATAACTCCTCACTCTGAATAAGAAATGAAGCTCCAATTTTGAAACATATGTTTTAATGTCCAAAAGTCCAAACTTGACATGACCCCAACTACAAGAATAGGGTCCAGCCACATCTTAGGTCTGAATTTTTTCATAAGGTCATTATCATATTTCATTGAAATAAAGCTCCTTATCACTTAATGATGTTTTTTTTTATCAATTAACCCTTGAGCACCCATGCCAATTTCACTGAAATCAAGGTTTTTGGAGACCGGCAACTTTGATGCATTGCGTCTCACTCAATCAGATGATCCACAAAAAGTGACCATTGAAAATAGTGGAACACCTACTTAGAAAATGGCTTGCAAATTTTGGGAACAATTGACCGTAGGAGATGGAAGATTATAACATCTGATCAAACAACATGTGATGACAAAATCTCATTTTTTTTGGTAGGTAGTTGCTATTTGATGATTTTTACAAAATTCTATAAGTCCGTGATTCATCTTAAATTTTGTGAGCAGCAAGATTAGATGTGAATGCACACACTTGTAAAGTACCAAAGATTGCACTTCTTTTTATGTCAAGTTTTAGAGCTTCAAATGGCTATTGCACAAAAAACAACAACCAGCACATTTGGTGACGGTTGCCATGATAAGGATCTAGAACATGCGTGAACCCTTGCCAACAACTTTTCGGCTACCACAAAGCTTACACAAGGAAGCTTGCAAGGAATATTAACCGGTTGCAGCATGTAAAACGCTACTTGCCACCATGCCCATGTTGCCCTGTACGGTGTTTCACCAAATCAAATCTCTTGCAGCGCTTGTACAACAATTTGGCTTTCCTCACCATTACTCCATTGAAATGGACAACTTGAATGCCTTCATAATTGTAGTTTATAGTAAGACCAAAAAGTTAGACCTAGCACTATAAGGAAACCATGGTTGAATTTACAAGAAGTTGACAAAGATTGTGACCTAATTTACAGTATAATGTCGATTAGGTCACAATCTTTGTCAACTTCTTGTAGATTTGACCATGGTTTCCTTGTAGTGCAGTGCCTCAAAACAAGGCTTTAAATCAAGGGAGGCAATATATGGGGTGCTGGGGAGCTCAGGGGTTAAACACCATAGAATGGAGCTAAAATTTCAACAACTCTACAGAGTCTTTTTATGTATTCTTTCTCTTTTTAAATTACAAACTTTGTAACCAAAACCTCAACTTCTAGCAGGGGACCTCTAGATGGAAAGAAATGACCCCTTTACAATGACCCCATTACTATCTTATTATCTTGAGTAATTTGAGGATCATCATTGAGACCATATGACCTGACATTTTGGTTTAATCCTCAAAAGCCCATTGTCTCTACATGGGGAAAAATGTTCTATTGGATTTTTTTATCAATAATTTTAAGTTTTTTCTTGAAGCAAAGATTTGCAAGGGCTCTTTTGAGATAGATTTTTACTAAAATTGGATTTGTGGTTCAAATGTTTTTGCAGATTATATGACAATTTTAGTTAGAGGGGCAAATCGGGCATGTCATTTTTCATTGACTTCTCACAAAGGCAACCAGTGAAGGCATGGCCCTTCATTGGAGTTTATCCAAAGTATAGTGTACTAGATAAATACATTGTTGCATTTGAAATGCAATAGCTACTAGAGATTTGGTTCTTTTATTGAAATTTTATTTGTGATCGTCAACAAGTATAAAAAACTCAAACTCACTACTAGGATTTTATTTAAAATAAATAAATGTTGGAAAATTATTTTGCAAAAGATTTAAGTATAGTATGAACTTCAAGCACATGTTTGCAATGTCAGCCCATGAAGGGAATGTTCCAAGTGTTTATTGGACATGAAAACATTTGGAAACATGCCTAACATGATTTAGAGCATGTTAGACCGATTTATCTTTCATCCATAGGGCAAAAAATGTCCACAACATGCAATCAATGAGACCTGAAAATTTTGGGCAAAGGTCAAAAAACCTTTTATACTAACTTCCAATGATCATATCTCTCAATCTATATTGTCAAGCATCATGAAACTTTCACCATGGCTCCTTGCATAAGTTGGCAGAAGTTGAGACTTGACAATTCACATTATGTCCTCAATTCCCAATTCATTGCATTTAGGCTACATGACAACACTATTTGAAAGTTTTGATACCAAAACAATGAGACTTCACTCAAAATTTGGGCAACCATTTTGCTCCACCCAGCTTTCAACCCAAATCTCTTGAATATTTTTACATAAAATATTCATGACTTTCTTTAGGACTCCTTTTGCACTTAATAACCCAATGAAGCTGGGAGCTCGTGTTAAAGTGGGATTTACAGAGATTGGACGTAGTGTGCAGTGTGAACAGACCCCTTCTTACATTCCAAAATGAAAGAGTTTCTTTGTCCAAGAGCGAGACGACGAAGTGTCTGGCAGGGCAGCAGGAGTGCAGGACAGGACAACAGGGTAGCAAGGCAGGCCCGGCATCGAAGGCCACCTGGCAATATGGGGCACCTGCAAATTCGCACTATTGATCTGTACTTTACTGATTGTAAGAGCAACTCCACCTGTCCTGCAATGGAACTCCGGCAAATTAAGCTTTTGGTGGTCACGGCAAAAGAAGAGCCGGCACTGTAAGCGGTTTACCACACCCGTCCCGGACGCCATGTGCAGAGACGAGACTGTGATTGGTTGTTGTCTAGCAAGAAGCACCTACGTAAACCACTCCCAAGAAACTTGCCGTTGAGTTTCTTGGAGTATTCTACACCGTAATTCTTGATTTTGCAAGTTTTCTTGCGTAATTGGGCATTACAGAATTTTCATCCAACCTCAATTCTCATCCTCAAAGTTTCATCCTTTCTTGCTCGTGATTTACGTCGGGCAACGCGTTCGTCGTTGGGCATTGCGGGAAAAAAAGCGCCTCCTTGTCGAGCTCCGCCCTCCTCATCGGCACTTTTTTTCCCACAATGCCCTCCTCCTTGGGCATTGCCCTATATGAAGCACCTTCTGTAACCAGAAAACAACAAATACAAGGACGCAACAAAACCAATCCTGGTCGGTAAACGTGAACGGCAAAACATGTCAAAATACCAGATGCAAATATAGGGAAAACGGCTTCGGCAAAAGGCTGAGCTAGAAGCCATGCAAGTGGGGGTGAATATTAGCCCCAATCCTCTCGGGAATCGCATTTCCCCGCTACTGCTCTTGTTCTCACGAGCCGGTGCTGATGCTCTAAGGTAGGAGCACCCATAAACATCAAACTAAGGGTTTTGAACATGATGATTATTAATAAATAATTAGCGAATTATAGGATCCTATTAGGAACAGAAAAAAAATGAGTTTGCACTTTCAAATGTATTATTTGGATACTTTGAGAATAAGGTGTAAAATTTTAAAGAACAAATTGCCATTGCACCCATAACCACTTTCAAGATTTCATGTTCATAGGTTGTACATCCTTGTCATTACATCTTTTAATTTCCACAGATTTTCCAAGATTCTAGAGGTGACAATTATAGGGACACTGACGCTTATGGGTGCTCATACCTTAATCAACCCAATAGGCCATCAACAAAGCCAAAATTAGGACCATTGCTTAATCCCTGAGTGCCCGGAGTTGTTTTAGGGTTTAGGAGAAGATGGGGGGGTTTAGTGGCCACTAGAGCTTGGAAAATTACATCCAAAAAAAGTGACCATAGGATTTGAAAATGGACTACCTTCTTTGCTAATGGGGACCAATCACAACTGTTTTCATCGTACAAATCAAGAGAAAAAGTAAGATCAAGTTGTGATCCCCAACAACAGGATACCGTCGCTAGGCATTTAAGGGTTAATATCCCATAGTCCCCAACTTACTAATCTCAACTCACTAATTCCAACTTACTAATCCCAACGTGAGTATGGTGGTTAGTGGATAGTGGTTTTGGCCTAAATATGCTTGTTAGAGCATCCTCAATCCAGGAGGTAAGGTACAAATAGCATAAAAGGTTATAATAAGGTGATGTGAAGACTCTGGATGCTTGTGTTTGTGAAAATTGATTTTTATGTGGAAGAGTAATACAAAAGGTGCGGTATGGAAGTGATCCTAAAGTCATTGTCCTAACAAAAAAATAAATTTTAAATTTCAAAGTGCAATGCAAGTGCAACCCCTCTATTGGTGCTTCACGCTCTCAAGAATTGCGAGCAACTTTGACTAAATTTAATAGAGAGAATATCCATAACCAACATCTCTCACTACCATGAACAGCTTTTGAGGTCATAGAAAACCAAGTAAAATCAAAACCTAGAAAGAGCGGTTGTTGTGAACAGTTGCTTGTGAGTGTAGATGTAAAGAGGAGTGGGACCGGCGGCTATTTCACTATTTTGCAAATAGTGTGAGCTCCAAAATGGTGTTAGCAATTTGCCATAATTGATTTTTTTGACGCTATAATAGTACCTTGCAACTTTCTATTAAGAGAGCTACATTCTAAAATATTTGGTTTCTATGCCAGCACGTCATCATTCAAACCAAGAGCTACAATACCATTCATGGGGTAGTCACTGTTATTGGTATTTCTACCTTATCAACTCTATAGCCGCACTCTCACAAGGGGTCCTAGTTTGAGAACAACAAACTTGGTCCAATGCACTTTGCATGTGGGACATAATTTTTGAAAAGGGACATCAAAACCTAGCCCACACTTGGTAGTTTTAGTGGTCCTCAAGAGTCCTTCAAATTGCTATGTACATTGATGTCAGAGAAATGATGACTACTTTGCAAGTCAAAAATAGAGATATTCTCAAAAAAACCTGACAAATAAAAAATTTACATTCCTCTCTAATGGTGTGCATTGGGTCAAACAAGCCGACATGTCACTCATTTCTCTTGAGGCCACGCAACAAAGCTTTGTGATTGCCTTTGTCAAGCCTCGATGCAAGGTTTGGATTGAAGATGCCCTTATGGCATCATCAACCCAAGACAAGGAATGGGATTGTAACTTTATTTTTTGTTAGTGGGATCAATAATGTGTAAGGATGAGGTACTTTTAGGGCTCCAATGCAACCATGGCAATGTATAAGTAAGAGAGGGCCCTGTCAAAAGGACCTACTGGATAGCAAATTTGTTTGTTTCCCAATGCCATGGCCTTCCATCGTGAAGTTTGCTTGAATTACACATTGCTGGCAATAGGATGTAATTTTTCCACAACAACTTACAAGTGCTCACAATTGACTTTCTATGGTGCTTAGATTTGCGACAACAGTTGCACTAGGAGTGGGAGGATTTGTTTGGTGAATGGGACTAATTCACTAGTAGAAATTTTTGTTGAAGTTAACATAAACTATATGATATTTTCTTGTTTCAAACACAAATTTTTGTGTTAGAAGCAAGAAAACATCATGTAGTTTATGTTGACTTCAACAAAATTTTCTACTAGTGATTTATATGACTAGAAGCTGAGCAAAAGCAATTAGTTCCTAAACCCAAACCTGATCTTTAAGTCAATGATACCCTTAGTAGGGGGGAACAAATTTAGGTGTTTTGTTGGACTTCCATCACTTTACAAACACCCACTCCTCACCCCAAGTATAAACAAGCATATTTCTCAAAATTTCTCAAAACTCTATTGTTGTAGAGCAAGCAAGACCACCAATATTTGCAAAAGCGGAAGCAAATTTTTGAACTTTTACACACCATAGCATGTTTTTTAATGTAATATGTTCATAGTAGTGGACTTGTGCACCAGCCGTTCTGGCAGAAGGCTATCATGCCCATGCTATCCTCATGTCATCCCCTATTCACAAAAAAATTTCCATGGGATAATATAAACTCATATTCAATTTTAGATTCAAATCAATTTGCCTCTTCATCTCCCTCCCCACCCCTTTATATATACATACCAAATTCAAGTTGGAAAAAGATTCAATGGGTTCCGTCAAAGTTGTCCTTTCACACACAACGCCTATGTTCATCACTTTGTCCCTTGCCCTGTGGCCAACCACAAATTTTTCACTTTACCTCTTGACCCTCAGCCAATCACAAATTTTCAAATCATATTTTGCTTATAATTACGCAACTAATAAAGATAAGACTATTATAGAAATAAGATAAGATAAGACATGTTTTATTTTAAAATGAATGTTTTTTTTTGGCAAACGTTCTAAGGTCCACAAAATGCTACACGCTTCATTGGGGCTTTTTATAGTGGACATGGATTTGCTCACTCCTCCGTTCACTTGAAAATTTGTGGTACATAATCATATCGCATGTAACAAGGAAACTACGTAATTCCTCAATCTTTTATATAAGTCATTGTTGAAGCCTTCGTAGTATGACATATGATCATCCTTGGGGGTAGTTTTTACACATAGTGTGGCAGTGAAACAAGCTGTGAATTAATAAAATCCTTGGTGGAAGGGTTTGAGTATGTTTGAGGACAATAGGGGTAATTTCGCCTTGGTACATTTGGCAACCACTTTGTTTTTTCCTATGTGCTCTATTTGCTATTGGGAAATCTTCCTTCCTCATGCTAGTTTGCGGTGGTTCTAACGTTAGTTATTTGTGGTTTTCCTTGTTTTCTCACCCAAGAGAGTCCATACTTGCATTTTCTTGCACCTCGCAAGACGTGTATAAATTTTTGATGCCTTGCAGGAAGATTAAAGTTTGCATGAGAAGGCAATTATAATAACTTCTTTGCAAACATGCCTCAGGAACCTCTATTTTTCCCAAGGTTCGAAACCCCCTAATTCAAAAATGCACCTATATGACACTCTTAGATTAGCACTTTCAAAAAATAACAAGAAATATTCTTCAAAAAATGACAAGCTTATTTTGAAAAACGTAGGAATTTTGTTCATTCAAGAGCTAAAATAACCTATGATTACAAATTAAACTCTCTTATGGAAATGAGCTTAAATGCACGGTATTAGGTACCACAAGCTGCTTTATCACAACTCTACTCTGCTACCTATCAAAGGGTACCCTCAGCCACAACAATAAACACGCTATAGGTCCTGGGCTTGACTCTCCCATACTCAACAATTAGTTTTCCTTTATAAATTGTTTTGTTTTGGGGAATTTTGTTTGGCTCCGAGACCGAAGGGAATGAGGTTTGCATAAAGAGAAGCTACAGTTTTAATGAACATGTGAGAGCTTGTAGAGGTGTTTCGAGTTTTGGTTTAGTCCCAAAACTACCAAGGCAATGTTAATATTATAAAAACAATTTCAAATTTTAATCCTAAAGTTTCACGGTGAGTAATAGTTGAAATCTATTATCATAATAAATACAAATATTCATAAAGAATAAAGTGATTACGGTCAGTTTGTTCAAATAATTTCCAAGGAATCCATTGAAAAAAATGATTGTTCTAGCGTAGAGAGCTCTTGAAGATTATTCTGCACAAAAAAGTGTAAGTTGAAAATACATTTTTGGATGAAAAAAAAAGACATGTTTTTGACTTTGGAATATTGAGATTTTGCAATTGGTCAACTTACTCAATCATAGGAGGAGGTAATTTACTAAGGTATCTTAGAGAATTTATAGTTGAGTGTACCAAGAATTTAAGAAAGATAAACAATATAGCATTATTATCATAAGGGATATCTCTGACTTATTGTTAGCATCAAATGGTCAAGGTCAAAATATTTCATGGATTAAAAACCATATCAAATTTATGAGATGAAACAAAATTCTAGTATTTTCAAAAAAACCTTTTTCTCAACTTCAAGTTATTAATTGTGTGATAATGATTTCAGAATTTGACACTCAAATAAAAGATTGATACAGTTCAAATGACTTTGAAACTTTTGTATAATTATTGCAATTAAGTATTATAATCTTCAATCCACGTTTTTTAAGTGATTTGTTGAAAAGAAAATTCTATCTCTTTGATAAAAGTATGGAATTTGCTGATTTATTTATTTTTTAAATTAGGAAGTGCATATTCTAAATTTTTATCTAATTTCTAAAAGACTTGTGTGTTCGGTAACAAAATCCAATGTGCTACAATGAGTGACTTGCATACTCATTGTTAGTAATGGATCTCACTTCACATAAGTAACTCATCTTGTTTCTTTATATGAAGACATCACCCAAGGAAAATGTTATTTTCATGGTAGAGTGGTTCAAAATAAATGAAGTGGATTGACTTTTCTCTTAATTTTGTATTTGACACGCTAGAATTCCAATATTTGTTAGTTTTTTCTATTATCGGTTTTAAAACAAAGATGGTTGAATTATAAGATTTAGGGGCAGTTCATACTATATCTCAAGTCTCAAGTCCCACTAAAAATTGAGGATTTGATTGGTGTAAAGCCAAAAGTTGGAACTTGGTATTTCATACTATGTTTCAAGTCCCATGTCTTGATTGCTTATATGGCAACACTTTTTGAAAATTTTAACACCAAAGAAGGTGGGACTTCACTCAAGGTTTGGGTTGACCATTTTGCCAAACCTAACTTCAATCTAGGTCCCTCCCATATTTTTGCATAAAATATTCATGACATTCTTTAGTACTCCTTTGCCCTTAATAAGTCAATGAAGTTGGGATTAGACTTTTGAGGTGGGACTTGCAAAGATGGGATGTTGGAAGTAGTGTGGACCACCGCATGGACCACCGCTTAGTTCTACTAAGATACAGAAGAAATGTGTTGTAATTGACTAATTATAGACTATTAATGTGACTATAGATCATGCATGTAATTAAGAACTTTTTAATGTTTTAGACAATCTCCTAATAATTTGCAAACATCTCTAATTATTATTTTGGACTAGTATAGGCACCTAGTGGTCTGACAAGAGGCAAAATCATTTTAGGCACAATTATGCAAAACACTTCTTTAACAAGAAAACAATTCTTACTTTTTATCTTAACACTCCAATTTCAAACTTTACCCATGCAGTAAAACATTTGTTTTTGTTTACAAAACATTCCCTTGCAGTAAAGCATTTTTTGTCCTATAACCATAGAGTGTTTAACCCACACAATAAAAGGAACGTCATTTTTTTCATGCAAAAAAACGTTATTTATTTTTTACCCACACAAACTCCTTTACCCACATCGTAATTATCCACGCAATTTTTTATATATTTTGGTTATTTACCTACGCAGTTCTGTTTCATTTCTTATTATTTATACACACATTTTTTTACACATACATTTTCTTACCCATACTTTTTTTTTCTCATGCAAGTTTTTATCACGCAAGTGTTTTACCTATGCAAGTTTTTACCCATGCATGTTTATTTGCCCATGCAGTAAGGATTGTAGTAAAAGGATCGCCACATAGTAAATTATGTTTTGTTGTGTATATACAGCTTTTGGCTTAGTAGACATCTTTTCATGCTCAAGGGTACAAATGTAATCATATTGTATGAGTTAATTAGAAAAATTTTATGAATAAAATTAGTGTAGGTACTCATCGGTCTGACAGGAGGCAAAATAATTTCAAATCCAGTTCCACAAAATATTTCTCACATAGTAAAATATTTGTTGTTTGCAATAAAACAATTTTTGTTTTTACTAACATAATGAAGGGATCCATTATCTTTGTTTTTACCAACATAGTCTAGTTTACCTATGTAGTAAAAAAAAAAACTTGCACAATCCAGTTCATACATGTAGCACAGTATATTTTATTTTTACCCATAAGATTTTTATCCTCATGATAAAAAGATCACCAAAAGGTGAATTATATTATGTTATTATAGTAGATATATAGGGGATTACTACAGCAACACCCTAAATTGCTAACGGGACACCCCCTTTGAGCATGAAAATTGATAATTTAGTGCTATTTTTGATTTATTAAGTGGTCCATCATTCATATAATCACAACATTATCACCTCCTTGAAAGAAAACATGACAAGTACAAAAAAAATGAAATATTATTGCACCAATACTATTTTTTGATATATTTTTGCTTTAAGTAACTCAAAAGTCCTATATATTTAGTTTGAAACTTAAGCACACCTTTTTTTTTTAGTATAGCCTTAGAATGATAAAGATGAAACAAATCTTTTGATCCAAATAAAAAAATCAGCAAAATATGCATGAAAAATCACATTTTCATGCTTAAAGGGGGCCCTGTTAGCAATTTAGGGTGTTGTTGTAGTAATTCCCTATATATATATATATATATATATATATATACATATATATATATATATATATATATATATATATATATATATATATATATATATATATATATACATATATAATTAATTAATTCTAGATTGTAAATAATTCATAATTGGTTAAAGTGTAAGGAAAATTTTATGGATATCCTTGAAGTTTACCATATTTTCATAAATATCCTTGCTTTTCCAAAAAATTCATAAATACCTTGGACCAAAAAATTTAGGTATTTGTTTTGTTGTGCATGTCATTTCCCTTCTTCCTTTGTGCACATGTATAACAAGAAAGAAGTAATGTGCCTACAAAGGAAGAAGGGAAGTGACATGCACAACAAAACAAATACCTAAATTTTTTGGTCCAAGGGTAATTATGAAATTTCTAAAAAAACGAAGGATATCTTTGAAAATATTACAAACTTTAGGGGTATCCATGAAATTTTCCCTAAAACATATCAAAAGTGTATTGTATTGCCTTCTTGCAAAGGGCAGTAGGTTTGCCCCCCCTTGGAATCTATCTATCTATATAATAGAATACGATTTACCATTGTGGCAATGCTTGTACTGCAATCATTTTACTCCATGGGTAAATAAGCTTGCTTGGATATAAACTTGAGTACGTGAAAATTTGCATAGGTAAAAATTTGCGTGAGAAAAAAATGTATGGGTAAAAGTTTGTGTGTAAAAACTGCATGGATAAATAATAAAATATGTAACAAAATTGCATGGGTAAAAAAAATTACATAAAAAATTGCATGAATAATCACTAAGTGGGTAAATATTTGTGTACGTAAGACTTGCGCAAGAAAAATATATTAAAAAAAAGCATGTGGATTGAAAAAATGTAACAAAACTGCATGAATAAAAAATTTGCACAGGTAAGAAATAAATAATATTTTTTTGGTGTGAGAAAATAATGACGTTCCTTTTACTATGTGGGGAAAATACCCTCTATGTATAGAAAAAAAAAAAAAAAAAAAACTTTATTGCAAGGGAATCATTTGTTAATAAAGACAAATGTTTTACTGCATGGATAAAGTTCAAAATCAGAGTGCTCAGATTAAAAAGTAAAAATCTTTTTCTTACGAGGAAATTGTTTTGTGAAATTGGGCTTGAAATTCTTTTGCGTCTTGTGGGACCAACCACTGCCTATACTAGTTGGATTATAACAAACATACAAAAATCAACAAAAACATAAATAAATACATCCAATTGCTTTTTATGAGCCGTAGTAGAAAAATAAGATAAAATAAAAATAGGGGATTGATATGTCTACCACACCCTTTCAGCTATTCTACCACCCCCTTGGGTAAATTTTAGATTTGTACCATCAAAAAGTTGAATTTGAGAATTTGAAATTCAAATTTGGACTTAGAGCCCGTGATCTAGTCTAGAATCATAAAAAGGTTCTAATTGAACACCACCCAATGAAAAATTATATCTTTTTTTATAAACAAAAATAAAAGTAATATTTTTCCCCTGAGCTAAGCTTTTTCATTGGGCATTGTTCAATTACAACCTTTTTTTTATGATTCTAGACAAAATCGAGGTCTCTAAGTCCAAATCTGAATTCCAAAATCTCAAATTCAGCTGTTCGATGGTAGAAATCTAGGTAGAATAGCTGAAAGGGTGTGGTAGACCTATCAATCCCCATAAAAATATTGAAACACGATTTTCAAACTCATTATTGTGGATGAAAGTGCACACGTGGTCGGCCCCATCCAATTTTTTCTTCATCTGTATGCATTCTAGGGTGCGTGTCATCTGACCAATGGAAATTAAAACTAAAAGTTCTTTGCTCATAGTTTCACTCCCTCTCGCAAGCAAATCCCTCATTTCTCTCTCCCTCACTATTTTCCCATTCCAATAAATGCCAAATTTGTAAATTTATCTTGGAGAAATGTCAAGGGTAGACCAAGTCCTCTAATTTAGCAAAGAAATATTATTTAATGTTTCAATATTGTTTGATGTCCGTACACCAAATACACAATATGCCAGACGTATTTAATTGCAACTGCAAATTATAATGGCTGAAAATTTAGCAATACTCCTGATTCTTTTGTCTAAATATATTTTTTAGATATTAAGGTATAAATTATGGGAATTGATATGTACACACCCAGGGTTTGATATTTGCACATCAGGGGTAAAGTAAATTTTAGCTATTTACCATCTACAAGTTGATTTTGAAAATTTTGAATTTAGTTCTAGATTTAGAGACCTTAATTTAGTCTAAAGCCTCAAAGGAGAAGAGGATACAAATTGAACAACGCCTAGTGGAAAAGCTTAGCTAGGGAGCAAGTTATTTACTTTCACCTTAATTTATAAAAAAAGTTAAGCTTTTTCAATGAACATTGTTAAATTGTAACCTCCTATGAAGTTCTAGACTAAATCAAGGTCTCTAAATCCAAATTTGAATTCAAATTTTCCAAACATCAACTTGTTAATAATAAATAGCTAAAATTTACCCTAGCCCTCGGTGTGCATATATCAAACCCCGGGTGTGCACATATCAATTCCCTAAATTATACCACATGCATCTATGTAGACAAATTTTCAATTAAGCTTATCAACATGTCATCTACATACATAGATTTTTTATCAAGTCACCTTCTTCATCCATCTTTTTCATTCACTTTGGTTCCCCGCTTAAGACTACAGAATATATAGTATTGACGACACCTTTGAAAGTAAAATACCAAACAAATTGACATAAGTTTTGTTAACCCTTGAGTGCCAAGGCCATTTTCACCAAAATTAGGGTTTTTGGAGATCTAAACTTTGATGTACTATACCTCAATCAACTAGACAATCCACAAAAAGTGACCATTGTAAATAGTGGAACACCTACTCAGAAAATGGCTTGCAAATTTTGGGAACAATTGACCGTGGGAGATGGAAGATTATAACATTTGATCAAACAACATATGATGACAAAATCTTGATTTTTGGTAGGTAGTTGCTATTTGATGATTTTTACAAAATTCTATAAGTCCGTGATTCATCTTATATTTTGTGAGCAGCAAGATTAGATGTGAATGCACACACTTGTAAAGTACCAAAGATTGCACTTCTTTTTGTGTCAAGTTTTATGGCTTCAAACAATTATTGCATGGAAAACAAAGACTGGCACAGTTGGTGATGGTTGCCATGATAAGGGTCTAGAACATGCTTGAACCCTTGCCAACAAATTTCTTGCTACCACAAAGTACACAATGAAGCTTGCAAGGGACATTGATTGGTTGCAGCCTGTAAAACGCTGCTTGCCACCAAGCCCCATATGGTGTTTCACCCAATCAAATCTCTTGTAGCACTTGTGCAACATTTGGCTTTCCTTGCCATTACTCCATTGGCATGGAAAACTTAAATGCCTTCATAAGTGTAGTTTGTAGGAAGATCTAAAAAGTAGATATGATGCCTCAAATAAGCCTTTAAAATCATGAGATCCCATTGATGGGCCGCTCAAGGATTAATCCCTAAAGCCCTATTGTCCCCTCAGGGGACAAATCAGATTTTTGGCAGGTACCTACAGCCTCAATTTTTGTCCTAATTTTTAATACTTTTTTGAAGATAGAAAAACACATTAGCTTTTGGGGAATCTAAATTTTATTCCAATCTATGCCCAAGAGCAAAAATTATGCCCAAATAAGCAAAAATTTATGGAGATTGGGTAGAATTTGTTTTTTACGAAAACTTGTTTTTTTTATAGATTTTTTTGTTCTCATAGGTTATAGTTTTGTCTACATTTGACTTTGATGCATTCCATTTGGACTAGTTATGAGAAAGTTGTGAACAATCTTGTTTTTTGGGCAATTCAAGCACCTTTTTGAGAAAATAACATATAAACTTCATTTTTGAATGCAAGTTTAACACTTTTTCAAAAAAAATTGTTGAAAAGGGTGAAGTTTGCTTTTTGGAACAATCTCACCATTGGGAGTATTGTGTTTCAATTCCATTGGAGGGTTATTAACAATTTGAGTTTTTGTTCAATCTCATACCTCTTTCTACCTAATGTTTTTTTTAAGAATGAAAACTAAGCATTTCTTGTTTTGATTTTATTCCAAAGATTCTCAACTCATTTTCCAACCATACAAAAACAAACCTCAAAACTCTGTGGTGCAAAAATTTTAAGTAAAAAAAATTCAAAGTCAAATAATGTAGCCATGCAAGGTGCAAAAATGTTTGTTTTGTACATTTTAAATGCAGATATCTTGCAATCTGTGCAGTTGAAGTTTTTGATTTTTTTTTTTGCACATTCTTATACTATTCTAGTATAAGATCCTATGGTTGGATATGCAAAAAGACCAAAATTTCAAACTTTTTCACTCTTTGTAATAGAAATGGCAGTTTTGAGTGTCTTTTGACAAAATAAAGGCCCCAAGGTTTTAGGGGTTAAACCAACAAAAGCTCATCTCTTTTATAACAGAATTACCCATTTACACCTCCCAAAAGCATGTTCTTCATCCATATTTTCCATCTACTTTTGTTCATTCTTTTTACACCAAACATTCTTCTTAAGTTGTATTTCGATTTAGAGCCTTATTTTCAATGAAGTTCTGTGGGTGTAAAATGAACTGCTTGCTCAGCAAGTGGATGTCAATGCCTGGGTTGGGGATCTGGCGCAAGAGGACACAAAAGTAAGGTTTGTGAATCTGGTTAGCATTGATAAACTAGTTTTGGTTAGAGGCTTTTCTTTTCTTTTGCCTCTTTGACTTTGCTTTCAGCAATTTTTTGCGAAGTTTTTACAAAAGTTACCAACGTTGTAGCTGTAAAAAAAGAATGCAATATAGTGTGACTTGGTGACCAAGGAGGTTTTTAGCTTCACCTTCAAAAATCTAGCATTTCTTGTTTTCAATCAGCTTTCTGAGTGCATGCACCAGATACTGCCTATGTACTTACAGTATACTACAAGTAGACATGTTTCGAAAACCTAGCCAAATTTGTTATTCGATAGATTCCAAGTTTGACCCGGTTTTCTATTGCCATTCCACTTAGTTAACTTTCTATACTTTTTTCATATCTCCCTGCTCATTGGACTCATTGGTGTGAATCAAAGTTTGGAGATAAATTTTTACTACTCCAACTAAAATTCAGCATTTCTCATTTTCAACTGGTTTTTCACCAAATTCCATTGCATACTTTCTATATTTATACCGTGCTATATTTTCACTAGTTTTGTTTTTTGAAAATTTGGTGAACTTTTTAGATGGTGGTTTCAAATTATACCGGTTGTTTTCAAATATCAACCAACTGACAATACACTAAATTTTAGTTCTCCCCAAACACTTGTGTTAATGTTGAACAAATAGCATGGGGCAACTTTCATGAGGGCTTGGTTTATTGCACATACATTAATGTGGGGACAGGGTGGAAAAGCTGAAGTTTGTCATCCTCCACAAAAATGCAAGAATTTAGATATTTATCATCAAGATATCAAACTAAGGAATTTCAGATTCTTCAAATATATTAATTTAGCCTACACCCACGCTTCAAGGGAACATTGTAAATTTTGGTCATTTTTTTTGTCAATTAGGGCATGTTAATTAGGACATTTTTTTGTCAATTAGTACACTTTTTTGTTAGTCTGGACACAATAAGTCAATCATGTAGTGTCAATTTGGACACCAATTCCTTGTAGTGATATGCACAAAGGAGAATATCATTAAACAACGCCAAAATAGGGGCATTATTGCTTTTACCGTTGTTTGTAAAAGATGTTGAGCTTTTCTATCCTAACCCCACATTGATGTATGTGTAATAAACCCAACCCTTAATGAGCCTGTTTGGTGGAGGACTCACAAAATGGATATTATTGGTAAGGTCCTTTGAAAATTTTGCAAGGAAACCAAAGAAAAAGTTGCTTAGCATTAGTGAGGGACTGAGAGGGGCAGT
The DNA here is from genome assembly GCA_963920765.1 of Ulota crispa. Classification (NCBI taxonomy): domain Eukaryota; kingdom Viridiplantae; phylum Streptophyta; class Bryopsida; order Orthotrichales; family Orthotrichaceae; genus Ulota; species Ulota crispa. The sequence continues at coordinate 29,944,674 of OY987243.1, read as the reverse complement.
CTTTAAATTTTTGGCAAACTTTTACCAAAATCTTACCTCAATTTGTGACTTGCTACCATAACACTAAAAATTTTGGATGAAAAAATGGATGAAATTGCCAAGTGCTTCCGTAAACAAACACACAATTTGCCAAAATTTGTAAGTCTTATGATGAACGTGCTATTATTTCTGTCGAAATTTTCTTTACTTGCTTGCATTGTTGGGTGCATGTCGCGCAACCAACTAAAAAAAACAAAATTTAAAGGCTGGGGGTCACGGGAGATGGGTCTCAGGCAGGTTTTTTTTTTTCCTGGCTAAAACTTGCCTAAGTCTTATCTCAATTCTTCCCTGGCAATTATAAGACAACAAAAAATTCATGAAAAAGTGGATGAAGTTGCATTTTCCCTCCGTAACCAAACATCAAATTTGCCAAATGTTGAATGAAACTTACTAATATTAGTACAATCTATGGATGAATGTGCACTTGTCACTGGTTGTATCCAATTCTGTCCATTTTTTCTTTACCTGTTTATATTGTTGGGTAAGGTAGTCGCACCCATAGGCAAGGGTGTCTCCATAAGTGTGCCTTGACAGTGTCAGGACCAACAAATATTTAAAAAATTAGTGACGAGTGATGAAATGATGGTTGTGGGTGACTAAGTGATGGTTGTGGGTGACTAAGTGATGGTTGTGGGTGACTAAGTAATGGTTGTGGGTGATTAAGTGATGGTTATGGGTGATAAAGTGATGTTTGTGAGTGACTAACATGACAATTTTGAGTACCCCATCTCACTATTTAAGAACCAATAAGCCTTAGTTTTAACATCTCTTACACATGGCTTTTCATTTCCAGTGATTTTGGACTTTGAAAAATCTTTGTGAACAAATGCTTCCAATTAAAACTTTCAAAGTGATGCCAATATTTTTCATTTCCACTTCCTAACTCAACACTATTTTTTCAAAGTTAGTCAATCCTTTTATCTACCTCAAAACCCTTATTTCCACGCTTATGGGTGCAGCTACCTTACCAGTCGGTCTACCAACGAAAATATAAAAAAAACCCCTGGACTCAGGGCGGGCTTGCGCGGCATCACGCCCAAAAGGTCCCCCAAATAGGGCACAAAGTATTCCCGGGGTCCAAGACGCCCACCGGGGGAACACACCACGGCCCTCGGACCCTCGGTGCGTTTCGGGCAACCAGTTACCAGGCCCGCGCGCGGCACCCGCCCAAGCTAGCATTGCCCGCATCGCATTGCATTCTCCGAACATTCTCGCAAAGGTGCAAGGCCCCCCCCTTGGCCCACACAGAAAACGTTGCAGTGCCGAGAATGGAGCAGAATCATGTCAATCACAGTGCGTTCATCGCGCTCCCTCCCACCCTCCAATCCTCCATGAGTCCCTGCACGCACGCGCCCTACAGTACCCGTGGAATGGATGGCAATAGTAGCGCCTTGACCACCCGAATATCTTCCCCCCCCACCGCGACCACCGCACCCCTGCTGGACCCAATAAAACTGCATGCCCAACCAGGCCTTCATTCGCGCCCCGCGATGTTTGGCTCGTACGGATGACGCAGCAGTTATTGGGGTTGATCTCGCGGGCGGGAGACCGGCGCTTTTCGCTGTCGCAATCGAAACAGAGGAAACAGAGACACACAGGCAAGAAGAGAGAGAGAGAAACAGAGAGAGTGAGAGAAGAGAGAGAAGAGAGAGAGAAGGGGGAGCCATAATTGCTCAAGGGAGGCACGGGTAGCGTCTTCATCGTGAAAGGACGAGTATAATACCTTACCACCCACCGGTCGCCTTGTCTTGGGTTATTACGCTGGGGGGGGTTCACTTGCCTTTTCGGGTGGTTTTCCTGGGCTTGTAGAATACCACTTGCTACTGCTACGCTTTGTCGTAGTAGGATGCCCGGGCCGTGAGTGAGATTATTCACGGTGGTGGGAGATTTTACCCTCTGGCGGGGAAGGGGGGGGGGGGGAGAGGGGGGGGGGGTGGTGGGCGGGCGGGCGAAGTGGCTTGGTTTGGCTTGCGACCTTGGCCTGCGTGCGGGTTGGGTTGTTAGTTCGCTTATCGGTCAAGCTTTTTGGCCTCTCGATTCTCGAAGGAGGATCCAAGTTCTGGTTCCGACAGCCAGCGCTGAAGGGCGTGGCTGTTGTGGACTTTGATGAGCAGGAGTAGTGTCACCGGTCTTTCTTTCCCATGACTCTTAGATTCTGTCTGTAAAGTGGAAACGGGCTGCTGACAGGTGCATGAGCGAAGCCATTAGAGCTGTGTTGCGAGGCGGAAGAGCAAGTGAGTGAGTGAGGGAGCGAGCACTCTCCTCGACGACGCCGACGACGGCAAAACGAGTGTGTGTTCTCGCAACTATTTTAGTGCTTCTTTATGGAAGGAGACTGAGATAGATTTTTTCAGTAAAGTAGAGTGCGTGTCACCTGGGAGAGTGTGACGAGAGAAGGGTTGTCGTCAGCCTGTAAAAGAGGCGTTTAGTGTTCCGACATCAGCTCGTGGTTTTGGGTAGCTCGGGTGTGTGGGAAGCTAGACTGCACATCGTCAACCTAGGGTCTTTCTCGTGTGTCGACAGTCCTCACTGCCTCTTGCAATGCTTGCTTTCGCAATCTGCTGAGTACTATCTATCTTTCCCATCTTATTCGTTCTTCCCTTTTGGTTCCGCTTCCAGCAAGCGCCAGCTGTAATTCAGAGCAGCCTTTGTGATTGCGAGCTAGCTTAGTGCTGGGAAATGAGCAGTGTGAGTGTCGGTTGGGTGGGACGCAGAGCAACTAATATGGAATGTTTGAGAAGGTGAGTGCAATCAGGCTTCTTTGTGTGCTTGGCCGTGATTGAGCAGCGATGAGGTGGAGGTTGTTGTGAGCGCAAGTGGTGTGAGCGAGATCACCCCTAGGGGAGAAGCCAGCACGGTCCGAAAGACTGAGGGGGTATGGTCAGCTCATACCTGCACAGCAACTACGAAGAGGAGGAAGCCCGAGTCGACTCAAATCCCGACAACCACGACGACGACGGCGACTTCAACCGCGCGGTCGAGACATTGGCAGGAGGAGTGGGGTGGTCATGTGGTGGTGGGAGAATTAGGAAGCCGGGGCGGCGGAGGAGGGTAGACTTGGAAGTTGGGTGCGATGGATTTGGGCTCAGGGCGCGAGAGTGGCGATCAACAGCACCAGCATCACCACCCGCCAGCATCGCAGCAAACCCAGGCACTTCCGGTGATTCCCATTTCCATGCTGATGCCGTCGTCGCAGCTGCAGCAACAATCGTCGACTAGCTTCCACACCACGCCGGTGGCCCCATCGCATCATGAGATACCGAAGCTGAAGCTGCTGAACTCGCCGAGCGGCAATGGGGGCTCCATGTTGGGCCAGAAAGGCGACCACCATGTCGGGACAGATCAGGCGCGCGAGATCGTGCGGCAAGCCGTAGTGGCGGTGACAGAGGCCGGCGCCGCGAAGCTGGCGAACGTGAAGAAGGGGACGGTGCGGTACCGCGAATGCCAGAAGAACCACGCGGCCAGCATTGGCGGCCACGCCATCGACGGGTGCGGGGAGTTCATGCCGAGGGGCGACGACGGCTCCACAGACTCGCTGCGCTGCGCGGCCTGCGACTGCCACCGCAACTTTCATCGCCGCGAGGTCGAGGGCGAAGTACTCTGCGACTGCAAGAAGAAGCCCAAGCTTCTGCCCGCGGCCGGCGCGCTCTCCTCACCGCACTCTTCACCCGCCGGCGGGACGCCGATGACGACCACGACGTCTACCCTGGCGCTGCCGCCAAGCCAGCTGGGGCAGATGACGCCCCTGACGATGGCGGCATTGAGCGCGGGCGGGGGGCCTACAGACAGCGACGAGCCCGACGACGGACCGGGCAACAGCGGCGGCATGATGATGTGCATGCGCTCCCCCTCTGCCATCAAGAAGCGCTTCCGGACCAAATTCTCCACGGAGCAGAAGGACCAGATGTGCGCGTTCGCAGACAGGGTCGGGTGGCGCATCCAGAAGCACGACGAAGCCGCGGTGCAGGAGTTTTGCACCAACGCCGGCGTCAAGCGGCATGTGCTCAAGGTCTGGATGCACAACAACAAGCACACCATGGGGAAGAAGCCATGAGCTCCATCGACGCCATTCTCACCGTCACTCGCTTCATCTTCCCCGACTCGAGCCGCTGCTGCTGCTGATGGACCCATTCTTGTCCCTCCAATCGGGAAACTCGGACTCTCATCTGTTTGATCCCCGAGTGACCAATTCTGCTCTCAATGTTCAGAATTCTTTCGTACCGCCTCCATCAGCTACAACGCTCGCTGCTTCGTCTAGCAATCCCCCTCAGCGGCCCTCTCCATCTCGAGTGCACCCATTTGGTGCTCCAATTCTGGGGCCTTGTAAGTTAAGGATTCGATCCCAATAAGACACAGCTCTTTTGTACTTTGTCAAGCATTCTAGATGAAGCGTAGCTAGCTACAGCTAGTCAGCGTTAAAGATCGATCTCGAGAGGTAGTGCCGGTGTTTATCGGCCAGTTTCATATCTAATCCCACCCTATTTATAGTTCGAAACCTGTCGCTGCTACCACCGATCACGATGTTCGTGTCTGTAAAGTACCATTAAGTAAGACTCCGCGGCTGCTCGATGTCATAAGCACGTCGAAGCAGAACAGGAGTCACATCTAGCACATTTTAGACCTTTAGGCTTTAGGCTTTAGTCACATTGAATCACATAAAGAGAGAACCAATCCAGCTTGGAAAATTCATTGCGATGAATTGCCAGCATCGGCCTGCGTCACCCGTATTCATCTAGATCCTCTCTCTATCTCTCTCTCTCGCTGTCTCTCTCTCACTCACTCAGTGGATGTCTGCATGGCCGACGTGACTGAGTACAGTAGCAGTACTACCACGCTTGACAACCCTTTCCGGAGGTCTGTGGTGTCCGAATGTAGTCTCTCCATTAATTCCATCCTTCTGATTAACTTATTCAGTACTCTAATTGTCTCAGTTTTACTTCATTGCGCGTATTCGATCATGCTGGTTGCAGTTGGGGTAAAAACGTGAGCTCTTGTACGGTCGTGTCAAGCTACTCGTGCTCAAACCTCCAGTACAGAGCATCGTCAGTGCGGGATCTGAAGTTGTCGATGATGCTGTACACGTGAGCTCTTCTAGAGAAGGTAATCTATCTAATACGGTCTGCAATCCCAGTACTAGAACATGACCGCATGAGAACCGTGTGCGGGGTAGTTCGGAGAAAGCAAAGACGAGCTCGGTGGTGGAATCTTATTACTCGTAACGAGAGATGCGTTGACTGGACATGGCGTTCAACTGATTTCTGTGCAATCTCTGTCGCAATTAAGAAATCTTTCTGCTGCTTCTTCACAGACACGATTACCTGAAGCTCCTGAACGTGGTGTTGCTTATAACAAGCTGCAGATGTCGACCGCCATGAAGGAAGGCTGATCAGTGTTTAATGCCGGGGATAATGACGAAGCAAGGGAGTAAGTCCCATTCAAGGCTCCGTGCTCAGTGAATTGCTTAGGCGGAGGGGACAAGCGGAGTTATTGTCATTACGCTTGTCCGGATGGGATGTGCAGGATCAGTGGTAACTGGTAACAGCGAGGCGACGAGGGAAGAGAGAGGGAGAGAGAGAACGTGCCACGTCATCTAAGTAAACCCTCTGCTTTGCTCAGACTCTGACTTCAAATTTTTGTACTCAGACCTGTGGATCTCTTCTTCTCCTCCTCCTGTTCTTTCTCTTGTGTGGTGCAGCGCATTTTTTTTTGGAATTGGCAGCTCTTTGTTGTCCACATTCTATTGGGTAATAAATGGAGAGACCAGCCCACATTGGTGTAAGGATTGGTTTAGACTATTAATGGGACAAAATTATCTCAAACCTCATTGGTTAAAATATCATTTTTGTCCATTGAAGTGTTCATATTTAGGGTTTGTTTGGTACTTCAACTTGTCATGTCACCAACCAATATAGTCACATCAATAGACAAAGTAGTGAAGAGTTGGGGCTTGCAATTAGGGTGGCTCCAAATTTGTCTAATAGATGAACAGTCTTGCTTTGGCTTGGCCTAGTGAACTAGAAGGAACACCCAAAACACCATATTCAATAAATTGGGAAAAAGGATGCATTTTGCATTTTTGAGAATATTTTGGTGATTTAGAGTGAATTTTATGATGATTTCTTCAAGATCTTACATCAATAATGTAGGATCTTGAAGAAACTGTTATAAAACTTACTTTAAATTGTCAAAATACTATCACAAATGCCAATTTTGGAAGTCCTAAAGTGCATCTTTTTTCCCAATTTACTGAATGTGGTGTTCCAAAGACTAGATGACTTGGAAGTGCTCTTGGAGGACAAAAGACTATGTAGGGTGTTTCTTTTTGTGTTTCAGTTGGTAGCTAGTTTGAACCAAGCCTAAGAACTTTTACCACATGGCTTTATTTTGCCATAAAACAATCATTAGAAAAAATGTGAGCTCTCCACAAGGCCCCTAAGAACCCCTCTCAAGGGGTCTCCTTAATTGTTTTAATTTGTACTTTGAAGTAATAAAAATTCCTTACACCCTACTATGCCTTTGACTACAATCATGGCTCACATTGGCATGTCCAATTTTTCATTGGGAGTCACAATTACATGTACATATTACCATGGTCCTTTCTCTCTATATTAAATCTTTAGCTTAGTACTTTGTGAGGGTAACATTAGTTGTGATTGTGTACAATAGTAGGAGAATAATTAAGAAATTGTGACATAGTACTAGATTACCATTTTCTATTCATAGTTTTTGTGATGTACAATACAAAAGTCATAAAAGGTATAGACACTTCACACATGCTTTTAATGTACCTGGCCTAGGCTCAATAAATGTTAAGAACGTCAACTCTTAAGGGCCTTGTGCGATGTCTCGGGACGCTCCTGGTTTTTTCCCCCACAGGGGCTTTTTCTTAAGGGCCTTTTGGAGAGTTCATATTTTTTCTAATGGTTGTGGTGTGGTATGCAAAAGTGGGCTCTCTTGTGTGAGAAAACAAGAAGCATGGATTAAGTTTTGCTTGAAAGAAGAAAGACAAAAAAAAAAAAAAAAAAAAAAAAAAAAAAAAAAAAAAAAAAAAAAACCTAGTGACCGATATGAGAAATGAAGGACACAATATCCATTAATTTGAGAAAAAAAATGCAACTTTGGGACTTTTGGGTTCTATGTTGAGGGTTTTCATACACATAGATTTACTAGGGGAAATGTATTGAGCTATAAAAACCTCCTATTGACACATACTGAAGTTAGACCTGCAATTCTTCTTTTTGAGAAACTTGGGGTCAAGATGAAATGTCAAATAATTATCTCAAGTGTATACTCATCAAAGTTAAAAAAAATAAGACCCATATTTGTAAAATATAAAGAAACTAGAAGATTTATGCTCATTTTTTTGGTCCATGTATATTGTATAATGAGATTCCCATACAATGAGTCCAATTTGTGTTTGGTGAGTTTCGTGTTAGAGGGATGTGTGTGACATCATAATCCCTCAATCTGCACTTGACCCTATGCAATTTTGGACTGCCTCCACCATCCATAGTTTAGTTCAAATGTAATTGAGTGAAAATCATGTGCAAAACATTTGAATAATTCAAGACCTTTCCCACAAACCAACAGAGTCTAGAATTAGTCCAAAATTAGTTAAATATAGTACTAAGTCTCTTTGAGAATGCAATTGTTTGCGCACAACCTTTAGAAGAGTGGGTGTGTTTTGGTTTATTGGAGACAATGATTTGCAAACATTTTTGAACCTTTAGAATAGTGGGTGTGTTTTGGTTTATTGGAGACAATGATTTGCAAACAATTTTGAGCTTCACCTGCTAATATCCAACATTTTTCATTTTCAGCCAATTTTTCTCAAACCTGCACCAGATACATTGCTTATTGTTGTACTACACTTTTACGTATTTTTAAAAATCTAGTCAATTTGTTTTGTGAAAAAGCTGTGTTCACACCGGTGGTGTTGAAGTGGCAAGTATGGACAGCGAATGAAGACGACGTTGGGTCAAATCGTGGTGGTGGCACCACGTTCATACACTTGCCATCTTTTTCATGCACTTACTATTGTTTCTTTTGTTTTGTCTTGTTTGTTTGTTTGTAACTGGACGTTGAGGGAATGGTTCACATTGTGTGTCACGTCCCAATTCTACAAGTCCTAGGCTCGGTTCAGACTAGCGACTGGAAGAAACATAAAAGTGGCACTCCTTCCAGTCTTTCATCCTACATACCACTTTCACTTCATCAAGAGTGTTGGAGAAGAATGTTGTGACAAAGCATGAGTATTCATCTATTGAACATAATTGGAGTCACCCTAATTGCAAGCCTCAAAACTTCACTATTTTGTCATTTGACTTAGCTATATTGGTTGGTAATCTAGCAAGTTAAAGTACCAAGCAAACCCTAAATGTAAAATTAACACTTCAATGGACAAAATTGATGTTTCAACCAATGACGTTTAAGATAATTTTGTTTGGTCTCTAGTCTAAACCAAAACCATAGTAAACCCTCAAATATCTAAGGCACTAAATCTTAGTTTTAAAGAAATCTTGAGACTTTGCTGAAGGCAAAGGCATGGATATTTTTCATTAAAAAAGAATGGAGAAGTTGATGTTTGAAATTAGCCTTGATGTTCAATTTGAATGTTCAACAAATTGCATTCCAATTTTTTTTGGTGAAAGCTAAACTCCAAGCATGCTTGTTGGGCACTAAAAAGTGTGCTTAAAAGTGTTGCTAAAGAGCTTGTGGCAAGTTGCCATGTTGGAAAAACAAGTAGTAAGTTGAAAACGAAATCAAGATCTCCCCTTGGGCAATGAATGCCCTTTTATCAAAATTCATCATCTAATATTATCTTGACGTGTTTATGTGCTAATTTCACTTGGAATGTCTCTCTTAGAGGAGTTGGAATTTACCCTCCATTGAATTCTCTTTGTTTATAATGATTTTTGGCCAATAATTGGAGTTGAAGTTTTCCTTTATGTTGGGTGGTAGCTTTTTTATTGTTGCATTTGGTAGTCTAGTTTGTGAAATTGTTGTCATGAATTTGGAAGGGGGATCATTAGTTTTGAAGTAGTAATAATAAATACAAAATCATCATGAGTGGTAGTTTCCCAATTTTGTATACAAAACTAACATAAGTTACCATTTTTGCATAACAAATTTTGAGGGTTCCAAAAATAACAAATTTTGTACTCATTCACAATCAGTCACAAATATCTTGACATTTGTGAGATTTTTTGGAATTTTTTTAGGCATCACCATTTAGAGACCTTGAAGTTCAAGATCCTAAATTTATAGTTTTATTTCTATGTTCAATAATAATCTTACTACATCAATTCAAAAACTTTCTCACTGCCTTCTTGAAACAAGAAGAATAGCCTTAAACGCCATGTTTGTTAATTTGAGAACTATGTTTGAATTTGGGACTTCTAAAGGTTTAGTGATCACCTTAAACCTAGTTTTAGGTTTAAGCAACATTTTTTTGGTACAAGTGCCCTCACCTGAGAGGAGGAATTTGCAAGGAAAAACATCTTAATAGCTGAGGCTGAATCTGATACCTTCAAATCTAGTTTAAGGTAGCTTTTTGGGTTTAAGGTGAAGTTCAATTTGGGAACCGCGTTTTCCCAATTTAACAAATATGGCGTTCTTAGGCATTTAGGGATTAAATGCTAGTTTTCATGTTTGTTTGGTTCGAAAGGGCTAAAATGAAATAATCACAAAATAAAATCTAATAATTTTGTAAAAAAATTATGGGGGTTTGGTTCTCAAGTTGGGTCTCTATTTTTGTTATATTCTTGAGTAAAATAGCACTTTGTTGGTGTTGAGAATTTTCAAAGAGTGGCTATTGTCCATGTAGGCATTTTGAAACCAAGACTTGGACTTGGAATATAGTGTGAGTCTATAAGTTTGGCTTTTCAATTCTATACCAATTAAGGTTTGAAACTTTAGTGGAGTTGGGATGGAAGAGGTAATGTGAATAGTAGTCCTTAGACTCATCAATCTACTAAATGGTATCTTTTTTTAATTTTTCAATTTTGTGAAAATATAATATCTTCAAAATACTACAAAGTAATTGTTTGACAAAACCTCTTGTTTTAGTTCCAGTTAGACAAAAGAGACAGAGCAATTTTTTTTGTTTGGGTCGGCTAAAAACAAAGAAGGGAAAAGTTTTTGCTGTCTTTTAGGAACCTTTTTCAATATTTTAGTGGAAAACTATATAAAAATGTTAGACAATTGATTGGGTGTCAATTGTTAAGGGTCTCAAAGACAAATTATCCAACATAATTCACTATATCAAACAAGCACAACCTTAACAAAAATTCTTGTGGATGAGCATGAAGGCTAGGTTCTTCCTACTTTAACTTTTTGTTATTAGTCTTATTAGCAATTGAACAAGTATACAAATTTTGAACATTTTTAATAACAAGATGTAAATGTCTTCAACAATTATCTCGAGTGTACCTAAAGTTAATCCTGACTTGTCATGTTCAAAAGTTGCACATGTTCTAGGCAAGTATCTATAGTATAAGGTTCAATTTTACGTAAATATGACACAGTTAAATAAAATTACCTCATAAAACTAGCAACTATCTTACAAGAGGCTCTCTCTATGGAGCGCTAGGACCGTTTTCAAATAAGGTACCTGCCCAAACCTCCTCAAACCTCCTCACACTATACTTTATCCAATTGTTATGTGCCACGTGGCAGTGGCACCAAGATGGAGAGGGTTATGCAAATGGCACCAGAGTGTGAAACCTAAGTTGGCAAATCAGGCTATTGTAATAGTCAATCCCTACGTGGGGCCACCATATCATCCCCTATAACTGTTAACCTAGAATCAATATTCAAAAATTATTGATCAGATATCATTGTATTGGTTCAAATCAAATGCAAATGTCTTTTACACAGATATTCTTTCAAAAATATCAAGCTAAAGAGCATCAGATCTTATTCCAAAGATGAAGAACAGAGAATAAAACAAAGAAAACTATAAAAAAGAGCATGGGATCTCTGGGTCTTCAACGATTTTTATATTCTACATTTTTTTTAGTGTAGGCTGATACAGTAGGTAGCTCCACATGCGGGCATTAATGGCATAAAATAAGCAATAACTATAAAGGATCATTGATACCAATGATTAGTACAATTGCAAAATAACCCACAAAATCAGTAAGGAACATGTAAAACAATCCAGTGGACATTCAAAAAGTGTGTTTTAGCCCCTAATAAGTGCCGGAAAATATAAAATTAGAGTTAAATTAAATTGAAACTCCGGTTGTATTTAAGAATTTCTACAAAAGTCATTATTCCAAAAATGACAACTTGGAAATTACTAACCCCTAAAGGCTCAAGCTCTTTTTTCTGCAAAAGTCACTAAAAACTTCCACTTTTGGGGGAATGAGTAGAAAGGTAGGAGTTTTTTATTTCCATGAAATTCAACTCTAAGATCTTGCCCTAAACTATGGGAGGTACTTGTGGGAAAAAAAATCAGCTCAATATAGACGTAGAGGAGTGAGATGTTAACATCTGAAGTGCAAAAAAAAAAAAATTTGTGCTGCCCAAACATTTCATAAGCCTTTAACCTCTCTTACATCAAAAAGATTGCTTTACTCAAAGTTGAAGTTTATTTTTTCCATGTAGAAGACCAAGTTAGGTAAGTGTCGGAGAATTTTTCAAATGAATTGGAGGTGTGAATCATACTTTGTAAAATCTTGCAATGCCATAAGGTCCTGAAATTTGCATATACACTAGGCAAAATTGGAGGGTTTATATAAAATTTAGGAATCTGAATTACTTTGATCCAAATGGTAAAAACCAAGTAATCTTAGTCAACTACAACTTGGAAAAAAAAAAAAGCACAAACTACTCAAAAAAGTAAAGCACTAAATTTTACAAGGGGCAAAAGGAATAGAGGTTTGGAAGTCCCATACCTACCAATGAACTAAAACTTCGCACTCATCAATCTAAATTGAATGATTAAAAGCTTCCCACATATATAAAAATCTAAAGAACTAATTTCAAATTTTTATTTTTAAAAAACACATCTATTTGAAGAAGTTTTTTGGACTACCCGGATTGCCCGCCATCCCTCGTCTTTTCAAAAATTCATGCATAACTTCTTCATCAAATGTTGGAATGAAGAAAAAATTAGATGCTAAAGTAGGTCTTGGAATTCTCCACCTTCAATAAAAGTATCAAAAAATCACACAAACTAGTTTAGTTATAGATACATGCCCAAAATCCCTTGTACCCCAAGGGGACAGTTGGGCCTTTACGTGTTACTTATATTTGGTTGTAGCTAACTCTTACAAACCCCGAATGGACTGAACCCGTTTTTTCTTGGACAACACTCACATATGCCATTTCTAATCATTTGGTTCCTAAGCCTTTTATTTTATTTTATTTTGTACAAATATAACAACGGGACATTGTATTAATGCAAGAAGGCATGGTGAAAAGCATGTAAAAGCTGACCATACAAATTAAGAGGTATGATCAATTGAAGTTAGTGATTATTTTATACCTATATCTACGGTTTTCAATTACCTTTTACTACACTAAATATTGTAATTAGGTTGCCTTATCTTGGTAAATTATCACATGATCACAGTCTGGGAAGTTTTATGGGAAAATTAGTATATTTTCAAGTTTTGTTTGAAGAGATTTAGCTTCCTTTTTCACTTGGCAGCTACCTAAAACTCATTTTTTTCTCAATATATATCTGTTGTTTCTATTCACCATTTGGTAAATTGCCAGGTTTTTGAAATTTTCCTTGGCATGTTTTTGAGATGTATTATATAAATTTGTTATTTTTTTCTTTTTCTTTTTATGTGACATTTTTAGAGGGATTCATGCATAACTTAGGATTTCATAATTTAATGTTCTTGACAAGAGTTGAATTTGACTAAGCTTCTACCTTCTTGGAGATAAGGATGTTGCCTTTTGAAAATGCGTAGATCCAAAAGAGGGGTCATGCCTTTTTCCAAAGGCTAGTTTGTACAACAAAACAACACGTGTAATCAACCCAACTCACTATTTTGAGATTCAAGTAAGCCAACTAAACATGAAGCATTGTTTGAATTGAGGTCAATCAAGAAAGTCAAGTAACTTAAGGCGTTAGCATACAAAATTCAATACTAATGTTCGTTTTTCCCTTTTTTTTAATCAATGACAAATCAAACTCCTTATTCTAAAATAGTTCTAAGCATGGCATCTAAATTCTTACTCCAACTTCACATGCAATCCTGCTTTTGCAAGTCAAACTCAAAAATACAAAGAAGAAAAAAATCAACTTTGGGATCCTGTCACTTGAATGCCACTTTATATCATCTCAAGCTCTAGTTTAACTTTTACTTTAAAATTATATATTTGGTTAATTTATTTTTATAGCAACCTTCCCATCTCCTTGGCTTAAATCTAGAAAAATGAAATCACAAACCGTAATTCTCCGAAATAATTGTGAGAATATTAGCCACATTGCCAAGAATTCTATATCCTCCTCAACCGGTTTCCTAACTTCTCATTTTGGGGTTGGTTCCTCATCTGAACATTTTCTATGTCGCTAGGGAATGTTCAATTTTTTTTAGCTAGGTAGTAATTAAACCTGAGCACTCCCCGTACATTGCTCATGACTCATCACGGTCACTTGAAGGTGCATGCAACTCTCTAAGTACTTGGATTCCACATGATTTATGTTTTGGAAGTCGCTAGTTTGTCTTTTTGCAACTTCATTGTTGTTGATAGGCCCTTTAAAATTTGTTTATTGCACTAAATTTTTATAGAAGTTATTGTAGCAGCAGTAAATATTTATATAGTGTGATATGTCAAGAAATTAGTGTGCGGCAACCTAAACTCAATATTCAATGTCATTATTTTGGAAAGTTTTTTATTTGTGGTTGCAGAAGAGATTTTCTAGCATGCTCTTAGGTAGGCGCACCCATAAGCGTGGAAATAAGGGTTTTGTAGTAGGTAAAACAATTGACTAACTTTGAAAAAAATATTATAATTTAGGAAATGGTAACCAAAAATATTGGCATCGTTTTCAAGGTTCCAACTGCAAGCATTTGTTCACAAAGATTTTTCAAAGTCCAAAATCACTGAAATTGTAGGAACCATGTGTAAGACATGCTAAAAACAAGGCTTGTTGGTTCTTAACCCTGAAACATCCCGAACGCCCTCTGTGGCCGTATGTCCACCGTATACTGATTTGGCAAAACGGGTTGTTCAGCAGTTTGATTGTGAGGGTATTTTCAAAAAATAAAATCTTGTAGCTCAACTCCCAAGGGTTGTTTAGAGGTTAAATAGTGAGATGGGTACTCAAAACCGTCATGGAATCACCCACAACCATCACTTTGTCACCCATAACTATCACTTAAGTACCCATAACCACCCGGACTTTGTCAGTGACGCCCATGGGGACGTCCCGCCCATGGGTGCGGCTACCTTAAATCATGTTAGGCAGATCTCCACAAGTTTTCATGACCAACGGAGACATGAAACACACTCTACATGGACCCGCATTGCAAACATGTGCTTGAAATTCATTGCATTGAGGTTTTTTGCTTATTTAAATTCCAAAGATTGTTTTTGATAAATAAAAATCCAAATGGTGTATTGGAAGACTTTACCTTTATTAACAACCACAAATTTTTTTTTTGAAAAAACTCTAATTTCTTGTAGCTATTGCAATTCAAAAGCTAATGTATATCAAATACATTGACCCCTAAAGCCTTGTTGTCCCCTTGGGGGACAAATGGGATTTTAGGCTCGTACCTATGGCCTCAATTTTTGTCTTGATTTTTTGAAACTTTTTTTGAAGATAGAAAAACATATTAGCTTTTGGGGAATATAATTTTTATTTCAATATATGCCCAAGTGCAAAAGTTATGTTCATGTAAGCAAAAGTTTAAGGAGATCAAGCAGAAATTATTTTTTTACAAAAAAATTAAAATATATGTATGTTTTTCTCATAGATTATACTTTTGTTTACATCTGAAGCTTTAATTCATTCCATTTGGACTAGTTATGAGAAAGTTATGGAGAATCTTGTATTGTGGGCAATTCAAGTATCTTCTTGAAAAAATAACCTTATAAACTTCATTTTTGAATGCAAATTTGACATTTTTTTTAAAACATTGTTGGGAAAGGCAAAGTTCACTTTATAGAACAATCTCACCATTGGGATTATTGCGTTTCAATTCCATTGCAAGGTTATTAACAATTTAAGTTTTTGTTCAATCTCATACCTTCTTCTACCTAATGTTTTTTTTTAAGAATGAAAACTAGGTATTTTTTATTTTGATTTTTTTCCAAAGATTCTCAATTCAATTTTCCAACATGAAAAAATAAACCTCAAAACTTTGTGGTGCAAAAGTTTTAAGCTACAAAAGTTCAAAGTCAAATAATCTAGCCATGCAAGGTGCAAAAATGTTTGTTTTGTACATTTTAAACTCAAATTGTGCAATCTATGCGGTCAGAGTTTTTGAATTTCTTTTTTCCACATTCTTATACTAGTCTTGTACAAGATCCTATGGTTAGATATGCAAAAGACCAATTTTCAAAATTCTTTTACTCTTTGCCATAGAAATGGTAGTTTTAAGTGTCTTTTGACAAAATAAAGGCCCCAAGGCTTTAGGGGTTAATATAGGCCTCTCTTATTTGTGCATTGTCACAATTAACAAATTAAGCTAATTTGTGCACATCATGAAAGTTAATTTGTGCATTATCACAAATTAACAAACTAAGCTTTGTTATGTGCATATTTGATATCAAATTAATTGTAACAAGGCATGGAATTGCTTGCACGGTCACACCCCCTCAAGCGAGAGGTCAATCAACAATTTATGATGCTCATCCTTCAAAAGTTCAAGAACAAAGAAGTCAGATTCA
The DNA here is from genome assembly GCA_963920765.1 of Ulota crispa. Classification (NCBI taxonomy): domain Eukaryota; kingdom Viridiplantae; phylum Streptophyta; class Bryopsida; order Orthotrichales; family Orthotrichaceae; genus Ulota; species Ulota crispa. The sequence goes on along the minus strand of OY987243.1, from coordinate 29,928,777 downwards.
ATTGTGGCCATGTTAGGAAACATGGTGGTTAAGCCGCCACAAAAGTTGTGTAGTGACTCAAAGCAACCTTCAAGAATCTTCCAAGCTTCTTGAAACAAAGTTGCAATGTTGTTGCAACCATCCAATGATACAATCAAAGTCAGTTCACTCAAGTAGGCAACATTGGGGGCACAAAAATTTTGCTCAATGTTAACAATGGTATGCTAGTCCCATGACTGTTGCAACTGTGCTCAAAAATTCTAGATAATAGAATTCAAATCTCTAAGTTGGAGACAAACTAGATGGTGAGGCAGGACTGGAGGGAGGTTTTTGTCAGCTTCATTATTTGCATCACGCTTGGCTTTTATGCTCACATGCTGATAAGGTCTTTTTTAGTAAAGGAAAAGTGGGCTTAATTTGTGCATACTCTTGGAAGTTAATGTTAATTTGTGCATCTATTTATAGAATGCACAAATTAGAGAGGCCCAAGTTAATGCCTTGGGCAAGCATAAATGAAAAGGTCCCTGCTTGTTTTTTAAGTATTCCAATCCCATCATATTCCCAATTTTGCTACCAATATTGGAAACATGCACTTTTAGATAGCTGCTCCTCCCTTAGTTGCTATTGCAACTAGTTAGACCTCTTCTCCCGCTTTGGCCTCACCTATGTCCCTTTAATTGCGTTGCGCCTTCTTGTGTCATTTATATCATCTATATGTTGTATTGTTTTTTTCATTTAAAATTGACAACTTCATCCAAAATTCTAACTTAAAGTAATGATTATTTGGCAACACAATTTTTTGACCAAATCATATTCAAACATTGTAGTAAGACACTCTTTTGCCAAAAGAAAAGAGAGAAAAGAAGCCTCATGCTAAAATGAACATAAAACATTTAGACTTGTAATCTAGCCTCTTCAATTTAGGGAAAAAGAAATTTCATTTAACTAATAATTGTAGATTCTTGATTGAGTGAGCAAATTATTGCTTTCACATTTCATGAAGACTTGTCATCAAAATAACCCTCCTTTTTGGCTGTTTACGTCTTTTCTCAATACAATCCCAATCATTACACTCAGACTCACATATTACATTACATGCCTGGCTCACTTGGGATCTCATGAGAAATGCGACCTAGTCTTTCATCCATGCTTGTTGCTTTTTGGTGGCTCATGACTGCCGATTGGAAGGAGGCTTTGCATTTAGAGAAGTTATTTAATTTTTTTGAATATGTATCTTACTTGAAAAAAATAAGATAATACTAGAAGGACAAATCTCTAGTAGTCTAATTGCTTGTTAAAATTACCCCTATGTATTTTTTTTTCAAACACAAATTAATGTGACATCAACAAGCTTCATTATTACAAGTATGCATTGCCCATGCTTTGTGCTTTCTTTTTGTTGTTTGCCTTGTCCAACTTGTCCTTTTTTTTGCCTTCTTTTTTCACCCTCCTTTTCTCTCCCTTTTCTCTCACTTCCTCCTCCCCTCAAGTTTTAGGTTACTTTTTACCCTCATTTCCTTACCTTTTTCTCTCGCTCCCCCTCTATAATAAATTTTAATTTTTTTTTGAAATTAATGAAGAATTTCATATGTTGTGACAAACAAACACTTGGTGCTTTATAATAGAAATCACGAATGTTGTTATTATTATTATTATTGAAATGGTGTGTAACTCAGTCAAGAATCAAGATGGATGTTTTCTTTGTGTTATATAGGAAATGGTGGACATATCACATTTGCACTTTGTAGGGGGGGGGGGGGCTTGGGGGGGCATCAGTTTTTCAAGTTTACCCAATAAGGGGGGTGGGACATGATTTTTGTGCATTCCATGGGGTACATGGGCGGCTGTTGATTGGTCTCCGTCCACATTATTATGAGGCTACAAATGAAAATGAGCTGGCTGGTACAAGCGGTAGGTTGCAAGTGCGGACCCAAAGCCCGTGGTAGTTTTCTATTTTTCTATGCAGAAGCGACATTTTTCTATGGAAAATTGCTCCAAAAAAATAAAAACGAAAAACAAAACAAAAAAGAGAGAAAAAGGTGAAAACCCCGGGTTCATGGGTAAACGGGCTCTTTTTTCTTGAGAAGACCCAGAAAATAATCACTGGAGTCATTTCGAAATTGGAAGGTTCTAAAATCAATGGGGCAATTTTTTGATACCCAGTTGTTTCTTGTAAGGGCCAATTTCCATGTTGCATCAAAAATTGGCCAAGTTGGTCAACATTTCTAATTTTGGAAAACCCGAATTCCCAAAACTTTTGAGTTTCTGGCAAGAAATTTGCAAAAACAACCATTTCTAATTTACTATTCTATATTTTAGCACACTTCCCAAGTATGGCTCAGTACTTTGTTTGTAATTGCTTGGCTTTTTCCAATTCTAAACTACCATGGAAGTAAACTTTTAGAGCAAACTTCCATGTTGGCCTTAACCCTTTAGAGACCACCCAACCATATTTTTGTTTGGGAGAGTAGTTTTAGGCCTATACAGTAAAATTGCTCAACAATTTGGAAAATGATCTTGAAGAACGCTTGTGATCACAAGAATTTTGCATCCAACCCAAAAAACGACAATAGAATCGGATACGGGAGTTGATAAATAAAGGTGTTTATACATCATGGCCTCAAAATACGTATCCATATTTGGTCAAAGATGGATCAAAGCAACAACACAATACATCAAACATCCAAGAAGAATGCCACATTTCAATTGTGCAATCTTAAAAAACTTCAAATTGCTCAAGTAATATGCTTGTATTGTTTCTCTATATGGTAGTTGTACAATTGCACTATTTGAGAATCCATGGAAATGATGCTATTAATTTATTTTAAAAAAAGTTCATCCTACATTTAAGGCCAATTCTTGATTGCTTTCACCGACTGGATTTTTTGTAACAATTTTCAAATTTCTTGTAGAATTGTTTTAGGGTAGCAAAGAAAATGGGATTTTTGACCCTTTTTGTCCACTTAACTACACCTTGTGATTGTTATTTTTGTTTATTTTGAGTGAAACTAGTCTTGTTGGAAAGGTGGGAAACCCTGCTTTCTAGAAATGTAAGACTTCTCAATCAAAGCTTGCATGAAGAGCTAACATTCAAAACCACACAAGCATGAAAACCTAAAGATTTTCCATGTATGGCTCACTCAATCATTATAACATTTCACCTCCAACGATAGATCTAGCTGAAATTTTGATGCATTGCAGCAAATAAGGTGTCCTTCACATTTGTATGGTTGGATTATTCAAATTGGGTCCATATTTGTTTCACATGTACATCTAATCTTACTGCCCTGGTTTCTAGTGGATTTTGGGAAAATGTGCGTGGTCTTTAAAGAGTTAAGTTAAAAGTGCTTAATAACAAACAAGTTTGCCATGTAAAATTGTTTGTTGTTTTTGCATTTGTTTCAATTTATCGTTAGCATGAAAAATTTGTCACTTTAGAGGGATTTTCAATGCTGACCTTGAATTGGAAAACCAAGAAAAGACAAAATAAATTTACACTGCAAAGTTGATTTGATTGTTTTTTCATTTTGTACATTAGGTCTAGCTTGGAGATTTGCCCTTAAAAAATGCCATATATATTGAAATAATTCATATAATAATAACATGTAATGAAAGAAATGGTATGGTTGTAGTGCATTAAAAAAAAAAGGCCTTTATTTATGGGAATGACTAGGGGACACCCCCAATTGCTACTTGAACACCTCCTATAATTCAACCTATTAAACTTGAGATTGTTATTACGTTGAAATACAAAATAAAATCAAAAAAATATTTTAGCGCACATTTGTGTCGACAAGTGTTGTACACAAGTGTTGTAAACATACAACAAGTATGTCTCATTTGTGACATGGTCAAGAGTTAAACTTATAAATGAAGGGAGTAACTAGTTTAACTCTTGACCATGTCGCAAATGAGACATATTTGTTATATACTTGCAATGCTTGTAAATGCAAACATGCGCTAAAATATTGTTTTGATTTTATTTCCTATTTCAACATAATAATAATCTCAAATTTAATAGGTTGGGCTCTAGGGGTGTCCATGTAGCAAATGGGGGTGTCCCCCTAGTCATTACTTTATTTATAGGGTCTTGATACTAGCACCCCCCTTGATTATGCCACCTCCCTCCTTTACAACATTGTTCAAATTTTAATGATTTTTGACTGCGATTTCAAAAAAAAAAAAAAAAAAAAAAAAAACTAATTATATGTAAAACCAAGTGTTTTTTTGTTGGTGTTTTTCAAAATGATAAACTGTGATAAAAAATTTTGACAAGAAAAGATAATAGAGTATTGTCATTTCTTATCAAAAAAAAATTACTACAGTTTATTATTTTGAAAAGCACCAAAAAAAATAACTTGATTTTATACATATTTAATTCTATTTTTTTAATAAAAAATCATCCCAAAAACCACTAAAAATTGAACAATGATGTAAAGGAGGGGGTGGCAGTATCAAGACCCATTTATATGGGCTACTCTTATTATTTCACTATATACTTGCTAGAATAACAAGGCAAAATTTGGAATTTTCCTCACACAATAGATTATGTGTCATCACAATTTAGACGGAGATGAAACCAAATTTTTGAGATAAATCCCATAGGGATTGACCTTCCTCCTTCTGAACTTCATAACATTTAGTAGCACTCAGCAAGCCTGCCCTCCCTCCAATTGAAGAGTGTGGAATATTCCACTCCCATCAGTAGCTAAGAGAACACTTGGCTGAATTTGTCAGAGAGTTTATGAAAGAGAGGCTCACTTTAGTGCACATACATTGATGTGGAGGCTAGCCATGTCAGGAAAAATAAATAAATAAATAAAAAATAAAAATAATTTCTTTTTTGTCATGATGAAGTTTGTGGATGATACCTGAAGAGAGGGACAGGCAGCCTCTCTTCAGACTACTGAATGTTATGTTCATCTACGATTGTGCTTTGAATTTGAACTTTATAAGAGGATTATTGACATGATGCCAAGTGGACCCATAGTCCTTTTTTAGAAGTATTAATCAACTAATGAGGTGGTGTCTCTCATTACTCCCCAAGTTCCCATACCAATCAGTGAAAATCAATGTGCCGGAAAAATCAGCTCGGGAAAAATCGGCTGCTAGTTGATTGTTAGCCAGTGAAATTGGGAAAAAAATTGGTTGTATTTTGAAATTATCGGCAAAAACTTGTTAGACTTCGCTAAAAATTATAAATATAGTGTATTTCAGTATGAATTTAGAAAAAGTATCCAACACACTCTAGCAAAAAACCGGTTATATATGAAAAATACCGATTTTTAGCTAATGAAATCCAAAAAAATTCCTAAACACTAGTGAAAATAGAACCTAGATCATGATTAGATTTAACTGTTCCTTTGACATGATTAGTTGCCCTTTTCCTAAACACTTTGGACCAAATTATTTAAAAATATAAGAAATCCAAAACTAAAAACTAAAAATGAATAAATTTGTGAGCGTAAGGATGAAAATTGTGGAGTGGTATCATGCTGGTAACGTCACTTTCACTACCAAAAAGGATACATGGTAATATTTTCTTCAAACGATGTTTACACAAGCTAAGGGCCTCACTGTAGAGGCAATCTCACATTTGCACCATTGATTACTTGGGCTATATCATTTTTCCTTGTGGTTTAGCTCCTAAAGGCCCAAGTGTCCATTCAACAACCACTTGAGAACTTGAGTAGGGTCATATGGAGTTAATTTTTATTGGGTGTTCTCAAAATTGTTACCGAAGGTGTAAATATATATCCTCCAAGTGGAGATATAAACTTTTCCCCAATTGGATGCTCAATTCAAAAGTTATGCTATTTAAAAAAATTTGGGTAGCTCAAGCAGTTTGGGCATCTTTGGAGAATCTTATGCTAAAACTCTCATCAACTTTTGAAATTTGGCAAGTATGTAACTAAAAAGACATAGTGTAAAACTATCAAATAAATAAACAAATTGAGGTCTCACATTGCATTCTAAAGGGAGTCAAACTTTGTTAACTTTGTTTGGGCAATTTCAAGAAAAAATGTTTTTCTCTAATTTCAAGGCATATAATCTTTCAATTTATAAATCCAAAACTCTTGAATTTTTTTTTCAAACACTCCAAATGTTTGTCTCTAACTTTTAGAATTCAGATTTCAAATAAAAGATGTCCTTGGTGCACAAGAAATTTTGAAAGAATGACCAATGTATTGCCAATTTGCTTTACCTCCTTATACTCTAGGGCAATTTAGAGTAAACTAGATTCATAATTTGCTCTTGAAACTTTTCATGAGTGTACCTAACAAGATTTAGATATCAGTGGGAAACAAACTTTAATTCATGCCGACTAAAAGTTTGACTCCAAAGCGGCTCAAAGTCTGCTAACTCATTTGGGTAGGGTCAAAAAAATCTTTTTATAAATTTTGAATGTTATAATCTTTCAATCCGTGTAGTCAAATGGGCTGAAGCTTTTTGCACTCAGTACTAAAGTAATTTACTACATTTTTGTATGGTTGAAGTTTCAAAAATAGTTTTCAAACTAAAATTCACATCAACATATTGAAAAAACACAAATTTTGGCAATTTTTGGTTAAAACCCCCCTTGGGTCTTTAGGGATTAAATGTGAGAATGCCTTTGCAAGAGACCCTTACCTTACACTCACTACAAGGAAACCATGGTCGAATTTACAAAAACTTGACAAAGATTGTGACCTAACCTACAATATATTGTAAGTTAGGTCACAGTCTTTGTCAAATTTTTGTAGATTCAACCATAGTTTCCTTGTAGTGACTTATGATACCAAAAATAATGAATAATAAAGGCACACCAAGGTAGAGTGGGGGGGAGCAATTTTGGGTATGAATGGGTTTATTTGGGATAAAGTGTGCGTGACTCTTTTGAAAGGGAAAGATCTTTGGCAAGGGTTCTTTTAGCCTCAAGCTAGAATTTTGATATTATGAAAGTTTATTTTTATTTTGTCAAAGTACACGTTAGATGGATATTCACATTGTCATTTAAGATTCAACTTATCATTACCATAGTTATATAAGTTCAATTGTTAATTTTATACAAATCTCATAATAAATTAGTGAAAATCACCATTTTATTGAGGGATTGAAAGCTAAACCGAGGGGGCGTTTCACACCATGTCCCACGTCTTACTAAAGTCTAAGACTCTAATTGGTGTAAAGCCTAAAGTTGGAGCTTGACGCTTGGGGTTGCACATCATGTCCCAAGTCCCATATTGTGGTTCACTTGTGTTACACTTTTTGAAAGTTTTAGCGTCAAAAAAGGTGGGACTCAAGATTTGGGTAATCAATTTTAGGGTTGGTTCACACTATATTCCACATCTCATTTTTGCAAGTCCCACTTCCATGCCAAATTTCAACTTAGTTGAGTTATTAAGGATAAAATGGATTACTGAAAAAAGTCATGAACATTTTATGTTAAAATATTGGTGGGGTTTGGACAAAAAAGTTGGGTTTAGCAAATTGGTTAACTCAAACCTTGAGTGAAGTCCCACTTTTTTTGACGCCAAGATCTCTAAAAAGTGTTGCCATGTAAATAAAATGCAATGAATCAAGATGTGAAACTTAAGACATAGTGTGAAATGCCAAATCCCAACTTTTGACTTTACACCAATTAAATTTTCTAATTTCAATGAGACGTGGGACATGGTGTGAATTGCCCCTTCCTTGACCCAACTTACTCAAGTCCCACCAATATTTGCACATAACATATTTTCATGACTTTCTTTAGTACTCATTTTTTTAAACCTTAAGGTTCTTTCACTTCCACATTATACGAGACAATGTGTCGCATTGTCCACTCCTCACCACGAGTATGATTTCAAGTGATCAACTCCCAATCATCCGCTCCATCACATGCCCTTCAGAAAGAGGTCAGTCAGTGCAGCGCACTCAGCCCTGTGCACATGGCTCTCTCTCTCGTCTTTAAAACAGAAATTGGCAGGTGATTTCATCTCAACGCCACTCCTCTTGCAAACGATAAAAGTCTCCGGGCACAATTCCTTTGCCACAATAGATTCCTTTACCACAATTGAGCTCTTTGGGAAAACTTGATAGATAACCTTACATTTTGTGATGTTTTGATGGATAATCTTAATGTTTCGGAAATTGTGGGAATATCCTTGTAGGATTCTTAAGAGGAGACGATTATCACTAGTCCTATTTTAACGCCATATTCGTTAATTTGGGAAGAAATTAGGTTTAAGGTGATCACCTTAAACCAAGCTCTAGGTTTAGTAGCATTTTTTTTGGTACACGTGCCCTCACTTGCGAAGAGGAATTTGCGAGGGACAAAATCTCAGTGGCTTAGACCGAATCTAATATTTTTGAATCTAGCGTTTAACCCCTAAAGGACCAAGGAGCCCACTTTGGGCTTTATGAGAATTTGGGCAAGCTCTATTGACTTCATAATTTGGAATTTTTTCATGAAATTTTTAGGATGGATGCTACTCATCATAATCTACATGTGAAGCTTTATTTCATGTCATTCCAATAAGTATTGCAAAAGTTATAAGGTTTTTTCAATTTTGATGTCAAATCGGGCAGCAAAAAATATATTCTATTTTTTTATTTTTTAATAGAATTTTATAGATTGATACCTACTCAAAAAAAATTGAATCACTCAATTCCAAATAATGAGGTAAGAGTTAAAAGGAGTTTTATTTTGCTAGCAATAAAGGTGGGAAGAGGGTAGAAAAAACATATAAAGTTATCTTTTACTCTCACTTTTGAAAATTTTCAAATGAAAATGAAAATTAAAGTTATTGATTGTCTATTAGAGCATTCTCACCATTGGGATTAACAATTTTCAAATTCTTCCAAAACTTATTAGCATATTAGTTATATCTTTCATTCATCAATACCTTTCACTTTACAATTTTTGTAAAAATGAATCCAAATTTTTTTGGTTTAATATTTTTATATATGCTTTCAACCCATTTTCCAACATATTGCAAATAAAGCACAAGAAATACAACATATGCATTTTTCTCTAAAAAGTTTGAAAAACAAAACTTCACCTTCTGGAAGGACTAGAAAAGCCTACATTTTGAAGTTTATGCACATTGATCTAGCAATTGGTGGGGATATTCATTCTAAAATTTTGGGACAATGTAGTTGTGCAAGTCAACTAAAGGATCTTACGATTGGATTTGTGAAAAAGTAAGTTTGAATGAAGCTTTTGACCTTGATCTCGGGACTAGTATTTTGAAGCAGTTTTGGGCCTCTAAACACAAAAAAATTTTAGGGGTTAAATGGTTTAAAGAGAAACGTTGCCCAGTTTAAGGTGAAGTACAACTTGGGAATATGGTTTTCCCAATTTAATGAATATGGTGTTTTTTGCAACAAAATAAGTTGCTGGCATGAGAGTTTGTGTGTGGGGATGCCGTATTGTATACATGGTGTGGTTGCAAGAGCTCACTAATGGCCACATAACAAGTAAACATGTGCAAAGAACAAAACTTTGACGCTAGGATGCGCGTGTGCCAATGTCATTTGATGCCAAAAAAGAATAGTTTGTCAACACTATGTGATTGCCAAAATTATAAGTATGTTGTTCCATGAGCTCTCTACAACCCCTTTATACTCACGGATATCCCATAATTTCCAAAAAATCAAGGGTATCCATAAAAAACAATAATGCACAAGACATAAAGAATCTATCAAAAGCTCCCTTCTATTTTAAAGATAATTTGTGAAGAAATTTGATTAAAAAGCAAAACAAATTTGTCTTATTTTGAGAGAGAGAGAAAGGGAGCAAGTCAACATGCAATGTATGTCTAAAGAGTCAGAGATCTACACTGCAATTACACTGCAATTGCTATAGTTTCTGGAGAGTTATTCCACTTTTTCTAACCCTAAATCAGCCGTACACGTAACAATGTTGCACTAATCCCTAGTTTGACAGTTTTTGGATTATTTGATTCCAGGGCCAACATGGAAGTCTGCTGAGTGCTGACTGCTCTAAGTGTTGTCAACCAAACAATAATCAAATCATATTAATGTCAAATTCTAGTCAAAGCGGCAGAATTACAAGAGATTGTCACTTTTGTATTAAATTTAGTTGTTTGATCCTAAAAATCTCACAATTTTGGTGCTCTAATTTACGCTAAGGTTTAGCAAATGTATTAATATACAATGGACTTGACAAATGCATGATCACATGATAATTGAGAATGCAGAAAAGGATAGAAGGTAAGGTAGACGGCTCATAAACCGTGCACCGCCTTAAACCGTGCACCTTCTTAAATGTACCATGCACATACATGTTGTTTTTTACAATTTTCAGTAATGTATAGATAGTGTACATTTAAGAAGGTGTACGGTTTTAGAGCCATATGATTTTTCAATCCAAAATTTCATAATTGATTTTACAGAGTTCCAAAAAATATGAAACAAATTGGGTTAGATGTCAATTCCTCTTGTCTTTCAAGCAAAATTTATTGAAAAATATTTCAAGAAGTTTCACCTCCCCAAAATTCAGTTTCAACCCTTAGATGCTCGGCTCTTGAGCCGTCTACCTTATACAAGATTTGCATGAAGTTTGAGCCTTTACAAGGTTGAGTGTCCAAATCTTACCCTTTCATCTTTGGTAAAAATGTAAATCTACATCAGAGTTTAACCCCTAAAGGACCATTGTCCCTATGGGGGACAAATGGGATTTCAGGCATGTACCTATGGCTAAACTACTTTGCGTGATTTTTTGAAACTTTTATTGAAGATGGGAAATTCAAAGATCTACTTGGGCATCTAATATTTTCTTCATTCCGACAATTATTAAAGAAGTTATGCATGAATTTTTGAAATCAAGCAAGATTGGGCAGCCAAAAACTTTTTTTAAAATAGCATTTTTTCAAAATAAAAATCTGAAATTGGTTCCTTAGATTTAAATATATGTGGGGAGCTTTGAATCATTCAATTTCAATTTATGAGTGAAAAGTTTTAGTTTGCGAGCAGGTACGGGACTCCCATACCTCCATTCCTTTTGCCTTTGGTACTTTACTTTTTTATGCTTTTTGTGAATTTCTTTTTTGATTTCTTTTTTTTCCAAGTTGTAGTAGACTAAGATTCCTTGGTTTTCACCTTTTGGATCAACGATAATTCATATTTCTGAATTTTACATAAATCCTCTGATTTTGCCTAGTGTATTTGCAAATTTCACAGCCTTATGGCATTGCAAGATTTTACAAAGTATGATTCACACCTCCAATTCATTTGAAAACTCTCCCACACATACCTAACTTGGTCTTTTACATGGGAAAAATAAACTCAACTTTGCGTAGAGATTTTTTTTGAAATGGGAGTGGTCAAAGGCTTTTGAAATTTATGGGCAACAAGGAAAAATCTTTTTTTTACCTCAGATGTCAATATCTCACTCCTCTATTTCTAGAATGAGCTAGTTTTTTTCCCATGTGTACCTCCCATAGTTTAGGGCAAGATCTTACGGTTGGATTTCCAAAAATAATTGCTTTTCCTACCTTTCTACTCATTCTCCAAAAATGATAGTTTTCAGTAACTTTCACTAAAAAAGGGCTTGGTCCTTTAGGGGTTAATTCTAAATATTAAACAATATTTTGCTTGGAAAAAGTAGGAGGTTTCATGACAATTGCAAGCAAACTACTACGGAGTATAAATAAAGCTAATGGTGCAACGTGGAAATTGCCTGAAAAACATAGCTTATGCTACTACGCAAAAATTGCACTTCTAGAAGAAAAGCAACATTTCATTTGTGGATTATGCTACGTTTTGCCAAGTGTAATGTCTTGAACACTAAATAGTTTTCCCACTCGTAAGAAGCCTTAACTTGCAAAACCAGGTTAACTCAAAAGTAAGTAAAAACTCATCACACAAAGTGGATTTACTTAAAAAGTTGGTACAAGAAATATGGAGTATCATTTGAGTCATATTGGTAATAGCCATGTTTGTGTTTAGAATCCTTCGACTCAAAAAAGATACAAAAATGAGTTAAAACAACATGAACACATGATTGCACGGAGAGGTGTTTGAAGAAACCCAAGCCACAATTTTCCACATTTCTCCCCAGTAGCGCAATCTGAAATTTGGGACCAGATTGCAGCAACCACAATTTCAAAAAACCTGAAACAAGGGGGTGTTAAGAGTAATCAAAAGATTGTACAAAATTTAGAGAAATGAAATTAACCCCTCAAGGCCCATGCACTTTCCCGAGTATCTTAGAATCTGTTCTTGGATGAACAAAATGTCAACATTTTGATAAGTTGCATCAATTTTTAAAAAATTGTAATTGTACAAATTCAAACTAGATATGTTAGAGATCACATAAGAAAAGAAAATACAACAATATTACTTGTGGATTGAAAGATTATAACATTTGATCAAGAGGGTGTTAAAATTGTGAAAGTGATTTGAAATCTTTCAATCTTCTTTTCACATCTCAAATTTAAAATTGAGGAAACCAAAAAAATATGAGCATGCAAAGTACAACATTTGTAACCCTCATCAATTTACGGCTTCTTAAAATCTACTTTACAACTTTTTAATTTAAGTTTCTAATGTGATTGTTTTTCCAAGTTCTAGTGTACTTTAGGCTCGATTCCAAGAGCTCTCAACACTAGAAAGTGAAAATTTGCAATGGACTCCCTTACACAAAATCTTAAATAGAAAAATCATAATCAATCATTTTCAAAATCAGACTTTTGATACTAAAACAAGACTTCAACAAGAATTTTAAAATTAAAAAAATCATTGTAATGAATCATGAAGAAAATTTAAGCATCCCAAATTACAAACAAGGAGGGACAATTTTGGTCCCCTTGGGCCTTGAGGGGTTAAGCCCACTTCACAATAAGACATGTATTAATTATAGTTCAAGACAATGAATTTGTATAGTATTCAACATGGTAGTAGATTGCAAAAATCCACCAGTAGAAATCCCACTTGTAGAACCCAACCTCAAGATATTTACATATCTTTTACAAGATACAAGAGGTATGGGGGCTGGGGTGTGTTCGTGGTTAGCATCGAATTAACCAATCATTTAATTTCAAGGGAAATTTTTTTGGATACCCTTGAAATTGGCAATACTTGTATAGGTGCCCCTGGTTTTCAGAAATTGCACAAACACCTTTTACATACTTTCAGAATTGCAGAAATATCTTTCTCCACAATTATCAAAAGTTACTTTTAAGCATCTACAACCAAAATAGGTGACATGCACCTTTAATTATGTAGAGGATAATTTTGGTGATTATGAAAGTATCAGTGTCAGAGGTGTTTGTGCAATTTCTCAAAAACCAGGGGCAACTATACAAATATTGTAGATTTCAAAAGTTTTCATAAAATTTTCCCCAATTTCAGTGAAGCAATTTTCCATGACAACGGAAAAAGAACTGGGTGTGGAAAAACCCAATTCAAGTCCATCTGATATAACTTCTCAAAACTATGCTGATTTTGATCCTATTGTAATATTCTCTCCGTGCTATTACCACAAAAAAATAAACCTCTAAGAATCTAGGCTAGTTCCAAATTCTGAATTGAGCAGCTTTTCCAAAAGAATGCTTTTTAAGCAAAAGAAAATGCTTTTCAAAAACTGATGAAAATGCTGCTTCCTCTTAGCTACTGCTAGACTTGAATTTCTCATTTGAAACATGCGGAATCCCCCCTTGCACTTTGTCACATCTCCATTTTGCTCTAGAACAGTAGAAACAACGTGCCCACAACGATTGAACAGATTGTCCATAACAATTCGCTTAGAATCATCATGGACAAAGTCCAGTTGTTGTGAACACGTTTTTCGTAATAGAATCTACTCTAACTTAATAGTGTGTGGAGATGGTCTCTTTAATTAAAACCTAGCGGTTGGTGCTTGCTACGCATTCAACATCATAATTTTACTAGAATTTTCACATGTTAAATAGAATGCAAAGTAATTTTTTTAATAAATTTTCAAATTACATCTATGTGATAGTATTAAAAAAACTAAATATATGATATCACAGAGATTGAATATATGATATTATAGAGGTCCTTGTGATTTTAGAAGTATGATGAAAACCATCTAAGTATCTTGGGCACAAGCAAACCTATTGCATTCCGTCAAGGTATACATTTTAGAGTTATACAATGTTATGCTTGTCACCAAAAAAAAGAGGCAATAATTCAACCGAACTGCCAGAGCCCAAAATCAAAATCTATGCCATAAGTTGAAAAGTTTGTCAAATTGTGGCCCTTTAAAAACCACAATCATGAAGAGATGCCTGAAAGGGAAAGACGCCGATTTATGCTTGGAGAGTTAAGTTCTCGTCTTCTCGAGGACTTGCAATATCCTAACATTTCTTCAATCACCATGGCCTGATACACGGCTTGATAGTTGATACAGTCCAGATTTGCAAAACCAGTCCAAACTGATCAATATGCATGAGAAAAAAGGTATTTCTTAACAAAGTTTCATCGCCAAAGACCAGATATATTAATTCTAGCTAACAAGAGCAGGTGTCACATGCTTCCAAAGTAAGCCACACTTAATTCTGGCAACCAGAAAAAAAGAAAAAGAGCACTGATGCCAAGGAGAAAAACTTTGTTGCTAAGAAAAAGATACTGTTTGATGCATGCAAAGAAGAGACCACTGAAGCAAAGATGGAATTATTAGGGATGTTCACACCTTCTTCACCTCATTCTCAATTTTCAAAGAATGGGGACATGGTGCTCTCTCCTTGATTTGTGGAAATTTCATTTTTAAAAAATTGAGAAGTTTTTTTTTTCACCTCCAAAGGAGAAGAATAAAGTCAACAAACATGAAGAAGTTTTAATATGTGAAGTTTTTATTGGTGCATGTGTGGTTTTCATCTTGCTCTTCTTGCTTCCACCTTCCTTGTAGTTGGAGGCCTTGGTAACACAATTGTTACTTCATGCAAGATTTGGCCAAAAAGCAAGACAAACAAGCGGGCGGTTTGGATTGCAAGGACAAGCATGTGTGTCCAATGTTGCATTTTAAGATTTTTGACCTTAAAAAGGAAGAATTAAATTATTGTCCTTTATTTTTAATATATGATATGGTTTTAAATTTGCATCCTAACTTCATGTTAGCAACCGTATGTAAAACCAACATATATGAGGTAAGCTCTTTTTTTTTTCTCATTTTTGAAAGTCAATTACGAGTTAACTATATCAAATAGAAAAGAGCTCAATAGAGCATCTAGAACAGACAAGTAGGCGGACAAGTAGGCAAACGGGCAACTTATTCAATGTGACAACCAACCAAGGCTTGGTTGAATGCGTGAATGCAACTAACACCATATTTGTTAATTTAATACCATATTCGTTAATTTAACACCATATTTGTTAATTTAACACCATATTCGTTAATTTAACACCATATTTGTTATACAGTGGTGCCTCCATAGGATTAAACTATGTAACAAAAATGTTTCCCTAACATGACTATCTCTGTCCCAGTCAGGCCAAGAACATGTGTTTTTTGCTTGGGTAAGGTAAAATGTTTCCATAAGAAAAAACACTTCTTACATTAATGTCCAGGGGCTGCTTTATGAACAAAAAGTGCCTATGTAAGAGAAATTTGCCTTTATGGCGCCCCACATGCAGGGAGGAAGTCTAGAAGCATGGTTTTGCTACGGTGAATGCTTCCGTAAGATGAAAAGAAATTCTGTCTGGATGCCTTCATGTTAACCAAGCACTATTGTAAGGAGAGTTTTCCAGTGATTTGAGATTTGAGAGTAATTTAAAGGAAACACAACTTGAAATTAAATAGTTTTAGGGCAATTCGATGAAAGGTTTTAGGTCAATTGAGTTGAATTGACAAAAAAAAATTTAGATTTGACCTAAAATTGAAAGATTTTATGTCAATTTAGCTTCATTTGAGCTGAAAACTCTCATTTTAATGTTTATTTTGAGAGGTCCCCATTCTCTCATTATAACAAATATGATGTTATTTGGGAAAAATGGTACATTTTGGGACTTTCAAATTTTGATATGAAGGTTTTAGGTGGCCTCCTAAAACTAAGCTCAACGTTTTTTTTGGGTACACGTGTCCTCACCTGAGAGGAGGACTTTGCGAGGGAAAAAATCTTAGTGGCTCAAATTGAATTTGATACCTTCAAATCTGGTTTAAGGTAACTTTTTGGGTTTAAGGTGGAGTACAAAATAGGACACCTATTATTCCCAAATTAACAAATATGGTGTTAACTTGCTTTCTTACCTCATCATCATTTATGCGGTAAGCTCATTTTCCATTCTCCAATGCCCATAAAAGAAGAGTCATACCTTCTTTCTTGAAAAAAAAATGCTCCCATTGACTCCTATTTCCACTCCACAACTTCTCAGTCTTCATAGAAATTCCATTCTGGAAGACGAGATGACTAAGCTTACCCCTATTGGTGCAAAGAAGAAACGTGATGTCGTGATCACTTCGTCACGGCACTGCGCCACAGCGCGGCACTGCAGGCCGGGTATCAGCTTTTCAGCACCATGATTCCTGGCGGCAATGAAGTACATACAGCGCCATGGCCAAGAGAGCACCAACAAACAACAGCAACAACAGCAACAACAGTAACAACACAGCACCACCCTTGCACCGGTGTCGTCATGGCAGCAGTGAGAGATTCGTCTACCATTGTCGTAGCTTCATGATTGTTTGCAGGTCTGCACATCCGTACTGTTTCAGAGGAAGTGCACACGCCGGGGTATGCATATGAAGATTCGGTGAAGTTCGAGATCTACTGATGCACCGGTGCTGCTGTAATATTTCACACTGCGACAAGCACGTCTAGGTAAGTTTAGTGGTGAGTACCGGTACACCAAGCGATGGAAGTGCAGGACGGTTCTACCTTGACAGAGAATAAGGTGGAAGCACCCATTGTCAACAACGTCCCATTCCCAACTAGTAAGGTGTGCTATTTCCACCGTGAGCAAGGATAGGTGCTTTGGGATGCATTTTTTTGACTTTTTCAAGGTTGGGGCTACCCAAGTCATGCCACTTGTCCCAAAGTGAGGTAGGAAGTAATGAGCTGAAATTAGTTTGGCTAGTATTGGAATTGCATACATTTAGACATTGGCAATGGGCGTGGAATGCTTTTTGACTCCCAAAATTCACAATAATTTCAATTTTGCAAATAAAATTATGAAAAATTGCAATCCCAATATTTCTTATCTTCCTACATGGGAGAAATATTTTTGCCTCAAACTCTTTGTAGTTTTCTGCAAAATCACTTAAGTTATTGGATATGGGTGCTTCCACCTTGGAGTGCATCTTCCTTTTTCCTCGGTGTTGTAAGTGTTGCACTATGTTGAGCATGGTTGTCACTTTGGGCAAGATTTGGCTATCAACGGGCACTTTGGACAGCAAAAATGCATGTGTCCAATGTTGCGTTTTAGGATTTTTCTAAGGATTTTTGATCTAAAAAGAAAAAAATCAATTCTATTTTTTTGAATAAGTGATATGGTTTTAAATCTATGTTTTGAATTTATGTTTGCAACAATGAGGGTCGCCAGGTGCCAACATATACAAAGTAGGTTTTTTTGTTTTTATCATTTTTAAGAGTCAACAATGAGTTGACTACCTCAAACAGACATAACCTCATATTTAGTAAAATGGGAGTTTTCCATTGAAATGAGAGGTAATGTAAAAGAAAGTCAAGGAAAGGTTTTATGTCAATTCAACTCAATTTGAGCTAAATTGACATAAAACCTTTCAAATTTTACCTTAAATTAGAAAATTTTATTGCAATTTAGGTCAACTTAACCTACATTACAATAAAAACTTTCAAAACTAACCTAAAGTTGAAAAGTTTTATGTCTCCTTTGGTTATTTTGGGAGGTGCCCAATCTCCCATTTTACTAAATATGAGGTTACATGAGCTCAATTGGGCACTTTGGGCATATGGGTGTCTGATTTGACAACCACGGTGTTGAGTGACATCAATTGATATTGGGGTTCTTTTATTGAAAAGTTTGAATCTGTTAGTGCATCTCCACTTGCACAAAAAGACAACGGGCTCAAGAGACTTTTGTATGAAAAGGGGGCAATTACTGTATGGGTTTGCCAAAACATTCTCTTTGGTGTGGCAAAGTTTGTAATTTTATTGTGCATAGTAACTACTTCAAATACTATATTTTTCTCTCACAATTAGTGAGCTGAATAGTCAATGATGAAGAATGTATTTGCTTTTGCAAACAAGGAGACTTGTCATTGATTGAACATTGATTTACCTAGTGGAATGCGTGGGGGAAACAAAGTGGGTGACACTGGAAATAAGAAACACTAAGCTTCCTAGTAATGAAGCTTGTGAGGTTCGGTGGAGATGCCCTTAGCGCTTACCTTTGCACAGTAGCACTCAAAAATACTAACCAGAAATGAAAGGGATTCAAGTTCTCAAATGTGGCTTGACTTAGCAAAGATCATACCTCTTAAGACCAACTTCCATGCTGCATACGGATTAAAGATTGTGGAAAGTACGTTGAAAACAACAAAAGAGTAATAAATCCATGCTTGAAAATGAGCTAGAAAACAACAAAAATGGAACCGGAAATGGAGTTTTGGCAAGTTGAGTATCTCACAAGTCACAAGAAGCACAAAAATTCAAGTGTTTGAGCTTTTCTAAGTCAAAAAATGATGTTCAGTATGGCCAATTTTGATGTAGCATGCATGGAAGTTGACACACTCTCTTTTATAGCTACAACAAGCAACTACGCTACAAGAGGTTTTATTGCTGCACCACTTTGGCTTGCTTTTTGAGTATACCACCTATTACTCAAGCTTCTTCAAGGTAGCTTCTCTACATGCTAAACCTCCTCTCAGTGCTGTTTAGAGTCAATAAATTTAAGGCTTGATATATTTCAAACATGTGTTTGTAAGTTTGGAGTGGGCAAAACTCAACATTTTCACCTTGCAAAAAATGTGAGAATTTAAAAACTTACCACTAAGAGACTAAATTTGTTAACTTTTTGAGTTCATATTTCGATTCAAAGACCCTAATTTCATACAAAACCTTGAAAGGCAATAAAATTAACCAACTACAAAAAGGGGCAAATTCTTACTTTTCACCCTTATTTGTAAAACAATTTGTAACATAAAGCTGAGTTTTTCCACTCTGACCCCACAATCATGTATGTGTAATATATCAATCCGAAATGTGAATACCAAATTGTCGATCCTGAGTTTTAACATACTGAGCACTATATTTAACCACTAGAGCTAAATATAAAAGTTTCACTTGGGATCACTAGAAGGGATGGGCTTCTCTCACGAGTCCCACCTTGTCATGTTTTGCTAGGAGCTACAAAGTAGTGAAAACAGTTTCCATAATTCTGGCTACAAAGAACTTGACCTTATTATCTCCCTCTATATGGTGAAATCTCAGCTCTTGGTGCTACTACGGAGGGAGATTAGGAGGCTTGGGAGGTGAAAGCCTTATTAGGCATGCAGGGTTACGTTCCCAAATTTGTCAAAGGTGTTTAGTAAATGAAGTGCATGAAAAAAAGAAGGGGTGTAATGGTACACTCCATCTCCCTACTTACAAAATAAGGACGATCATTATTTATCATAGAGTGCCTCTCGTGTTATCAAAATTTTGTTGTTTTTAATTGTCTCTTAACAAGTTTTCCATATTACTACTTTTACATGCAAAGTAGATGTCCAAGCTGTAACTGATACCCTTTCAGTAAAAAGTGAATTTATGTACCTCTTACTACATCAAGAGGCATGGACAAGGTTTGTTCTTGGGGAGATCACTAGCCACGTTTTAGATTTCACATGAATTAGAAGATAAGGTCTTTAGTTCAAAAAATAAAAAGCTCACAAAATACATAGAGCTACTATATATAGGGTTCATGATATACTATATGTTTTAGTATACATAAATTAAGATATGTAAAAAAATTAGGTAGTAGGAATTTTTACTAATAAATTAATCTTAACAAATAAGGGTTTTGAAATTGTATAGTTTTACTTGTTGCTTTTCATGTTAAATTCTTTTAAATACATGTCATAGAATTGAAAAATACTTAAAACCTTTTAACAAAAAATGTCACTTGGACAATGGCCCTTTAATTTTTATACTTGTTATTGGTTAGCTGATATACACCATATGCGTATGTGTAAAAAAACAAAGGTTTTGTTTATGAAAAATAGCTTAGATAAGATGAAATTGGACAAATAAATTTTATACATAAAATAACTTCATTTTAGAACTAAAGGAATGAATTTACAATAAAACATAAGGTATTATAAGTATGTCTTTTGTAGCTTTTTATATAAAAATATGATCATTTTAAATACCATATTTAAAATAAATACGCTTACATCAAATATCCTCTTAGCTCCTAAAGCCATGTTGTCTCCTTGGGAGACAAATTAATGAGAAGGTACCTACACTCTCAAATTTTGTCTTGATTTTTTGGAATTCTTTTTGAAGATAAAAAAACACATAAGCTTTTGGAGAATGTAATTTTTATTCCAATCTATGCCCATGAGCAAAAGTTGTGCCCAAATAAGCACAATCTTGAGGAAAGCAAGCACCAATCTTTTTTTCACAAAAACTTGAAATTTTTTTAATTTTTTTCTCATAGGTTATAATTTTGTCTACATTTGAAGCTTTGATTCATTCCATTTGGACTAGTTATGAGAAAGTTATGGAGAATCTTATTTTTTAGGCAATTCAAGCATCTTCTTGAAAAAATAACTTATAAACTTCATTTTTGAATGCAAGTTTAACATTTTTTCAAAAAAATTGTTGGAAAGGGTGAAGCTTGCTTTCTAGAACAATCTCACCATTGGGATATAACGATTCAATTCCATTGGAAGGTTGTCAACAATTTAAGTTTTTGTTCAAGCTCACACCTTCTTCTACCTAATGTTTCTTTTAAGAATGAAAATTATGTATTTTTTGTTTTAGTTTTTGTCCAAAGATTCTCAACTCAATTTTCCACCATAAAAAAATAAAACTCCAAACTCTGTAGTGCAAAAATTTTAAGTTAAAAAAGTTCAAAGTTAAACAATGTAGTCATGCAAGGTGCAATAAAGTTTCTTTTTTACACTTTACGCAAATATCTTGCAATGTGTGTAGTCAAAGTTTTTGAATTCTTTTTTTGCACATTTTTATACTAGTCTAGGACAAGATCCTACAAGTAGATATGCAAAAAGATCAAATTTCAAACTTTTCACTCTTTGCGAGAGAAATGACAGTTTTGAGTGTCTTTTGACAAAATAAAGACCACGGTACTTTAGGGATTATCATAGTATCTTGCTATATGGTGGAGATGCTCTAACCTCAGCTGGTTAACCCCTAAAGGACTAGACCCCCTTTTTTAGAAACATAGCAATTTTGGGTAGGTACCTAAGATTGGAGGTTTTCATATTTTAGGTTGAAATTTTAACGGAATGTGGGGACGAGGTTTATCTTTCATATGCACTAAATTTCCTGACATTTGGAATTATGAGTACAAAGTTATGGCCTAATATGTTGTTTTTTACATTTGTTGGGCAGCCTAGGCAAATGTTTAATAATCACTTTTTTCAAAATTGAATTTTTTAAATTGGTTTAGGAGATTTATGTGAATGTAGGAAACTTTGAATCATTTTGTTTTGATCAACAAGATGAAAGTTATGAGGATTTTTTGTTTGCGGGCAGTTATGGATTCTCTACTCCAAAATAAACTTTGAAGTCCTTTATTTTACTCAATTTTCAACATTTTGGAAAAAAAAGCAAAACCAAAGGATGAAGATTGTTTATGACAACATTGTGACCATTGGGATTGGCATTTTTCATTTCCATAATTAAATTCTCAGCAATTTAATGTTTTTAATCATTCTCTTCTTCTTTTTACTTACTAGTTTTTTTCCATATGTTATGCAACTCCAAATGATTTGAAACTGTTTTGACATGTACTTTACTTAGGTAGAATAAGGAATTTAGAGAAGTACCACCCACATGGCCTTTTTTCCTTAGGAATTTCACCTTTTGAAGGGTAGTTGCGCGATTTTTCACAAGACGTTTTTTAATATTCAAACCATTCTAACTTCCAATCCATGTGGTGGAAAACTTTGAAATTTTTTCCACATCTTCTAAAACCATTCTTTTACAAAATCCTACGTTACATATGCATAAAAATGTTTTTGTTTTCAAATTTGGTTGATGCTCTAAAAATGGTAGTTTTGAAGAGTTTTTGGTAAAAACTTGGCTTGATCCTTTACGGGTTAACCAGGATGGGAGAGCTCCTGCACCGGATGGCCGATCTTTTGTTACAAATGTTTCTGCTCAACTGATGAAGCTTCCAGTGGGACAAGGCTATCAGTGTTGGCAAAGAATATTCCAGCATCTTTATGAAAAGTTCTCTTTACTTGAGCGAGTGCTCTGTGGGGTCCGGGATTATAATTCAGCAAAGGACACATTTTATCTGCACTAGAGAACATGCATAAGAGCATCTCTACCGGTGACTCCAACACGTTCAAATTTGATGAAATATGTTGTGGCCCTTCTCAAAATCTTCTTTTGACACTAGGTCCTACCGTGTTTAGCAAGAGGTCTTCAAGCCACAATTCATTCACTATTCATCTTAAGCTTAATGAGCTTTATTCTCTACTTTCCTTAATAAGTGGTCAACTGCTTATTTATGTGGCGTGTTGGAGTGTGAGGCCACCTTTTCAAAAAGCATGGGTGGAGATCAAGGGGCTTGAGGCCTCGCCAAAACAGATGGAAAAGTTTGAAAGACCCCGGATTGGTGGAGATGCTCTAAAGCATCCTCTTCAATGGTTCCCCCTCTTTTGCAATTCCAATATTTTCCAAATTGTCATGATCATGCACTAGGATATTTGCTCACGTTGGCCTTGGAAAATTGAAATGCAGAAAATTGCACAACCCCATGTTGTTGTTTTTTTTGTATTTGCGCTAATAGAGCGACACGCACCCCACCATTTGAGCAGGTAAGGAAATTTTGGATAGAATTGGATAGAATTAATGACGTCTAAATGTTCATCCATAACAACTATTATATATTAGTACCTTTCATCCAAAATTTGACAAATCTGGTGCAAATTTGGGAAGGGATTTGGTGAATTCATCCATTTTTCCGGGGAATATTTCTAGTGTTGTGGTCACCATGCAAGTTTTGAGGTAAGATTTCGCCAATAATTTTTTTTGCTGCCCCCATGTGCTGTTCAAAACTTTATCTTGGTGGCTCAATTAACAAGAATATTCATATTTACGGCCTGCTTTATAGTAGGAGTCAAGGCGTTTCTATAGCCCTCATAAGGTCTCAATCTATGGCTAGATATGTTCATGCTTGGTCTTAATAGGGATAGTAGCAAAGGAAAATTAGATGCATTTGGTCACATTTTTAGATTGCATTTATATTACTAATACTCCTAACATCAAGTGTGAATATATCCTAATTGGTTGAAGTTTTAAAAGTAATCTTGGGGCCTGCACCAAAATTCAAAATTAATATTTCAAAAACCATGAATGCTCAGAAGATTAGATTCTGTTTGGACCTAAAGACAAGAATTGGGTTTCCAAAAAGGGAAGACCGATTTGTGGTCATGGACCTTAGATCAAATCTCATTAAATATAGGGGAAATTACAAATTGGGGCATGAAAACGTAAAATATTACAGATAGGGACATAGTTTCAAACTAATTACAAATACGGGTGCAATTTCAAAAAGAATGTAACTTTTTGTAATATTTTTTTGGTTTGGACATTGGTTGATTTAGATACATTACTTTAAATGTTAGCTAACTTCCAAAAAATTCAAAATTTTCCCAAAAGTGGCATCCCCTTTACCAAAATGTCTTTATGTAGGCTCAAGTTGGAGAGGCCTTTAAGTTTATATGAAATCATCTATCATTTAACCCTTTAGTGCCTGTCAACCATTTGGGGGGGCACCTCAAATTTTCACTATCCTATCTACAAAACACATTCAAGGACAAAATTTGTGGTTTTAAAATCACATTGGACCGGACATATCAAAGCTATAAACTTTGGCAACATGAATATAAAAAAATAGTTTGATCCATCAAAACGATTCCACATGAGGATTGTGAGAAGCTTGATGATCCAAAAAAACTAGTTGTGCAAAAACCTGAGATACTCTAACTAGTTAGTGTCAATCGTGCAATTGAAACTTTTGATAGTGGTGGGATTTGTAGAGGCTATTGCCCCATTCTAGGTTACTGCATTCCAAAAAAAAAAAATCAAAATTTGAGTCAATCTATATATTTCACGACATGATTTGTGAAATTGAGCATTGGAAGAATACAAACGTGGCCACACATATACAGTTGAATACAACATGCATGGAACATGTTTCCACAAAATCCGATCGGTCAATATCATCTACATTGGGTGTCATTTGAGGTACAAGGTCCCACATTTAGCATTGCAAACCTTCAGAGCCTAAGGAATCATAGAATACGTAATGTTGTAGCTGAAATACGCTATACATAGAACTTCTAAATAAACCATGCATCTTCTGCACAATTGCTAAAGAGTTAGCACTAGATACTTTGGGTGCAATATGTGGGCTTTGGGGCCACGTTGCGGTTGCATTGAATTAGTATTTCATTTGTTACACCCGTATGAGATTCCTGGCTTCATATGTAAAACACGCATAGCTACCATGTTTCTTTATGCCTTGTTTTGAAATTTATTCCAGTAGGAGCACAAACTAAACCTCCAACTCTGTTACATTCTGTGTTTTTGCAAACTAAATAGAACAAAGATGACAAGAACCACAGAGTACCAAAATCAACCCAAAAGTGGTCAATCGGGCACTAAAGGGTTAATATATATATATATATATATATATATATATATATATATATATATATATATATATATATATATATATATATATATATATACATACATACATACATTTGTACATATGTACAACACCTTAAGTTGCAATTTTAAATTTGAAGTGCTCTACTAGTCCCCTTCATTGTTTCTCGATAAAAAAATTCAAAATTTGTCGTCATGGTCTCAACTTTCTTGGCCTCAACACTTTCAGACACAATACAAAAGATCCTATTATACACTTGCTATTATTACTAGTGGAAAACCAAGCTTTGAGAACAAGCTAGAATGTCAAAGCTTGGTTCCTAGACTTCCCTTTGGTCCTGCTTCCACTGTAACATAAATGCTTCACAAGATTTTTTGAAGACATGTGTGTTAAAATTTTGGTGCAAACTGCCACCAAGTGCAAGTTTTGATGGCTTCAACTCCTAGTGTAAAGCAACTTCTAGTCATACTCAACGACAGAAATATTTTGTACTTCCAAAAATGAACTTCATGTTCTTATCTTTTTTCATGGAAATTGTTTATTATTTATTGAAATTTCTGGTAAATGAAGTCTGAACAATGGTTTGTGCAACGTTTCTAGGATATATTTTGATATTACCCGCTAAAATTTGACAATTCCCATTTTTGTCCAAATTTTCATTCGATTGCACTAGATTTTTCCTATATTTTCTATGTTTGTACCCCAACTAGCAATGTGCGCTTGTTGGGCTACGCATTTACCATTAGAATTTTATTGGGATTTTTATATGTTGGATAGAATGCAAAGTAAAAATTTCAAGAAGTCTTCAAATTGTACCTATGTAATAATATTGTAGAAATTATAAATGCAATGTTAACCCTTGAATGCCCTAGAGGATCAAAAGTGTCCTCACATGATTTCACATGCCTGTTTGAGGCATTGGATTTAAATTTTTGAACTTGCTACAAAATTACAATTATCAAGGTATTCAAGTGGTTCATGCAAATGGAGTAATGGCAAGGCACGCCAAATGATGCACAAGTGTCTCAAGAGCCTTGATTGGGGGAAGCGCCATAGGGGCGTGGTGGCAAGCAATGTTTTACAAGTACAACTGGCCAATACCCCTTGCAAACTTCCTTGCATGTGCTTTGTGGTAGCAAAAAATTTGTTGGCAAGGATTCAAGCATGTTTTAGGCCTTTGTTGTGGGCTTGTGGCAATCCTCATCAACTGTGCCAATCATTGATTTTTGTGCAATATCAGTTTGAACATAAAAAGAAGTGCAATCTTCAATAATTTGCAAGTGTGTGCACTCACATCTACTCTTGCTACTCACAAAAATTGAGATGAATCATGGGCTTGTAAAATTTTGTAAAAATCATATAATAGCAACTACATACCAAACATTGAGATTTTGTCATCACATGTTGCTTGATCAAATGTTATAATCTCCCATCTCCCGCGGTCAATTGTTCCCAAAAATTGCAAGCCATTTTTAAAGTAGGTGTTTCACTATTTTCAAAGGTTAGTTTTAGTGGATCATCCAATTGACTGAGATACAATGCATCAAAGTTGTAAGTCTCCTAAAACCCTAATTTGGATGAAAATGGTCTGAGCGCTTAGGGTTAAAATAGACATCATGTGATATTAAAAAGGTCACCATGATTTTAATAGTATGATAAACCTTACTTGCTTTTTTTCTATAAAATTTAATCGATTTAGGCGGTTTTTTTTTTGCAATTTGAACCGGTTTACAATACACTAAATGCCAGTTCTCCCCGGACATTGGCCCCTGAAGTCATCGACAATCATAGTAAATGGACTATCTCAACACACCTCAGCATAGCTGAGTTTGGACATAATTTGTAGGATGAGTATTATTAGAATAAACAACGGATTAGGATTATCCCCTAAACAGGAACCTCAAGGCAGCCAATTCCTTACATGCTAATTTTCGGAAGAATCTTCTCATACCTTATTTTGACAGTGGCTACCTTGACACTAAACAAAACAAAATTGGGTGGGAGAAATGATGAAACGGCCAACTCTCTCTATTGCGTTCGTCAAAAGTTTGGATGAAAATTTAAAAAATACTTAATTCGTTAAATTAACAAGTAAACATGGATGATTCTGTTATTTTTTTCCCTTACCAGCAAAAATTCAAGGGCGTATGGTGCTAAGCTTAGACCAATGAAAATACAAAAGCAAATCCCTGACTCAAAGGGGCACGGAATTAGAATGCCGTACTCTTAAGCCGGGAGATATTTTTATGCCTAGCGGGGATCCAGTCCAGCGTTGAGGAAATAGCCCTGAAAATGGCTGGAAGTAGCCACTGAAGCAGGTTTATGGTGCTGTAGACTGCCGTAGAGCTCCAGAAGGCAAGGCCAGATTCATGGCCAGTTGCCCATTACCAAAGCCACTTCCCAGCATTGTCATTGGTCAGCACTTTTTCTTCCATAATTTGAATTTATTTATTATTTTGGGCATCCGTTTAGCGAAACATAACATTATCATATATGTTCTTAGATTCCATTTGCGAGTCAGATTTTGCTGTTTAACTACTAAATCCCACGGCACCATATTTGGGTGTTCAAAAAATTTCAAGAAGTTTTGAAACCCTATTGAAGGTACAGATTTGATTCTTTCAGCCCCTAAAGGTTCAAGCCCTTTTTTCTGTGTAAGTCACTAAAACCTGCTATTTTTGGAAGAATGAGTAGAAAGATAGAAAAAAGAGTTTTTTGGAAATCCAACCATAAGATCTTGCCCTAAACTATCGGAGGTACTCGTGGGAAAAAAAATCAGCTCATTTTAGATGCAGAGGAGTGAGATATTGATATCTGAAGTGAAAAAAAAAGTTTTTTTCCATGTTGCCCAAAACTTTCAAAGGCCTTTGACCCCTCCTATATCAAAAAAATTACTCTACCCAAAGTTGAGGTTTTATTTTTTCCATGTAGAAGACCAAATTAGGTATATGTGGGAGAATTTTTAAATCAATTGGAGGTGTGAACCATACTTTGTAAAAACTTGCAACACTATAAGGCCATGAAATTGCAAATACATCAGGGCAAAATTGGAGGATTTATGTAAAATTTAGAAATTTGGAGAACTTTGATCCACATGGTGAAAAGAAAGGAATCTTAGTCTACTACAACTTGGAAAAATAGAAGTAAAAAATCAAATACACAAAGAGCTCAAAAAGTAAAGCACCAAAATCTACAAGGGCAAAAGGAGTAGAAGTTTGGGAGTCCCATACCTACATGCAAACTAAAACTTCTCATGAGTTTCATCTTATCAATCAAAATTGAATGATTCAAATCTTCCTACATGTTTTTAAATCTATAAAACCAATTTCAAATTTTCATTTTAAAAAATGCAATTTTTAAATATTTTCTAAGCTGCCCGTCCTCCTCCCTTTTTTCAGAAATTCATGCATAACTTCTTCAATAAGTGTCGGAATGAAGAAAAAAATAGATGCCCACAAAGTCTTTAACCTCTAAAGGGCCGTTGGCTCTTTTGGGGGTACAAATGGGATTTCAAGCATGTACTTACAACTAAACTACTTTGTGTGGTTTCTTGAAACTTTTATGGAAGGTGGGGAATTCAAAGATTTATGTGGGCATCTATTTTCATTTGCATTTTGACATTTATTAACAAAGTTAAAAATAAATTTCTCAAAAGTAGGCAAGATTGGGCAACCCAAAAACTTTTTTAAAAATTGCATTTTTCTAAATTAAAAATATGAAATAGGTTCTTCAAACTTATATGTAGGTGGGGAGCTTTGAATCATTCAATTTTGATTGATGAGATGAGAGTTATGAGAAGTTTTTGTTTGCGTGTAGATGTGGTTTTGTAGTTTTGTTGTAATTACATGCCCAAATTCCCATTTGTCTCCCAAAAGGGCCAACTATCCTTTAGGGGTTAAATTCCCCATCTATATATATATATATATATATATATATATATAATATAATACACCTCAAATTTGTCCTTGGTAGTAGTCCTTGACAATTCTATAACTAACGACAACAAATCCGTAACCAAATTATAAGGATGTGAGTGCATGGGGTTTTGTAACCGAATTGTGTGGATGTGAGTGCATGGGATTTTGTAACCAAATTGTGGGGATGTGAGTGCATGGGGTTTCATAACCAAATTATGGGGATGGGAGGCATGGAGATAGAGGGCATGGGCATTAAGGACACAAGGATGGGGGGCATGGGCATTAAGGACACAGGGATGGGGGGCATGGGTATGGCCGGTGCATTATGAATTTGAAGTTTTCTATGGTATTGGGTGTCTCTATGTTTCTCAAATTTTGAAATTCAAGAAAAAAAAAAAAGAGAGGCCAAGGTAGGGAAAGAAGGACAATTTGTGTGGAGGTCCGTTGGTACGACGAGAAGGAGGACTTGTCTCCCATAAAAGTTTCAAAAAATCACACAAAGTAGTTTAGCCATAGATGCATGCCCAAAATTCCATTTTCTCCCAAGGGGATGATTGGGCCTTTAGGGGTTAAGGTTCTTTTTTTGAAGAAGTTGTAGACTAGAGTTAGCTTCAACGTTCAATTTTAACTTCCTGCATATCTTATTCCAATTTTTTTGGTGGAAGGTAAATTGCAAGCATACATTTTGTGTCATGAATAGTGTCACAAAGCCTATGACAAGGTTGCTGCATTGAAAAGATGGGCATCAAGTTGAGAAAAGAGTGAAGATTTCCCTTGGGCACTCCTTTGGGCAATAAGGGCCCTTTTATTGAAATTTTGTCATCTAACATAGTCTAAAAGTTCTTTTGGACTAATTTCACTTGGAATGTCTTTGTTATACACATTAGAATTCATTCACTATTGTATTTTCTTTCTTTCATAATGATTTTTGGTCGATTATTGAAGTTAGAAATTTCTTTGTATTAAGTGGTTGCGTTTTGACTATTGAGTTGCACACTCATTTATGAAATGGTGATCATGGATTTGGAAGGGGGGCCATTAGTTTTCAAGTAAAAGCAATACACTAAAGCATTCTAAGTGGTTGTTTCCCAAAATTGTGTCCAGAAGTTGCCACTTTGCATTAGAAGTTTCAGGCACTTCCAAAAAAAGCAAAAAAATCCATACTCATCAACATCTAATCACAAATATCTTAGAATTTGCATGGTCATTTTGGATTTTTTTGGATAGCGCCATCTAGAAGCATTGGAGTTCAAAATTCTATGATCACAATTTTGTTTTGATGTTTAATAATAATCTGACAAGAACAATTCAAAAACTTCAAAATTAAACACCCTTGAACATTTAGGGATTAACAAAGCTTGAGAATCTAAAATGTAAAAGGCCTTTTTACACAAGGAGTCAAGGTCACAAAAACTTGGAGCCATTCAACACCAAGTTTTCAGCCCGAATGGTCTCAAGAATGGCTCCAAGCACCCATTTGAAGAAGAGTACAATCGGGACCAACTCCCTTGTTTGTGAAGGTCCTGACACTTGGGGCGAACAAGTCAAGGTTGATTTATGCAAAACTTGAAATTTTGAAAAAAAACCACGGATAAAAAGGGGAAACCATAAAGAGTTGTTGAGACTTTTCATTTATCCTACAGTGTTGACTATCTTGAAAGATTATTATTTATTCTAGCAGATATAATATGTTTTAATAAAATGTGACAATGGACCATATGCCAAGAATTGGTCTCATGATTATTGTGGATTAAATTTTTGGAATTTGAGCCTTGTTAAATATAGTTTTTTTTAATTATTGATTTGTTTTATTAAATATGGCCTTGACTCATAATGTGAAAACCCTGGAGACGGTTTCAGAGAATCAACCAATTGAAAAACCACAATTTAGAGTGCAAAGGCTCCAAAAGGGTCTCTACTCCTATTGCAAAGCCGCCCTAAATTCTACTTGCACAAACATTTTTCAAATATGATTAATTCAAATTTTAACAGTGTTCAATCCTTAGTTGCATTGGGAGCTCAACAAAGACAAAATGGGCGACCTGTATGGTTCTTTGCACATATGTCATGCAACAGCAAGTCGGTCCTTCACCACAACAAAGGACAAAATTAGACCAATAAGTATTTTGGATTTCAAACAAATCTGAAAATGTGTTACAAAGAGCATCTAGAAGTATAATCAAACGGATTTTACTATCAAACAGTGGCTCTCAAAACAATATTAGATTACACTACAAGAAAAAGGGCCATTTTTGACTAAGTATTTTGACCCCAAAAAAGACTAAGACGACTACACTTTTGTGACTAGTATTTATTGTCACATGTAGTCAGAAATAATTAATTTGTGATTGAATAATTTCATTTCGTCATAAATAATTTAATTTACGACTATACATAGTCATATATTAAATTATTTATGACTACATGTGGTCATAAATACTAGTCACAAAAGTGTAGTCATCTTAGTGTTTTGGTAGTCAAAATCCTTAATAAAAAATGGCCCTTATTCTTGTACTGTTATGACCCACATACACTATTCAAATGGCGTGTCATTATTTTTGCAATTATATATAATTTAGTGCAATATAGTAAATTTTCAGTAGGAAATAACTTGATTGTTTTACAAAAATGTAATGTGACGTTGGTAGATTAGTGTCACACCCACTAAGGTAACAAATTGGCACATGAAATGAAAATGTTGAGAAAACTTAGACCCATGATTGCAATAGGAGAGTTACACTGTCCCAACACAAAAGGCAGTCTTATTGTTTCCTAGTTGCATGTCACTACAAGGAAACCACGGTCAAATTTACAAAAAGTTGACAAAGATTGTGACCTAATCTACAATATATTGTAAATTAGGTCACAAATTAGGTCACAATCTTTATTAACTTTTTGTAAATTCAACCGTGATTTCCTTGCAATGTGTCCCTGGCCCTGTATGCTGCCCTTTAACATGTTAAACAACATGATGGCCACTTAGACAAGCTAAGCACAAGCCTAAGCAAAAGCAAACAGTTTTTTTAAGTTTTTATCATACTCATATACATACACCAACCTATAGTTAAATAAAAATACAAAAAGTATGGAACCATTAATTAAGGAATAAGGATAATTAAACTTGCTTTCAATTTGAACTAGGCGCAAGAGGACTAAGCAACAATGTTGTGAGGCCTTGACATACCGATGCAAACCAAAAGTATAAACGAACATATGGAAAAGCAAAAGGAATTACGTTTGCATGCTTTTAGCTAAAGCAAATGTGAATGGCTTCATAGTCCACACCCCAAAAGGCTCAAGGAAAAAACCTTCTCGGTGTTCAAAGGATTGCAATTTAGGAGTTCTAACAATTTCTTCCAATGTTGCAATAATAAATTATCACGCCTTAAAAAATGAAGCAATTTTTTAAGGGCATCCTTAGAGTAGTTCTTGTCACCAGTCAAATGAGTCCTGCGCATTCTATCCATAATGGCTTGTTTGTTTCAAGTTTTCAATAACAATGTAGTTGTTGATGTGCAAGCGCGGGCCTTTTTAGGCTGAGCCACATCCATTGATAATTCCAGCTTTGTACCGGTCCCCTTCACAACCATTGTCACACACATGGAAGCAAAACAAGAAAATTAGGGCGGGAGGGCTCCTTGTCGTTGTTGTTGCACTATAGCAAGAACTTCAAGCTGGGTTGCAGGGGAATTTCACGCCATGTCTTGCTACGTACTTCTTGCTACCGTCCCCTTTTATAGAGGCTTTTTTAAGCGGGTGATAGGAGATGCTCTTAGTCCACTTGACAAACAAGCCAAATATACCAAGCTCAATTTATTAATAGCAATAGATGATCACATAAGAGTTATATGATTTGAAAGGCATGAATGTTTTTTATCTTGAAATGCAATAAAATTTTGGTTTGGACATTGTATGATTCAGATGCATCACATCAAATGTTAGCTGAATTTCAAATAACTTATTGGCCTCTCCAAATCAAACCTTAATAAGGAAATTTGAGAAAAAAATCTACACTATTCCCGTCCCCTTTACTAAAATTTCATTATTTAGACTTGATTTAGAGAGACCTCTAAGTTTTTTGAAAGTTACTTAACATTTGATGTGATGTATCCAAATCATGTAGTGTCCAAACCAAAAGTTTATTACAGTTTCAAAATAAAAAACATTTCATGCCCTTCAAATCATATAACTTTTATATGATCATCTATTGGCTATCTATTGGCTATTAATAGATCGTACTCGGTATACCGGGGCTGTTTGCCGTGTTTGCCGGGTGGACTGCGGATGACCGAACATGCCCTCTTTGATGAGCCAGGGTTTTTGCCCAACATTTACGGCTAGTGACCCCAGATGCGACTTTCATAATTACCTCAACTGACTAAAAGTGCTGCTACTTGTTTTAAAAAACATTTCAAAATTTACACGATGGTATTTATGTTTAGGGAAAGTTTCATGGATGCCCCTCAAGTTTGCAATATTTACATAGATGCCCATGCTTTTTCAGAAATTATACAAATATTTTTGGACCAAAAAATTTAGGCATTTATTTGTTGTGCTTGAACTTCATTCATGACCAATGTTGAAGAAGGGAATGTAATGAAACAAAAAAGAAATAATATGCGCACAAAAGAAGAAGGAAAGTGGTATGCACCACAAAACTAAGGCTTGAAAATCTTGGTCCAAAGATATTTGTGTAATTTCTGAAAAAGCAGGGTATCTATGTAAATATTGCAAACTTCAGGGGTTACCATGAAGTTTTCTCTTATTTGTCAACCACACTTGTCGTAGCTGGTGTTTCCCAGATGCCGGGGCGAGTTCCCAGTACTGCTTTTAAAGCATCTTCAATTCGAAATAATAACGGGCATAGTAACGATAATTTCAGGTCCTGGCCAGTGACCCAGCCCATCGCAGCCTGTATTAGCCACTCCATTTTAGAGATCACGGCAAGGAAACTCTATCACGAAATCCAGTGCACTGTATATCCATTCTGCAAGACTTCCAGCAGTTCCATGTTCCTAAAAATCGTAGAGCTAATTATTGTGTATCTGAATGCTGTTTGAACCCTGAAGATGCCGTAAGTAAGGAGCCCTGTAAAAGAGTGCGCACACTGCAGTGCCGGGCCCGGAGCTCCGGAATGGCTGACGATATCTTTGAAGGCCTATCAACTCTAACAGAGACCACCAAGCTCTCTTACGTTCCCAAAGAGTTCCTCGCTCTGTTCCTATGGTGACGAGGGGAACCGAGGCAGATTCATAGTTCCCTCCGACACCTCCAGAAAGTTCCCCTCGGTCCTTCCCTTCAAAGTCCAAACTCCAAACTCCAAACCACCAAAAGGAATAAAGCGCTCCCGGGTGGTTCTCTTGTTCCCCTGTTCCCCACAACCCGTCTGCCGGCTGCAGCCGGTGCCTGCACCCGCAGAAGCGACCCGCTACAGGCCAGCGGAAGAGAATAATACCGGCTCCAGCCGGTAACCGTCTCTCTCCTCTGGCAATTGATTCGAGCACCGTACCACATGCAAAGCGCTGACGCTTTGCAAGGCGCAAGCAGCGCGGGCCCGAAAAGTAGCGCTTTTGCTGCTCCATTTCTTTAACATTTTCATTAACTTTCTCAGTTTTTTATTTTCTTCATATTCTCTCCATTTTTTTCTTCCTTTTATAAGGACCCTTTTTCGGTTTGTGCGATGCAGAACCACACGTGAGACGGAGTGTGCCCCTGGATCACATGGCTCTTCGAAGTCGACAACCAAGAAGGAGAAAGAATCCTGCTTTTTGCAGATCCCCCTTTCCCCCTTTGCCAGAGCAAATTTATGTGCATAGCACAGGGCCTGGAGTTATTACAGCGATGGAGCCCAAGCCTCTTAGGTCCTGATTCATGCGGAAGATTCTTAGTTGTAAACCTTGGGATGTGCAAGTGCTCGGGATACCTGCAAGTGCAAGTGCTCTTTGAAATTTGTCGCTGCCGATCTCTTTGCCGGTTTTTTTGCCGAGATTTTCTATACGTCTGTCTGTCTCTCGCATGGTGACGAGTTTTGCAAAGTGACACAGTCCACGTCGACTAGTGGTGCTGCGTGTGCTGCTTGATGAGAGCATCTGTCGTCCTCCTCGTCTTTAGCGCCGGCCTCTCGATCTCTCCGCGGAGCAGACATGTGGAGAATGCCGCATTATGTTTTCCTTCCGCAACAGCAGTTAATGGTAGATCCACGGTGGAGAACGAGGTAGCAGGCAGTCGACCGTAGTATCGTTTTCTCCGTTTCCCACTTTCCTCGGCGTTGGTTCATTATTATTCTACACTCAGGAATTTTCTTCACAAATCTCTAGAAGTAAAACTCCGTCCGAGTGTTGATATCTCGCACTATTTCACCGGGCAAGTGGCGGGTTCGATCGATCTCTCTTCCTAAATTATTTTTTTGCTTAGATTCTTCCAGCAGGTTGCACAATCTAGGCTGTCCCGGTGGCGCTCGTGAATGCGCAGGGTTCATCCTACGCCGGTGTTGCAGGAGATCGACAGACACCCCGGCCTCCGCCGAATTGCGAAGTTTGTAACGATGAAAGCACTAGCGGTGGATTTTTCGGCACCATGGCGAGCTTCACGATGACATGCATACCTCGCCCGACCCAGGACGGAGCGCTTGAGAACTTGGGTGCATCGACACAGCAGAGTAGTAAGTTAGTAGGAGGAGGAAGAGCTGCGTTTTACTTAATTATTTGCTTCGGGACCGCCCAGTTTATGATGAAACTCCTGCAGCTCGACGCACATGTCAGCATGGCCGAGTTCCATCACTCGCGAGATCTGGCTGCCCATGGAACCGGAGGAGCGGATCAGAGCAAAGTGCGTACTTGTAAGTAGTGAATCATTCAACAAATGTGTGTGAGCGTGTTCTTCCGAAGTTGAAGGTTGTCATGTCGGGGAGTATGGCGATGTCGCGGGTGTCGACTCGGCGGTCGAGCATGGCGGCGTATTTTTTCTCCGAGCACAAGTACCGGCTGATGAAGACCCTGGGCATTGGCGCCTTCAGCAAGGTCAAGCTGGCCGTGCACGTCCCCACAGGCCAGAAAGTTGCCATCAAGATTATGAATCGCCACAAGATGCACGACATGGAGGAGAAAGGTCAGTAACCCCGTACCTAGATATGGAATATGCGCTTATTTATCAAGTCTTGTTTAAAATCAACTTCTTCATGGGAGGGAATTTTTTTTAGAAATTATTGTAGCAAAATGATGAGAAGAGCTCTTAATATGACGAGAGTGTATTGTAGAATTATGGGAGAAGAAAAGTCCATGGCACGTTACATCAGCTTGAAAACATGATAGTTAACACTCCACAAAGTGCTGCATAACTCCATATCTGCCTAATATCCCGTTCAGTTCTCTCGCATGCAAGCTCGCGCTCCTCCTTCGATACAGATCGAGCGAGCTCCCGAACCCCAATCATTCTGAAACCCTGGTGGTGCTTCTGGTGGTGGTGGTGCAGTGAGGCGGGAGTTGATGGTGATGAAGCTCGTGGCGCATCCCCATGTGGTGCGCTTGTACGAAGTCATCGAAACGCCGACCGAAATCTGCATGGTGATGGAGTATGTGGAGTCCGGCGACTTGTTTGACTACATCGTCCTCAACGGGCGCCTCTCCGAAGACGAGTCCCGCCACTTCTTTCAACAGGTAATAACGCCGCGGCGCTTTTCTAGACGCAACCCTAGATTTAGACCAGTTCCGTAGAGCTTGAACGTCACGGCTGAAATCTGCCATGACGACGAAATACGACCACATCGAGCGTCGCTCCTTACAGCAGCTCCACCTCTTTCAGTGGAAAGCTGAAAGAGAACGCGACAAGTGTTCTGGACAGTCTAAATGCGGGTCAATTGTAGGAGCTGCTCCACCATTTCTTAAACATTCCC
The DNA here is from genome assembly GCA_963920765.1 of Ulota crispa. Taxonomy (NCBI): domain Eukaryota; kingdom Viridiplantae; phylum Streptophyta; class Bryopsida; order Orthotrichales; family Orthotrichaceae; genus Ulota; species Ulota crispa. Next base: position 29,892,213 of record OY987243.1, on the reverse strand, counting down.
ATTGCACTCAAGAGCTCTAACCTCTCATATTTTTTTATGGCCAACACCTTTTCTGTTTCTTTTCTTTAGCACTTTGCAACTATATTTAAGCTATTCTAGTCCTAGATCTCTATTCTAGTCCTTGAGATCTAGTGTGCACGTGAAAAACCTTCACAATGGCGTGACCAAAAGCTTGAAAGTTATTGGTTCTTTGAGTTCTCTGGAAATCAATAGCGGCTCTACGGAGGCCCAAACTCCAAGTCCTCTTGCAAAGGTACAAGTTCAACAAGTTAAAATTGCCATTTGCAGTGGCGGTGCTCTTATGAAGATTGTGGTGGGTTGTGTGTGCAGATCATTGCAGGGGTGGACTACTGCCATGCCAACCGCGTGGTGCACCGCGACTTGAAACCAGAGAATCTACTACTTGACCAGGACCGGAGCGCCATCAAGATTGCAGATTTTGGCTTGAGTAACATCATGCGTGACGGCCAGTTCCTCAAGTCTAGTTGCGGAAGCCCCAACTATGCGGCGCCGGAGGTCATCCAGCGACATTGGTACGCGGGGCCTGAGGTGGACGTGTGGAGCTGCGGTGTCATCTTGTATGCCATGCTCTGCGGCGTCTTGCCCTTTGACGACGAGAACATCTCTAGCCTCTACCGCAAAATCATTGTGAGCTACTCCCCTCTTTCTTATGCCACTTTGAACTAAACATGAAATACCCAAAGTTTTTAAATAATATAGTGCACGACATTTATAATCATCAAACTCTTAAATTTGATAACCAACAACTCTTGAATTTGAGTTGTTAGTCTATTGCTTAATAAAAAAAAAGTTATTAAAAATATGAGATGAGCAAGATGAAACTTAAAGTTTTGTTTGTCTTGCTAGTGGAATTGCTTTTGAGCAAATGGATATATGTGTTGTGCTTTAGTATTTCTTATTGTTACAATAGTTGTTGGTTATAAGTGTCATGGAACATAGTCTAAAGGAAATCTCTTTGGTTTGCAAAACATTGAGATATATGTCTAAATCAAATAACTTACACAAAACTTGGGAAAGATATATGCAAAATATTGGACAATCTCCAACCTTTAGGGATACAGAAAGTTCATAATTATAGGAATAGTCTTGAATTAGCTAAATGTGTCATCCTTGCTCTTGACCAATTTTACTCAAATGTTATAAAATTTAGTGACATCTTCTAGCAAAAAGGTTTTGTTGTTGTGTTTGAATGTTTAACACATTCACCAATGTTTTTAGCAATTTGAACTAGTATGCCCTATTTAATTACTTATGGGCTATTCAAAATCTATAAGTACTAAGCCAACAACAGCTTTTGTTTGCATAACATTGGCCTAAGAAGAATTTGAATTGCATGAGGACTCTGTGTGCTATGAATTTGTGTAAGGAAAGTTGAGAGTTTGTGATGTGCGGTGCGGAAATGCCAGGACTGTTGTTACATGCTGCCAAGCCATTTGTCTGTGGAGGCACGCGACTTGATCACCAGCATGCTCACGGCGGATCCCATGCACCGCATCACCATCGCCGAAATCCGTCGCCACCCCTTCTTCCAACTGAAGCTGCCTCGCTACATCGCCCTTCCACCTGCTGAAACTGCGTATCAAGTGAAGCGGGTAATCTTCTCTTTCTACCTCCCATTCTTCACTTTCTCTCAAAGCTGCAGTGTACTAAATAAACACCATATTAGGTAAATTGGGAAAAACGAAGGTACTATTTTCTACTCCACCTTAATCTTACATTTAATAAATGTAGGCATAGCTATAGCTCAAAGTTGAAAATTATTTGAAATTCTTGTAGTCAATCACTGAAACTTCAATATTGTACAAGAAATTGCATGTTTTTTTGTTTGTAATATGCTGAATTTTACATAACGACAGAAATAGTGAAAGTCCCAGAATGTACGCTTTTCCCCAATTTACCTAATATGTTGCTAAATTGTAGCAACATACCTCTCAAAAAGTCAAGAGAAGATTTGAGCCATTTTATTGCGCAAATCCTCAGCTTCGTCAGAGTCCCATTAAGTCCCAAGTCCTGGAGAGTAGTATCTTTCACGGTATTCTTGCAATCTCAACCACGTTTGGTATGGTTTTGTGGGGTACCAGATTGACGAGGACATCCTTCTGGAAGTGGAGAAGATGGGCTTCGACCGCACGAGTCTTGTCCAGTCCTTGCTATGGGAAGAGCAATCCAAGGTACTCCCAAAACTCTGCATGTTTCTCAGCTTTCCTGTACCAAGCGTAGTTGCTTATACTGCTCCTCAAGAATGTTTAGCCATTTAACTGATTGTGTTTTACGCTTTGTGTATGGTAGGCTACTGTGGCGTACTACCTCCTTCTGGATAGCCAGGAGAAGAGAGGACCCAACGAGTTCCTCGAAGGAGAATTCTACGATCTGGTGAGTGAACTGCAACATGCATAAGACTTCGACCAATTTTGCAAATACCGGAGTGTCAAATCTATACTACTAAGTGGGAGGATTTTCCTCACGGACATGCCCTTTTCCAAAACTTTCTGGAACTTTTTGGTGTAAGTTGAAGCAATAAAGGATGCCTCAAATATAAAACACCTAACATCCTCCAACCATATGTTAGAAAACCAACAAAATGTCAAGCACCCCAGCAAAGTATTAAAGAGTGGCATGGTGATGACGCAATTATTGTTAAAAGAAGACCAACATGATGGTGCATCAAGATTAGAGTTTAGACCAGTTGTAAGATATTGATTTTCTGTAAAGTTGAACGTTGCATTACCTATGCACGTCCGACTTGCGCAAAGCGTGTGCCTGTATACTAGTCTGGAGGTAGGGGGCAGTGTTTCTAGCCGCTTGAGCTAGTTGTGAAAATCAGGGGATCAAGGTATGACGTGTGAATGGGTTTGCAGGAAGTGAAAAACTTCAGCAGCGGCGATCGAAGCCAAAGCCATATCAACGCGGCGTATGCGGCGTCCGGAAGAAACCAGTCGGAGGGCATAAACATTCCGAGGGCAAACAATAGCAACAGCAACAACAATAATCGTTCTCAGCAACACCACTACGGTCCAGAATCGTCCAACTCCAACCACATGATGTCCGAGAGCGTGGAACAGTCCCGGTTTGTGGACACTCCGAGAAGCGTGCCCATGTCGCCCATGTCGCCTTTCGAATTCTCGCCCGTCCTTGAATCCACTCACATGAAGGCTATGCTGCAAAAGCACGGCCCCATGCCGGTGCCCATCATCCGCGTCATGCCCCAAGGCAACTGGGTTCTCGGTTTCACGGTACACCTTTGGAACTAAACCCTAAACCCTAGCAAAAAACCTCGTCTTACTCTTACCTGGAATTCTCTCTAACTTGCTTGAAACTCGACTTCAACTTCTACATCAAATAGTGCATTTAGGTTGCCTTCACAATTAGGTTGCCTTACCTTGGTAAAGGTACCTCATGATTCACCCTTAGTCACTTGGAGGGGCATGCAACTCTCTTTATGCTACAATAATGCCTTGTTTTGTATAAGTTCTAGCTTCCATGTTCCCTAGCTTTGGTGCTTGTTGCAACCTGTGCTTGCTTCCTCCATTGTTTAGCGCGATAATTTATGACAAAAGTTACTGCAGTCTTGGTAAATATTTAAATAGTATGAGATGTTGAGGAATTAGTATGGGGCAACCTAAATGCACTATTTGATGTAGTGAATATCTGGTGATTTGCTATGAATTTGCTCGATACACTTCATCTGGAGCAAAAACTGGAGATTTTTGTAAGGATCACGCCGTGTGGTCGACCCTAAACCTAAAATCCTAAACCCTAATACCCTAGACTGGTGTTCTGACGTCTCTACCCCGTCTGTCTCGCAAAGATTGACTCTCTTGTTTTTCAGTAGTTTTGAGGAGGTTGTATGGAGGCTTATTGGGTTGCAATGAACTCATACTTTTGTCATCATTGTTTGTGGTGATATGAAATTTGGACTCTTATGAATGATGTTTTATACACTATAATAAATGAAATTGGAACAAAAAATTATGAGGTCCCAATAGGCCAATCTTTGCGAGACAGAGGGAGTAGTTTTTATTGCCTTGGTGTTTATAGAATTGTTGTGTGCGTGCCTTGATTCCAGATTGATTTTCCACCGCACTTGATCATGAGCGAGGTGTTGAAGGTCCTTCAACGTTTGGAGGTGAATTGGAAAATCGTTGGTGCTTATTACGCCAAGTGCAAATGGATGCCCCCGCTTCCGAGAGTCGACTCGGCAGACGCAGTCGCAGCCTCAGCCTCAGTTGCAGCGTCAGGAGCAGGAGCAGCGGCAGGACTAGAGAAACTGTGTCAATCGTCAGCTTCGGCCTTGAGTTTGAAGAAGGTTGGTGTTCATGAGAACCGGGGCGACATTGTTGCTGCTCTCCGATCTCCGATCAAGTTTGAAGCACAGGTGAGCTTGTCCTTGACTTCAAGCTTCGTGAATTTCTTTAGAAATATGCTTGATTTGCTTTTGCTTTTTTTGTTCAGATCACCCACAATTAAGCGGCTTTCTCAGACATCCATACCATAAATGTGTTTAAGTAAGATCTGGTTTTGTAAAAAAATAATAATATTTCTTAGTTGGACACCCTTCTTTTGAACTAAACTGAAGTCCAAGGATGGTTTTTGAATGTTTTGTGCAAAAGTTTTAAAGGTGTAAAAAGAATTATGATACATTTCTCAAATCCCTGTTGAGCCTTTAACAGTGAATTCTTTTATTTATTTTTAAATTCGTGGTCCCATGTTGAGATTTGATATGCTGTTTAGGTATGGTTTTTTTTTGTTATGACTTTTTAATCAATCAGCGTTGGGTTTATGCAGCTTTTTAAAGTTCCAGAGGGAGTTCTCTTGGATTTCCACTGCATGCAAGGACCGTCATTTGTGTTCCTGGATCTTTGTGCTTCGTTTCTAGCGGCGATCTGGACCTCCTGAATTTTGCCTTATTTGCCCCTTCTGGAGCTGCAGCTCAAGAAACGAAGGATTTTTATTTTGCCCTAATACTGCTATTCATGAGATTCAATATTGAAAGCCAATCAAGGCCAACACCCCGTGGTACGATTTTCCTTTCACTTCTCTGTTTTTGGATTAGGAATTTTTGGCTTAGATCCACTGCAGTCTTCTTCTAAAACCGGCTGATTCTTATGTATATAATGCAAGACACCATAAACCAACAAATTTTGGCCAAAAAATGTCTAATAATTGCCAACTTTGAATGCCAATAATTTTTTTTGGCAAATGATAGCTCCAATTTTTTTTGTAACTTTTATCTTAAGACATATTTGCTGATAGTTCTGAAGAGTTTTGACTTATCGAGGGGGGCTATGAACAACTCATATGGTTGTTACGTCTAGAACATTACGTGAAAGAAAGGCTTCTTTGCGGCCCCTTTTTTTCCCATAATGCTCAATGAGATGTGCATTACCCGACATAAATCAGTGTATGAAAATGGATGAAGAATCTATAATCCCCAATTATCTATGAAAATTTACGTGACACTTGCAAAACCCTAATTCTGCAATATAATCCACCCTGAAAATGAACGGAGAGATTTCACTATTATAGGTTACGTTTAGTTTTAAAGTAAAACTGATGCTTATATCAAATCTACGACACTGACAAAGTTTCCAATTTAAAATTGTGCAGGAGCCACGAGTGTCGCCACAGCTTGTGTTTTTTTGTATTGAGGGTTTTGTACAATTCAACAGTTTCCTGTCCTCAGAGATCGGTGGGTTTGGAATAAACAACGCTCTCTCCCCACTAATGCCACCTCAGGCATAGTGGTTAAGAATTATTCTAGTTATCCAATCCTTCCAAGCCGAGAGTTTGTAGTGATTTGGTGTGGTACAGTTTTAATTGTAATTACCATTATTTGTATCCTAGATGCTAGGCAACCTTCAGTTTTGACACTATAGAACACGGTATTAGTTTTGAAGCAATCACCCCCCCCTGGGGACTAAAGTAAGGCTTTTTTGTGAGTTACAGTGATTTTAGGAAATTTCTCCAAGTATGCAAGGTAGAGGATCCAGTTTGCACCACTTTGAGTTTTGTAACATTTGTAGGAGTCCGATTTTTGGGAGATGGAGAGAGCCTAGTGTGGAGAGATCTTTATGTACAAGATTCCAAATATTAATGAATTCTTATGCAATTTGAAGACTATAGAGCACTGTTGTAACAATATTTGGCAAGGCAGCAGGGCTCCTTTCCTTTATGTACTAAGTTATAGGCAAAAAAAAATTGGAGTTTTCAGGGGCGGTTCACATTATGTCCCACGTCCTATCTGTGCTAATCCCACCTCACTCCAAGATCTCAATTTGTTGAACAAATGAATATCAAAGAAAAGATATGAGTTTTTTTGCAAAACACCTTGTCGGATTTGGGTAGAGTGCAAAATGGTCAGATCCAAATTTTGAACAAAGTTTCACCTTTTTGGTGCCAAAATTTTAAAAAGTGCTGCCATGTAGGCATAACGGAGTGAATTAGGACTTGGGATATAGTGTGAATTTCCAGGTTCCAACTTTCAACCCAATTAGATTCCACAATAGGGGCTTCAAACATCAACTTTTTTAGGTGACTCAGGTTACAATTCACCTCTGTGAATCACTTGTGAACTGCGAGGTGACTCACCCCTGGACTTCACTCCTAACATGATTCACGTGAGGAGTGAACTTCAGAAACTCACCTTTGTGGCTTCTCGTGGCTCATTCACCTGCGTCCTCAAACCTCAAAACTTCTCTCGCAAAAACTTCCGCAAACTCATGGGTGTCTCAGACTTTGCGCGTGCAAGGGAACAAAAACAATTCACTAGTGAGTGGGAATCCTGTGAGATGAGAAGATCAAAGACCATATTTTATGTTTGAAGCCCCCTAATAAGGGGGTTCAAACATAAAATTTGGCCTACAAGTTTCTCACCTCACAAGGTCCCCGCTCACTAGTAAATTATTTGTGGTCACCTGCATGCCCAAAGTTTGACACACTGTGAATTTGTGATTAGGGTTTTGTGCACAATTCGAGGTATGAGCATTTGAGACACCCATGAGGATAAGCCGTGCAAATGGGAGTTTTTGAAGTTCACTCTTAACGTGATTCATGTTAGGAGTGAATTCCAAAAGTAAGTCACCTTGCTATCTACTAGTGAATTCAACTAGGTGAATTGCTACAAGAGTCACCTGAAAAACTTGATGTTTGAAACCCCTAATATTAGTGGAATAGGGGGCTTCAAACATCAACTTTTTTAGGTGACTCACGTTGCATGAATTCACTAATGAACACAAGGTGACTCACCTTTGGACTTCCCTCCTAATGTGATTCACGTGAGGAGTGAATTTCAAAGACTCACTTTAGTGGTTTTGCGGGGCTCATTCACCTCCGTCCTCAAACCCCTAAACTTCTTTCGCAGAAACTTCCGCAAACTTATACGTGCCTCAGACTTTGAGCCTACGAGAGAACAAAAACAATTCACTAATGAGCGAAGATCCTATGAGGTGAGAAGTTTGAAGGCTAGATTTTATGTTTGAAACCCCCTAATGTGGGGGCATGGTATGAAGTGGAAACCACCCTTAAGATGGTGAAAATTCAACAAGCAAGTAAATTGTAGAAGATTCAATGAACAGCTAAATTGAAGATAAACGAACAGGTTAAAAATGATATACCGTTGTCATAAAGTAAAGAAGCATCCTCATCCTCAGACACCGTCAAAAGTATTGTTTAACCCCTAAATGCTCAAGGCATCAGATTTTGTTGTTAAATAATTTTGAGAAAACTTTGCAACCTTGCTGAAGGCACAAATTTATTATTCTAAGGTTCTTTTTTGAAGAAGTTGTAAGTTCAAGTTAGTTTCAGCATTCAATTTTAATTTCTTCCATATTTTATTCCAATTATTTTTGGTGGAAACTAACTTGCAAGCACACATTTTGTGTCAAGAATAGTGTTGTGAATAGTGTCATGAATAAGTGTAAGGGATAGTGTCACAATACCTATGATAAGTTGCCACATTGAGAAAATGGGCATCAAGTTGAGAAAAAAGTGAAGATTTCCCTTGAGCACTACCTTGGGCAATAAGGACCTTTTTACTGAAATTTTGTTGTTTAACAATATCTGAAAATGCTTTTGGACTAATTTCACTTGGAATGTCTTTGTTATACACATTAGAATTCATTCACTATTGTGTTTTTTTCTTTCATAATGATTTTTGGTCGATTATTGAAGCTAGAAATTTCTTTGTAGTAAGTGGTTGCATTTTGACTATTGAGTTGCTCACTCATTTATGAAATTGTGGTCATGGATTTGGAAGGGGGGTCATTAGTTTTCAAGTAACGACAATAAACACTAAAGCATCCTAGGTGGTTGTTTCCCAATTTTATGTCCAAAAGTTGCCAATTTGCATTAGAAGTTTTGGGTAGCTCCAAAAAAAGTAAAAAATTCCATACTCATCTATATTCAATCACAAGTATCTTAAAATTTGCATGGTTGTTTTGGATTTTTGGGGTAGTTTCATCTAGAGGCCTTGAACTCTTGAAGTTCAAGATTCAACAATTACAATTTTGTTTTGATGTTTAACAATGGAGCATTGATATGTGTACCACACCCTTTGAAGTACTATACCACACCCCGGGGTAAATTTTAGATTTCTACCTTTGTGAATTTGGAATTCAGATTTGGACTTAGAGACCTTGATTAGTCTAGAACCAGAGAAAATCATTGTAATTGAACAACACCCAATGACAAAGTTTAGCTAGGGGGAAAATATTACTTTTACTTTTGTTTATAAATAAAGATAAGTTTATTCATTGGTGTTGTTCAATTATAACATATTTATGATTCTAGACTAAATCAAGGTCTGTAAGTCCAAATCTAAATTCCAAATTCTCAAACTCAGCTTTTTGATGGTAGAAATCTAAAATTTACCCAAGGGTGTGGTTCAGTAGTTCAAAGGGTGTGGTATACATATCAATTCTCTTAATAGTGATCATACAAGGACAATTCAAAAACTTCAAAACTGCTTTCCAAAAACGAGAAAAATCCTTACGCATTTAGGGGGTAAAAAGTCCATAATTGTCAAACAGGCAAAGAGTTCTTCATTAGTTATTTTCTCCGTATCAATGAAAAAATCACCTTCACTGTATGACTCAAAAGAACACTTCAGTACGGTAGTACCATTGTATATGAATGCTATGAAAATATACAGCCAAATCATGAATGTATTCAATCTATTAATAAGGACAACAAAGTCTACGAGTACATAAATTATTATTCGTTGCAAGGGACGGTATACCTGTAGGGGATGGGATCAGGTCCCTAACGGCGACTAGAAATATGTGCTTATATTCACGAGGCTAAAACTCAACTTCCAGTCGAACTACATAGAAATGCTCACAATAGAATTGAGGGACTACAATTTTCTCATTAAATCCATCAAATACCAACAATCAATACAATTGAACAAAAAATGGTGGCAAATGTTAAGCCATTGACCGATATTTCAATCCGGACTATCCAGATCTCACGAGTGCAACTCCCTCCTGTGACTACAAAATGGACTTTAGTTCCCAAGAGCCCTCTTTGTTCACTTGACCCTTAAATAAAATAAAATAAAATTCTACCTAACATTCTGTTCCCTCAGCATCTGGCATGCTCAAGGAGGTGCTTCCATGCCGTCATCTGCCCTTCCTCGGTCAATCACTCCCAAGTGCTTGCATGCTATTCAGCAAGGCCTGTTCCAAAAATAGGCAAAAATTTATGCTGCACCCGTCACTGCATATTCTCAGATGGTAAACGATGTCCCCAATAAATTTAGGGAATTACTGCCGCGACACCCTAAATTGCTAATGGGACACCCTATGAACCTAAAATGTGATTTTTAATACTAATTTTTTAATTTGGATCAAAGATTTGTTTCACCTTTATCATTCTAAGGCTATATTCAAAAAATAATAGTTGTGCTTAAATTTGAAAACTAAAAATATAGGACTTTTGAACTACTTAATGCAAAAATACATCAAAAATTAGTATTTGTGCAATAATACTTCAACAAAAAAAAAGCTATTTGTCATGTTTTCTTTCAAAGAGGTGGTAATGCTATAACTGAATGAATGATGAACCACTTGCATAAATCAAAAACAGCACTAAATGATCAAATTTCATGCTCACAGGGGTGTCCTGTTAGCAATTTAGGGTGTCGCTGTAGTAATTCCCTAAATTAATAATCTGCGATCTGTGTCAAACTTGAACAGTGCGTGCCGTAATTTCCAAATTTGCCTCACCGTGACAAAAACACTTCTCTTCCTCATTATTGCGTTCACTTAAACCAGGGAAGGCCTTGAAGATTTTTTCTGTCGGAATGGTAGGCGCCGGGGTATCCGAGCCCACATCCAGACAAACAAGGAGAGAAGCGAGAATAGAGGTAGCCACTGCATCACCAACATAATGGACTTCATTTCTACAACACACCATCCCCACAATGTCAGATAACATTTAAGCATTTTTCGTACAGGTCGCAATACAGAGTATTATGAAAAAAATTCCTCCACAGACCACGCAAATTGACTATCAGCAACAGACTAAAGTGCAATTTTTCCTACAAACCAAGTACAATCAAGGGAAAATTTCATGGATACCCCTGAAGTCTGGCATATTTTCATAGATACCCCTGCTTTTCCAGAAATTTCACAAATACAAAATATTCAGGTGTTTGTTTTGTTAAGCATGCCACTTCCCTTCTCCCTTTGTGCGCACACTACTTTCTTGGTACGCGTGCGCACAAAGGAAGAAGGGAAGTGGCCGCACAACAAACAAACACCTGAATATTTTGGTCCAAGGATATTTGTGAAATTTTTGAAAAAGCAGGGGTATCTATGAAAATACGGCAGACTTCAGGGGTATCCATGAAATTTTCCCTATAATCAATCTGACGCCTCTAAAGCATCCAAAACAACTAGAGAACATAAGGACCATTGATATCTTTAAATGCCGTACTCTCTATATATGCAACTGGAGTTGGTCCCAGCTCAATCCTGCTCTGCGCATTGTGAAATCTTCAAGGGGAAGGCAAGCGTTTCAATTCAAAGGGATCAACTGGCAGGACGCAACCTACCTTTCAGTTTAGTGACCAAGTCCTCCCCAAATTTTCTCTGTTGCTTAACTGGAACGACTTCGGAGACGTCAACTGTATCGAAAGTTGTTGACTGTCCAAAGTCTTCCTCCATACTCTCACTTACTTCTTTTGATGTTCCTCCACAGGTGTTGGTACAATCAACTCTTGTCTTGTACTCGTCACTTCCGTCACAGCAGTCTGCATATTTCAGGTCTGAAGTATTATATACCGCTTCAGACTTTTGCAAAAATGAACATTTTACATAACAATTTAAGGGTTTAAGAACCAGAACGTTGACCTTGGTTCTGCTACAGAGAAACTATGTAAATGCCAATAACCATTTACAGATACTTTCGTGACATGTCTACACCTTCGACTTTTTTTCTGGTTACATTTGGATACTCATTTTTCTCTCATGAAAATGCAGTGCGTACCACTACAAACTGGTACAAAGGGCACAAAGAGCCTAACCGCATATGCCGTCATTGACTCGTGAGGAATACACCAATGTCGGAGCTGATCCAACATTTTGGCAGTAGTATTTGCCATCAGGGCAGGCCGAGGTTCCTACAACACACAAGATCGCATTAGAGTTTTAAAAAAGTCTTGTGCACTTCGATGCATACCTGAGTGAAACTAAACCAGAATCAGGTCGACAATAGGTCAATTTTGCACTTCTGAAACTCCCTACGTAATTCAAACATTCATTAATAATGAGTAAAAACTGAAGAAATATTCTTACCAGGCTCATCCGTTCCATCTGCACAATCGCAGAAGTTATCGTTGAGACGCTCCCGAGGAAAAGATTTAAGTCCATCTTTGCACCATATAATGTCATCTTTAAAGTAATCCAAATCTGTTTCCAGAACCTCATACGTGTCAAGACTCCAACCATCTTTCCACAACCAGCGACGAGCCATTCTCCATACATGGCTAATGACAAAAACACAAGTACACTCCACAAACAGGCTACCGTCCTCAACTTTTAACCTAAGTGAATAATTGCAACACATACCTAAACGTGGCACCGTAAAATCTTCCACGATATGTACATGTTTGGAGAATGTACACTACCATAACATTATAAGTTATATTAATTTTAGGTCATCTATAGAAAATACAGAGTACTCTACCAAGTTTTTGCATAGAATATCCAAACAACATGCTTTGGTACGTTAGAATCTAATTGCAATTGCTAACGAGAATCAATGAAAAATCGCTCAGTCTACCTTAATCAGTTACACAGTTACAGAAATTGTTTAGCCTGGAACATACACCAGTTCGATCTGGCCGTTACCATAAACACCTACTAAGGTAGTCTGATCATATTCCGCTCAGGCTCTAAAACCGCTCACCTCAAATGTACTCTTCTGGTACATGCTGTTTTTCATATGTACAGTTGATGTAAATTTTAGGATGTGGGCGGTTTTAGAGATCATTTTAGGAGGTGGGGCAGTTTTAGAGATCTATGGCCTTTCCACTTCAAAATTTCATAACTAATTTCACAAAGTTCCAAAAAATATGAAACAACTTAGATTAGATGTCAATTCTTCTTGTCTTTAAAGGAAAATTTACTGAAAAATAGTTCAAGAAGTTTCACCTCCCCAAAATTTCAGTTTCAGCCCTTAGATGGACGGTTTATGAGCACACTATCTTATCAGCAAGTACTCAAATTCTGCGCATTTCATTTCACCGATCTCGATAACACAACCAAAGCTGTTTGAATGTCAACATTCATCATCATATTCATCATTGAATGCGTTCAAAGCCATATCCTCGTATTGATCTGTCGGTAAACAGGTACTAGTTTGTGCTAAAACTGAAATCCAAGATACTACGAACACGGCTTTGAGATAAAAAAAAAGCTGCAAGTGGAGAGGAGAGCTCACCCTGAGGATCAATCCCACGAGCTTTGTTGCCAGCTGACACTCCGTCCGCCAGAAGCAAAATAACAAGAAGGAGAGACACAAAACAGCATCCCGACGGCTGAAAACTCCGCCATTCTCGCCGCTGTGGCATCGTGGATGAAAGCCCTACACACCTGCGAGCATTTCGTCAAGATGCTCGCCGTGGAACGGGCGCTACTGAAGCGCTTCTGCCATCACAGGCATCGCCGTCGCCGTAAGCAGCACTGGCGACCTGTGGATCGTGAACAGTCGCATCTCCCTTGCCTTCCCAACAGTCATTGCCATTTTTCATACATCCCATCACTGAATGGACTAATTATCATTCATTTTGTATTCATCTATATTAGGGGTTTCAATTATGACATTTTGCACCAAAATTGTTCACGGGAATAAGATTAGTGAAAAACGTGGGCAAGTCACTCCGTGAATGAACCATGACGACCTCCCGGAAACCGTTATAAGGTGAACGAAAACTTGTTCACAACCATTTGTTCATCGTTTTGTTCATCGTTTTTTGAGATATATGAAACCCCTATTATCAATCGATGTTTACATTCATCCGTACGGTGGATCCTTTGTATCCATCATGATGCCGAGAATACGGTAATGAGACGTGGGTGGATCGTACTCCCAGTATGTCCTCCGGTATTTCAGAGAAGGCGAAGTGCCTGTGCTGCTATAGAATGTTTGTCAAAAGTTAAACATAAGAGAAGGCGCTTTCCACGCTCCCGACTAATTCTGGAGTGCGTGTTGCGGTTTTAGTGGAATCCTCTATTTTTAGTTTCCAAAGCTTTGAAGATTGCTAATTCTAACTCAATGCAGGACAGCAGGAGGATCCAAGTCAAATGTACTAAGGTAGGATTTGGAACACCCACAAGCGTGGAACTAAGGATTTTGGAGTAGGCAAAATACAGTAGTTGATGAACTTTGAAAAAAAAGTGTTAAGTTAGGAATAGGAAATTAAAAATGTTGGTATCAATTTGAAGGTTCCAATTGCAAGCATTTGTTCACAAAGATTTTTCAAAGTTCAAAATCACTAAAAATGTATAGTTGTGTGTAGGAGATGTATTTAGCATGCTCATATGCTCATAATACTAACTTGAGAAGTTCTTAAATAATGAGATGGGGCACTCAAAATTGTCATGCCAGTCACCCATAACCATTACTTAATCACCCAAAATCATCATTTTGTCACCCACAACTAATTTTTTTTGAATGTCAGTTATTGACATGAGCTCTAATACAAGAAGATCTTGGGATGGGGACACCCACGAAGAGGGGTGTTCCTACCTTAGGGGCTATTCACATAAAGTCCCACTGAAATCTCAAAATCTAATTGGTTGAGAGCAAAAAGTTGAGACTTGGTAATTCACACTATGTTCCACGTCCAAGTTCAATGCATCTTGTGTCTTTATAACACTTTTTGCAAATTTCGGAATCAAGAAGGTGGAATCAACACAGGGTTGCTAGCAGGCAAGCTTGTGAGCATGAGCTTGTGAGCCTATGAGCGAGAAACTTTTTAAGTAAATTTTGGAGTGAAGTACCTATGACTGTGGAACTTTCGTACAAATATGAAATAATAAGTAGGTCATATTGTAAGGGAACTTGTGGAATATGTGAAACAAATTGAACATCTTAATCAAAATTTTCAAGTTTGTTGTTGACTTATATAAAGCATATAATAATTAAAGAAACTAACAAATGCAAGAAAGAAATATGTAACCATAAAACACAAAAATGTATAAATAATAAAAAAACCATACACGGACCACTTTGTGAATTATAGTCTCACATGTCTAAGTCTTAATGAACTTATTAGATGAGTCATCAGTACTAGGCATGTCTAAGGACTACTCTATGTCAAAAGCCATTCCACCAATAAATTCAAAGATGGCTATTCAAAGTATAAGTATCACAACAGCATCTAGATTTAAAAATTCATAAGCTTCAAACATTGAGGCCATTTGTCGTGCATACAAAGATAGTGAAAAATTCTTATCTAGGCTAATTCAAAAGTCCTTAATAGTGTTGGTTAGAGAATTTGTTGTTGTCATCAATCCTCAATTACTATTTAAATACATTCAATATATTAAAGTCAATTCAAACATAAAATAATACATTAAATTTTAATAGAATGATGAAAAATGAAGACTTACTTACCACATTAGAATTTTGTGCAAATGTTTGAGATAATACATGGATATCATTTGGATCTTCTATAGTCACTATTGAAAATGGTTCCTCCTTATCTACTATGGCTGACAAGGTCTGCATCATGGATTTTAATACTGCAACAAAAATATCTTCATTTTCCTCTAATTCCAAAATATGATGGTCTATACTACAATAAGCTATAACTATTGCACTTGTAAACAAAATAGAAACCATTAAGCAAAAATAAGTTGAAAACAAAAGAAGGATACAAAAAATATAACAATACAACTAGTGATCATACTAGTTGAGGTTGTGCAATCCAAAATAACATCACTTGCAAGCAATACGGCTTTCAATGAAAAGCTCAATGAACCTGAAATCTTTCACCCATGGTCCTCTGAGCCATGGTCTAATGCCATGCAAGCCTAAATTGTTTATCCATGTAAAGTTCATGAAATTGTAATCTCATGCAATGTCCAAGCCTACTTTCTCCATTGTCTCTTTGTGTTTGAAAGAGAAATTGCATTTTTGTACCCCCTTCAGATCCTTCACCAAGTGGATAAATCCAAATTTTTGTGTCCAAAAAACTAGCCATGCAACTAACAAATTACTATACACACATAAAATAAAATAAAAAACAACAAATCAATGAAGGAAAAATGTAAAAGACTCATGTTGCAAGCGGTATCAAACGATAAAGTCAAATGTAGTCAACTTGTGCTCATCTACTCTTTCATTATCAACATACAATGTAGTCTTTTGTATTTCAAGGTTGTTGTGTGATGGTTATTTGATTTTTTTTAGAACTTTGACAAAATGATCAAAATGTACTTCACATAGTTCTGTTTTTACTGAGAAGCATTTGCAAGACTATGGCACAATTGTTGTTGTTTATTCTTATTCTGCTCATTCTAAGGTTAGTATTACAAGGCTTTGCAAAACTTATCATAAAACAAAACAACAAGGGATTGTAATCTAGCCTAATACCATATCCAAAATAACATAACATTTGAGCAAGTATAGGACATTTTAATTGTTTAGAAGTAGCAAGACAATATGGTTCTATGCACTATTGCTATTAAAAAGATGACAATAGTCCAAAGTACACATTTTTTTAATCCCTAAAGGACTCCACTTAAAAAAAGATTGAATTACGTGAGGAAAAGTATGATAAAAAAAAGGCATTTGTGTTTCTAAAAAGTGACAAAAACTATAAACGTTGCAAAGTGCTTCTAGTGGTCTAAATCAAACATCTACCAATGAAATCAATATTATAAAATCAAGCCTAGAGGGTGGCTAGATGCAATCCAAAGAGCTCAGGCATTGACAACTAGGCTCCCGGAGGTGCGCCTAGTGACCCCCAATTTTCAACCATCAAATACAAAAATAGAAGAAGATATAAAGCAATCATTTGTGAAGTTTGAGGATGGTTAGGCATACCCCTAGGAGATTATTTGAGGACAACTAAGCTCTTGGAAATGTGCCCAGCCACTCCCAAATCTTCAATCATAACAAAATTAAAAATAGAGGATACATATTTGTGCACTTAAGAGAGGGTTGGGTACACCTCCAAGAGCTCATTCTTGGAAGAACAAGGTCTTTTGAGTGTGCCCAACCTCCCCTAATTTGCACAAATTCATGAAAGAACATAATAAAAGTCATGAACTTTTGCAAAATGGTTGCAATTGAATTTTTGCAAAATGTTTGCAATTGAATTTTTGCAAAATGTTTGCAATTGAATTTTTGCAAAATGTTTGCAATTGGGCACACCCCTAGGAGCACGATTGTCTGCAAAGGTACTCCCAAGGATAAGAAAAAAAAAAAAAAAAAAAAAAAAACCCTCGAGAGTACCTTTGTGGACAAAGGTGCTCCCAGAGGTGTGCCCAACTGCAAACATTTTGCAAAAATTCATGAATTATATTATGTTTTTTCATGAATTTTTGCAAAATAGTTGCAGTTAGGCACACCCCTAGGAGCACCTTTGTCCACGAATGTGCTCCCAAGGGTGTGCTCAACTGCAAACATTTTGCAAAAGTTCATGATTTTAATATTTTTTCATGAATTTTTGCAAAATGGCTTCAATTAGGTACACCCCTAGGAGCACCTTTGTCCACAAATGTGCTCCCAAGGGTGTGCCCAACTGCAACCATTTTGCAAAAATTAATGACTTTTATTATGTTCTTTCATGAATTTTGCAAAATGGTTGCAGTTAGGCACACCCCTAGGAGCACCTTTGTTCAAGAATGTGCTCCCATGGGTGTGCCAAATTGCAACCATTTTGCAAAAATTCATGAAAAAATAAATAATCTAAGGCATGAATTTGTGGTCGTGCACGTAGGAGCACATTCTTGGACAAAGGTGCTCCTAGGGGAATGCCCAATTGCCTCCAATTTTGCAACCATAAACCAATAAATAATATAAGATATGTATTTGTGCATTTTGGAGATGGTTGGGGACACCTTTAGGAGCTCATTCTTGGACTACTAATTAGCTCCTAGGACTATGCCTAGCCACCCCCAAGTTTTCCACCATCACAGGAAAAAATGATAAATGGAGGTTATTTGTGCATGTTGGAGATGGCTAGGCATACCTCAAGAGTCATTATTCCAAGAATGAGGTCTTGGAGTGTGTCCAATCACCTTCAATTTTTCAACCACAACAATTAATGAAGATAAAGGGCATTTTTTTGTGCACTTTGGAGATGGTTGGCACACCCCCAGGTGCTTAGATTTAGACAAATAAGCTTCTAGAGGTGCACCAGCCATTTTTGCAGCTTAAGTAGCAAATGAAGTACATCACAAAAGGCATTCATTTTAGCAACTTTGGAGGTGGCCAATCACTCATTAAAAAAATTTGAAGGTGACCAAACGTATCTCTAGGAGCTTAGTCAAGGACGCCTAGGCTCTTGGTGGTTTGCTAAGGCACCTCCATTTCACTATTTAGTAATCACTAAATTTGAACATAGCCAAGCTATTCAACCCTTGCATGCAAAAAAGTCATGGTCATTCTCTAACATGATTGTTTTAGTATTTTAACAAGCTAAGTGTATTGCTAGTGGTGAATATGAATAACTCACAAGTCAATCATTGTTACAGGTGCTTTGAAGATATACTAGAAATGATTGCATTTCACTTGACTATGTTCACATTGGTAAGCTTTTTCTTTTTTTGAGTAGGTTGAACTTCATTGTACTGTTTAGTGTTTAGCCTTGAATGCCCAAGGCACTAAATTTTGGTGTCCAAAAAATTTCAAGAAGTTTGAAACTTTGTGGAAGGCACAGATTTGAATATTATAAGTGAGTTTTTGGGAGAGGTTTTGAGCTAAATTTAGCTTCAACATTCAATTTTATCTTCCTCAATCTCTTATTGTTGAAAAAACAAAAGTTTCTAACTACCTTCTTCATGTGTGATTTTTTTTTTGTTGAGTCTTCAATTTATGTAGAAGAAGATAAGATCTCTAAAATTAATGAATAGATACAATCAGTTCCAATTATCAAGTCTATAGAACAAGATATGAAGTTCTAGAATCTTTATTATAGTTTGAGTGTATATTCTCCTTCTAAGTTTGATTTCAATTTCTATTTTGAAACCCAATTGGCCATCAAGTGGTTCAAGTATTGACATGCTTTATGTACATTTCACAAAGTCTCCTAGTCTACCAAGAAGGAATGTAATTTTACACATACTCTCTTTTAGCGTGGCATAATTGAATGAATAGTTTTTTGTATAAACTTTCTCCCCTTTGGTACAAGTACAAATTTTCTATATATTGATATTCAAAACCCTCTTCTTCCTCAATATAGATTTCATATGAAAAATTAGAACAAGTGTTGGAGTGACATTACTTTTGTACAAATGTTGTATTTCAATAATTATCTAAGAGGAAAATTTCATACATACTCTTGAAGTTTGCAGTATTTTCATAGATACTCCTTCTTTTACAGAAACATCACAAATACCCTTGGAACAAAAAATTTAGGTGTTTATTTTGTTATGCATGCCACTTCCCTTCTTCCTTTGTGCGCACATTACTTTTTTCTTGTTATGCATGCTTACAAAGAAAGGAGGGAAGTGACACGCACAACAAAAAAAATGGCTAATTTTTTGATCCAAGGGTACTTGTGGTATTTCTAGAAAAGCAGGGATATCTATGAAAATATTGCAAACTTTAGGGGTATCCATGAAATTATTCCTTATCTAAATAATCATGTTTTGTATTTTACTGCAATAATAAGGATGCTTCTAGTTTAGATTAGAATGAGCCTAAAGAAGAAGGCCTTCTTTTTTACAAGTGTTTGTAAATTATATTATCTCATTTTCTTATGTTTCGATTTTTCAAGGATCCATCTTTTGAATGGTTGTACATGAAGCTTGTAACTCACTTTGTAACTTTGAAATTATTCTTTATACAATATTATCACCAAATTGACTTTTAACAAAATATTTCACATTTCCACAATTGTACGTATAGAAACTTGTCCGTGGTCATAGGTCTTCAAACTTTCTATAAATAGAAAATTTTGTTTGAATATTACTAATTTTTTAAAGAAACATGAAGTAAATCTATGGTTTTGAAAGTTTTAAAGTTCAAGGCTTACAAGCTCATGGTATTCACGCTCTAGGCTCACAAGCTTGCCGCTCGAGGCTCGCACGCTAGTGTCGTTGGGGATCAACATTAGGAGAGAAATTTTGACTTCACTACACTAGATAGTGTATTTAGGTTGCCTTACAATAACTTCTCAACATTCTACGCTATATAAATACTTACGAGTACTTTTGTAATTTTCATCAACAATTATTGCAATAAAAACTATTTAAAGGGTTTACAAAGTTGCAAACAAACAAACTAGCGACATTCAAGTTGTAAACCAATTGAAATCCTCATATATACACAGTTGCATGTACCTCCAAGTGATCACGTAATGAGTCATGAGGCAACTTAATTGTTAAACAATTCTTGTGGTACTTGAGACATAGAGTGAAAATAATGATTTTGAGATTTTGAAAGTCACAAGCATGGTTAGATTGGACAAATTGCTAATATATCTCATATGTTCAATAGAGCTCTTGTCTATCTAATGTAGTCAACTCATAATTGACTTCAGAAAATGGTAAAAAAACCCACTTCATGCATACTAGTTACACAACATTGGACAAATATACCAGCACACCTATCTTGTCTTTTGACCAAATCTTGCCCAAAATAACAACCATAGCAACAAGGACATCAAGTGAAGAGCTCCTTAGGTAGCTTGGTTTACTACACATACATGCTTGTGGGGCTAGGTGAAAAAGTTCTAATTTTTACTTGCCAAATATTGTAAGGATTTTAAAATCGGCCATCATGAAATTGAGTTTGAGATACTTGAAATCACATGGATCCAAAGACCTTGATTTCATCTAGAACCTTGGAAGAGGATAACACTTACCAACTCCAAAGTATGGAACAAATCCATTCCTTTCATTCCCTTCTCTATATAAGAAGTTGAGATTTTCCACCTATCCCACAAACACATATGGACTATAAATGGAACCGCCTTAGGCAGCCCAATATACTGCAGATATGTTGATGTGAAGCCAAGATGCAAAATTTTAGCTTTTCTTACAAGACAAGGGTAAAAATAATAACAAAGTAATAATTGACTCCTATTTTGGCATTGTTCATTAGTGTCCTTGCTATTTCCCCAAAAGAAGGAGTTTTCCCACCTGTATGAAGTTCTTATGAATTAATATAGTAAAAGCACCACCGCCAAGGAATGCGCCTTGTTTTTCCCGTGTGACAAGGGGTTTTTATTTTATTAGTGTCCTTGTTAGGGCACTAGTCTAAAGCAGGTTCTCTAAATCTTGTATGTGAATTTAGAATTCCCAAATTCAATCTCTTGTAAAAATTTAAGGAGAATTTTATGGACATCCTTGAAATTTGTCACATTTATATAGATAACTCATATTTTTAGTTTTTTAAAAATTGCACAAATATCTTTGGATTACAATTTTCAAAAATTTGTTCTATTGTACATGTCATTTTTTTCTCCTTTGTGCGTATGTGACTTCTTTTCTGTTCTATTGCACTCATAACATTCAGTAGCACTCAACAGGCCTGCCCTCCCTCCAATTGAAAAGTGTGGAATATTCCACACTCTTTCATCCAATGGGATGAAAGAATGTAGAATATTCCACACCCATCAGTAGATAAGAGGACACTTGGCTGAATTTGTCATAGAGTTTATGAAAGAGAGTCTCAGCTTAGTGCACATACGTCGATGTGGGAGCTAGCCATGTCAAAAAAAAAAAAAAAAAAAAAAAAAAAAAAAAAAAAAAAAAAAAATTGTGTGTGTGTGTGTGTGTCATGATGAAGTTCATGAATGATACTTGAAGAGAGGGAAAGGTAGCCTCTCTTCATACTACTGAATGTTATGCTCATTGCTTTAACATTGGTCATGAAGGAAGTGGCATGCATAACAAAACAAACTCCTAAAAATCATAGTCCAAAGATATTTATGCAATTTTTGAAAAACCAGAGGTATCTATACAAATATGGCAAACTTTAGGGATACCTATACAAGTATGGCAAGCTTTAGGGATATCTATACAAATATAACAAACTTCAAGGGTACCTCAGGGTTCTTTTTTTTGACAAATTTTTGCCTGAATCTTACTTCAGATTGGCTCTGGTGAGTGGCGACCAGTACACTAAGAAATTTGTGTGGAAAAGTAGATGAAATTGCCACATTCCTCCTTTATCCAACACCATGTTTGCCAATGATGATGAAAGTAGCTTATATAAGTAAAAATGTTGGATGAAAGTGTGAAAATTGTTCATTCATATCAATTTTAGTCAATTTTTCCTTACCTGCATGCATTTTGGGGTGCCAGTCGATCTACCTTGAGAGCATCTCCAACCTTTCTCTCTAAACAAAGCACTCCAAGCAAGGCTTGGAGTGCAACTTTTCATTTGAAGTGGACAGCTTTGGGCTAGAGAGCCAGCCTCCCTCCCCAAATAAGCCCTCCAATGGCTTAGGTAGGGTCACAAATCTTGGAAGCACGATGAAAGCAAGCACTTACAACAACTTTCCTGCTCTTTCGGATGTGCAAGCAAATCATATTGAGCCATAGCTTGCAAAGCTGCAAAATTCAAGCTTGTTAAGAATTAACAAGCGCAGAACTTGGCATCTGTGAAGCAGATTTTGGTAAGGCCGCTCATTTCTTGCGCTCACTCGCCAAACAAAAAAATTTAGGCCTTGCCATGCTCCCTCTTGGAGACACCAAACTCCAATGCCTTCTTCAAATCTCTTGTGCTTGATTAATGTAGGGTTTGTTTTTTGTAAGTTGGTCTTTTTTAACTTACATATTACTTTTGCTTGCACGATTCAGGGAGCAAGGAGCAGATAGGATAACTTGGTCAATGAACTTCTAACCGCGTGCATGTTTCAAGGAATGGAGGAACCGATTAGCTTTGCAAAGCAAACAATCAATGAACTTAGCAAATGTCTTTGCCTGTAGAAGCAAATTATTTGACTATAAGAAGGTGACAAGAATCTCACACTATGCACAACGTTGCTGCAAAGGAGAAGAGCAGATTTGAGATTCTAGGTTGAGAAGGTTTGCCACAAGTACAAATTGCTAAACATGGCGTTGCTGCAAAACACTGCAAAAGGCTGAAGCAGATTTTGAGGTCTAGAGACAGATTGTAACAAAAAAAAATTCATAAAACACTATTGCCAAAGAGCAGTTTTTGATGGATCAGAGGTTTTGAAGTTGATTCACTTGAAAACCATCGCGGAAGACCCGCTGACAAAGCAGACGGATTTCGATCCTCACTAACAATGACCCCACCCTCAGCCGGTAGCGTCTGTCTTTGACGAGGAAGGGTGGTTCTCCAGCCTGTAGCCGCTCCCTGCAAACAAAATTGCGGCACTGGCCATCCCGTTTGGAGTGTTCTATTTGGAGAGGAAGACTGAAGATGCTCTGACAAAATCCAAAACAAAACCCTGGGTACCTAATGTCTACCTACACAAATATGGCAAACGTCAGGGGTATCCATAAAAAAATTCCAAGAATCTATACTCTTATATTTTTTTAGCGTGTGAGAAATCAGAGCTTTTTCTCACACTGGCCCCACATAAACTGTATGTGCTGTAAGCCTAGCCGCCATAGCGGACCTCAAACTTTGTATCGAACATTCTTGCGAGGATACCCAGATTCTCATGGGCTCAAATTCTCCGAGTGGTGCAGAGTGTCACATCCTTCCGACTACGGCTGTACGGTCCGGTCCCAGCCTCTGCTCACGTAGGCCGAGGTCAGCAATCTCCCATGGCAGAGCTTCACCAAGGATTCGCCAGTCGCCACTGAAAGTTCGAAGTGAAGTTCTATTATAACCCGTCCAGCGTGCTACTGATCAGGAAGTTGTTCCTGCTGCATCTGTTAGCGTTCCCCGCAAGGCCCAAGCCTCACAGAAACTGTAACTATTGAGGAGATATAAATTCACCATCCCCTCCGGTTTATTCAACAGCCCCATAGTCCCACTCCTCTTTACTTTGTGTGGGAAGAGATGGCAGGCTTTGCGCTTACCGCCGTGGTCCTCCTCGTCCTCTGCAATGCTAGATTCAGTAAGCAATGTGCACCGTCACTCTACCTGTCCACATTCTCTTTATTTGAATTCAATCACTAGTATTGTAATCAGTACTCCAGTTACGTTACGTAGACTCTGACCAGTGATAATTATGTTCGTGGTGCAGGTTACAGCAGCTTCGACCCTGTAACTCATGTGGCGGTAACGACATCGGCCACCAACGCTACCGGAACCGAAGCGAAGTTGGCGGGTCTCGATGTGTACGTGACCGGTTCCCTCGATTCATCCGCAGCTGTCGTGATGATTTCTGACGTCTTCGGTGAGCTCACTGACTCTTTGCGTTTTTTAATCTTTCCCCCTGAGTCTATAACTGTCGGGATCACTGTATATTACTGACTGAACACGTCGTTGTCTCGGTTGTTGCTCTGTACAGGTTGGAAGGCGCCATTGTTCCGGTACTGTTCATCCCCTTTTTTTCACGATTTTCAAAATATATAGACATGTTGCTTTAGAAATTCAAAGGGTCTGTATAGAGCCGTTGCAGCAGATTGTGCAAGCTGCGTTTGTAATGAATTCAAAGGGAAAGGACCGATTAAACCCAGGGTGTCATGACTTATCGTAATAGTTACGGCTGAGTGTCTCAAGAATTGCTAGTCCGAGCACGTTAAGGTTCACGTGCACGAATTCGTTTAGCTAAATCTCGTCTCTAAGAAGAATTTTAGTAAGGATAGAATGATGTTCATTTTCTAGTGACGTGGCAATGGCGGGGGCAATGCGTACCCTTATGATGAATCTCAGAGGCATAGATATACCTAGAATGCTGTAGTTGTTGCAAAGTGGCATACTTACTTTAACTTGTACATGGCAGTAAGCTTGCGGACAAAATAGCGCGCAATGGCTACTACGTGGTGGCACCGGATTTCTTCCACAATGACCCTATAGTCACCATCCCGGTCAACATTACGGACAGTCCATGGCTCATCAAGCATGCCCCGGTGAGATCCTTGAGCCCAGGTCTCTAGTTTGATCATTTATTCTCCTCAAGGCTTCAATCTAGTTTCGATCCATGCACCAATGTCAGTGCAATTCAATGTTTGCTCGCACTCACTCGCGAGAACCTCAAGGAAGGAATACCATAAACCGTTACCCCCGGCAGAGTAGACTGTTCTGAAACAGCTCTGAAAAAGGTTAACGCCATATTCATTAAAATGGGAAAACGATGGGTACCATTTTGTACCTCACCTTAGTCTAAAATAGCCACCTTAAACCAGATTCAAAGGTATTAGTTTCGGTATGAGCCACTAAGATTTTTTCCCTCACAAATTCTTCCTCTTAGGTGAGGCCACATGTACCCAAAAAAAAGTTGGAGCTCGAATTAAGGTGACCACCTTAATTCTTCAAAAGTCCCACTTTGTAAGCTTTTTCCCAATTTAATGAATATGGAGTTGATTTTGAAAAGATACAATTTTGTCATTCACACTTATTTTGGAACAAAATTCAAAAGGTAGCCGTTTTCAGTGAACTTTATGAAACAAGAATGGGTCCAAATGAAGAATCCACATTTACATTACTTAAAAAATTCATTCTCAAGGAATTTTTTTTGCTTTTTTTGCATTCTCCCTTATCCTTGCTTTTGCTCATATTGAGCTCAATTTCTCAAGAAATTCCCATATATTACAGGCTAAAATGCTTACTTTAACGGTTTATGGTATTTCTACCGTAGTGCAATAGCCGTTTAATTAAGATTGGGTTTGTCTGATTGCACCAGGCTCTATCCGTGGAGCCAGCGAAGGAGGTGGTGCTGGCGGTGAAGGCGAAAGGCATCAGCTCAGTCGGGTTTGCAGGGTTCTGCTGGGGATCTAAGTTGGGTGCTTTGACGGTGGACGCTCATCCGGGCGTAGTGAAATCCCTCGTGCAACTCCACCCATCCTTTGCAGTGGTCTCGGATTACACTCCCGTGGTCACGCCGCTGATGGTGCTGGCCTCCCCCGGGGACGGGATCCAGAACTTCACGAGCGTGCTGGAGTCCCGGAAACAAGAGCACGTGAAAGTGTTCGTGAAAATTTTCAAGGACGTGGTGCATGGCTGGACCGTTCGTTACAACGAGTCGGACCCCAAGGAGGTGTACCGTGCTAACCGGGCCCATGGGCTTTTGCTCAAGTGGTTCCATAAGTACCTGCATGTGTAAGGCATAATATCATATTCCACATCGATGTTGTGTAGAAAAATGCTTTGAAAATGAACCTGGCAGCAGCAGTGATCCCAAATATGATTTCCACTTTTAGCTCGTGTGGCTGAAAACACTGGTAAAAAGCTAAAATTTTCAAATGTAACACTCTATAGTGCACATGGTTTTTTAGCTGTATATAGTTTTTTTTATACAAATCCTACAAAATTTAGCCAATTTACAGATCATTGGGCAGCAGTAGACATAGCCACTTGTGAAACAAAATAACAGCCATAGCCACTGCTGGTGGAGCTTTGTTTGATGGACGCTCCTGAACACCGTCGGTTGTGATTAGCAGTGTTCGGGGAGAAACTTTGACTTCACCGACTAAAATCCGGCATTTCCCATACTCAACCGGTTTTCTTCACTGGATCGCACCCGGTATTTTAAATATATATATATAGTATAATTTACTATAATTAGTAATTTGTAAACTTTGATCAGTAGTTTCAGATTTAACCCGCTTTTTTGTTGGATTGGCTGAAAATACACTAAATATTGCCGGTTCTTCCCTGATATTGGTGATTAGTGTTATTTCTTCAGGAATTATGAAAATAATTGTTCTTGAATCCAAAACTTGTTTATGATCAAATTGTAATTCATCTGCTTCTATGACAGAATCATGGTGGCGTGTGTCGAAGTGCCTAAATTGTGAGATTCGATTATGCATTGAGCTGCAATCAAGGATAGGTGCCTTAAGGTACATTCACACAAGGTGTTAGTGTAAGGTTAAGTGCGGTCTTACGTGACTCGGGCGGGTCACATGTTCATATTGGTTATCTATGTTAGTACCCTATCCTATGTGGAAGCAAAAGTAACATCGGTCTTAGCTCCAGACTTGGTGTATGACGTGCAAGAAGTTTGGAATCACAAATAGTTTTTATGTAAGTACAAAATCAAGTGGAAATGAACATTTACAACTTTTATGGGCGCTCTTTTGTAGCGTCCTTGATCTACTTGAATTATGAAAGAGCAGTGTCTCCAATTCTCAAGAATTCCACACCTGTCACATGGATGTGCTCCTTAGTTTGGACACGCACATTTCAACATGGCAAACCGCAAATTTGTGAATTCAAGTCACAAAGCATGATGAATTTGACAACTGCAATTGAATTTGTAGCAAAACTTTTAAGCGACAAAATTGCAATATGTATGATACCATGCAAGCATGAATCATCCACGGCTTTGCCACCGTTCAAAGAACTTTGCATAATACATAGTAAAATTGGAATTTTGTTTTTTTGAATTATAGATATTGATTCTTATGCAATCCCAATCAAGCATACCAAGTTTTGATTCTAGAAAACCAAAACCCTACTTTTGGTGAGTTATTTTGTATTAAATTCAAGATTTTACATGAAAATTTATTGAAGAAAGTTGGTGATGAATTCTTGAGATTTGATTGCATGGATATCTAGGATCCATATGTGCCCTTTTCATGTTAAAACAAACACCCCTAGATAACAAAATTATGATTGACAAAGTGTTCAATGTCGGTTGTGGTAGGACCAATGTTTGTAAATACAATATTTCTATTTTTGAATTAGCTTTTGGCTAAGTAAACATTCAATCATGTTCAAAAGTACAAATTTAATCATTGTGTATGAGTCAAATAACAAAGTTTGATTATCATAAAGAATAATTTATTTTACAAAATTTGGACATGTTCATCTCAACATTGAAATCATTATAGAATGAATTTAGAAGCATATTTTGGAAATGCTTGTTAGAAGGAAAGCTGTGCATATGGGTGTTTTCTTCATATTCATGCAATCAAATCTCAAAAATTCATCACCAACTTTCTCCCATCAATTTTCATGTAAAATCTTGAATATAATACAAAATAACTCACCAAAAGTAGGGTTTTGGTTTTTTGGAATCAAAACTTGGTATGCTTGGTTGGGATTGCATAAGAATCAATATCTATGATTCAAAACAACAAATTTCCAATTTTACTATGTAATATGCAAAGTTCTTTGAATGGTGGCAAGGCTGTGGATGATTCATGCTTGCTTGATACTATTGTAATTTGCACAAAGAACTCGCTCTCATGCATAGCCAACAAGACAATCATACACCAAAATAGAAAACACAAGGTTGAAAATCAAAATGCAAACCAAATTCTAGGCTGCACAATATATGCAAAAAGCTTTTTCATTGTCAAGCACAAACACCACCTTCTCGAAGACAAATGACACTAATGAGAGCATGGGCCCACCCTAAAAGTTTACATCTGAGGAGCAATATTGTTGTCTTAGTGTGAACACTGCAACTCACTATCACAAGATCTCTCACAATTATGTAACGTGAGGAAAATTACATGGCTTGTGTGAACAGGTTCTATGAATTTTGTATCTAAACTTTAGTAACCGGACCTTCTTCTTGGAGTAGGTGAGAAAAAAGGTATTCTATCTGCTAACACCTTATATACATATTTTTAGGGACTAAACCCTAAGAACCTGTGAACCAAGCTTTAGATCCCAGGTTTCAAAGGAAGCGTCTGTAGAAGTTACACTCTCTTACAAATTTGTACAATTTGGCCTCACTGCCCTCCAATAAGTTCTCAAGTTCTTTAAAAATCAGCTAGGCATAATTGTAGGTTGAGAGCATATTCAACAGTCAAGTGCCGAATTAATTATTTTTTGAGAAAAATTTGATTGTGCATCATGTTTAGTAATTAGATATTTAGATATAGATTAGGCATTTTCAAAAAACAATTGTCATTACATGGCAATCAACTGTTAATTTTTATTAGAATCAAGCCTTCTTCAAAGTGTCTTTGACTTTCAAAACTTAGACCTTGGTATAGAGCTTGTACTAGATTGAGCCCTCTTAGAATTAGCCTTAACCTTCCAGAATTAGTTAAGCTTCATTACATCTACAATACAAGGCAATTCAATATTTTGTTTTATTTGACATTGGGCATTTTTGAAGAATAATTTACAAAATAATTTGGCTAAAGTTTGGGAAATTATTTTATGCCAAATCTACTCTCAACCAACAATAGTAAAAATTTGTCAAACAATAAAAAGTTCCGTAGCCTAGCTAGTCTTTTTTCAAAAAATATGATTTATGATATGACCCCCTTTACCTTCCAACTATGTCCTACATCCCATCCTAAATTCATTCAAAAATGCTAATATGACAACATACTTTTGAAGGTTCTAATGCTAACAAGGTGAAATTTTGCTAGAGAACTGAATGTGACATTAACCCCTAAAGGACCAAGCCCTTTTTTCTTTGAAAATCATTAAAATCTGCCACTTTTGACGCAACAAGTAGAAAGGTAGGAAAAAAAGCTATTTTGAAAATTCAACTATAAGATCTTGCCCTAGACTATGGGAGGTACTTGTGGGAAAATTTACAGCTCATTCTAGTTGTAGAGGAGTGAGATATTGGCATTTGAAATGAAAAAAAAGTTTTTTTCTCTATTGCCCAAAAATTTCAAAAGCCTTTGACGGCTCCTAAATCAAAAAATTGCTCTACTCAAAGTTGAGGTTTATTTTTTCCATGTAGAAGACCAAGTAAGGTAAATGTGGCAGAATTTTCAAATGAATAGGAGGTGTGAATCATACATTGTAAAATCCTGTAATGCCGTAAGGCCATGAAATTTGCATATACACTACGCAAAATTGAAGATTTTATGTAAGATTTAGACATCTAAATTACTTTGATCCAAATGGTGAAAACCAAGAAATCTTAGTTTACTACAACTTGGAAAAAAATGATTATAAAAAAAAAAAAAAAAAAAAAACACAAAGAGCTCAAAAAAGAAAAGCAACAAATTTTACAAGGGGCAAAAAGAATGGAGATTTGGGAGTCCCATACCTACTAGCAAACTAAAACTTCTCATAACTTTCATCTCATCAATCAAAATTAAATGATTCAAAAATTTCAATATTTCTATAAGTCTAAAGAACCAATTTCAGATTTTTGTTTTTTTAAATGCAATTTTGATTTTTTTTGGGCTACCCACCCTCCCTTTTTTCAGAAATTCATGCATAACTTCTTCAATAAATGTTGGAATAAAGAAAAAATTAGATGCCCTTGCAGATCTTTAAATTTCCCACCTTCAATAAAAGTTTCAAAAAATCACAAATAGTAGATTAGTTGTAGGAACATGCCCAAAATCCATTTGTCCCCTAAAGGGATAGTTAGTCCTTTAGGGGTTAATGCACAATCTAAGTTCCTAAAATAAATTTTATATGTATTTAGTTAATTTTTAAACATATATCCTTTTGTAAAACAATATAATGAAGTAGGAAGCTAATACTGAAAGCCTTGTGAAAGCAGTTGAATGAGAAGAATTTAGTCTTCTTCCATGACATGGGATCACTAAAATGGTTATGAAAAACATTCCACAAATGTCTAGGGGACTCCGCTAAAGCATCATGTTCTCTCAAATGATGCATTCCTCCACTTTAAACAACCAATGGAGGCTTTCTAAATGCACCCCATACTCACATAGAAGCAACAAATGTGTTACATCAATGGATCTCCCACACATTTGATATTTCCGTTATAGAATGTGAGCTTGGGGAGATCACTAATCTATGTTTTAGGAACCACGTGAGTTCAAAGATAGGGCCCATTGGACAAAAAATTATATAATATGTAGGGCTACTACATGGTTCATTAAATGCTATATATATTAGTATATATAAATTAGGGTAAGTAAAAACATTAGGTAGTAGGAATTCTATTAATAAATTAAGCTTGACATAAAGGGGTCGTAAACTTCTTTAGTGATGTTTGTTGCTCTCCATATTAAATTGTTTGAAATACGTGCCAGAGAATTGAAAAATGCTACACACTTATTAATAATAATTTCCACTTGGATAATGCCTAGCCTTTTAATGAATATGTTTGATATTAGTTTCATGGTGAATACCATGTGTATAAATGTAATAGAAAGAAAGATTTATTTTTGTGAATACTGGAAAAAGGATAAAAATGGACAACCAAAATTAATATATAAAAAAACCATATCTAAAAACCAAATGAAGAAATTTACAAAAAAACATAGGGTACCAAATAAATAACCTGCATAACTTTTTATATGACAATACGGTCGTTTTAAACACCACATTCTAGACACATAAGCCTACTTCAAATACCCACTTAACTCATTTGTATACCATAAAATTACAAGGAGTGCTCTCCCCGTGTATGTGAGTAAAGCAATGTATAAATAAGAAGAATTTGCAATTTGATTTTTAAGAGCTCACTCTAAGAGCGTTTCAAGTCCAAAACTCAATGCTAAGCTAAGTTTTTCAGAAAAAAAAAAAAAAAAAAAAAAAAACATTCCTCAAACTTTTGTCCGTTTTTGTTTATTTATTTTTTGAACTTCAGTGATTTAAGATTATAAAAAAATGAGTAGACTTTGAAATTTTCAAAATTTCAAATTTAATTAGCTAGATATTTGTGAGCTATGGAGAGTGACAATTTTGGTTTTTTTGTTTTTTTTTTTGTTCATTTGAGTAGAAACTATGCTCTTGTATTCATGCAATTTATTTTTAAACTCAAAAATTCTTGAGCCTAGATTTGATGTTTTATAGAGCAAAAAGATTTGAGAGATTGTCCTATTTTTGAATTGAAGTGAAATGTTGTTTATTTTTAGGCCAAATATTTTTAAGTGCAACATTTTGTTTAGAATTTGTTCATTTTTAGGTTTTTTTTAACATAATTGTTTGTCATTGACTAATTGCAATACAAACATGTAGAAATGTCAAATGCATTGTAATACGTTATTAGTACATTGTACATGAATTTTTTAAATTTGTACAAGTGTTGCCATTTTGAGATGATTTTTTTAAAAGAACATACTTTTGTAGTTTTCATTCAATTTTAAATAAATCAAATTTGAATTGTGTGATTTAGATGGAAAACAAAATGAAATGTTGCATGTTATTAAATTCCATGTACTATACAATGTGAGGCCATGATTTTAAAATATATATAATGCATGTGCATTTCTTTATTAACAAATTTGTTTGTATTATGCAAGATTTAAATTGTATACAATAAAATGAAAATATATTGACAAACATATTTGTTAATAGATTCCTTGAGTTTCTTTTGTTATCACTTTTTACAAAAATGATAACAATGATATTATTTTGAGTATTATTTTCACTTTCTTTCCTCTTTGCAATCTTATTGTTGATGAATTTTGTAGCAAGAGATAATGTAAAAAAAGGTGAAATTTTTTGCAATGTTTTCACATCAAGAAAATCATTTCTAAAATTTTATGGCAATATACTCTAGAAATATAAGATGCTAGATGGCATACGTAATATCAAATAACTTAGAAAGCACTTAATAATTGATGTGACTTTTTACGTTTTTATGTGCAAGAAATATTCACAATTTTTTTAGGATTTGTAGATGTTAAATAAGCGATTGCTATGGTTTTAAAACAATTAGCATTTGGACATTCTATTAAAGCAATTGCAATATTATATGATAAAAGTAACGATTTTTTTAATATATAATTTTAATTATGGAAGCTCTTACAAATAAAATTAATTATTTTCTAAACTTATTTGTGTTTCACATGGTCATAAATTATTTAGCATCATTCAAAATTCAAAATTAACAAATAAAATTCAAAAATGTGGTATAATTGACAAAGTTAAAGTTATATAAGGCTTACCCAAAAAATTAATTTAAAGTTCTTTGTTGCAAAATATTAAAATTATCATGATCATTATGGTGTTTTATTTCAAATTACGGAAGATAATAATTTGTAATTTTGGAATGTGGCAATACTTGCTTTTGGATGTATATATGATGCAATTTTTTTTTGCTTCAAAATTTTGCACAATTATAATGAATAAAAGATTTTGCAATAATCAGGTATCATCATCAACGACAAACAAATTTTACCTTATATGATTGATAATTTAGCATATTTTCATTAACATATTTGATATAAGCATATAATTTATGAGCATTATGAGATGTCACAAAGATTTTTTTTGATAAGGCTCTTGGGCAATTTTGCTCAATTGAAAAATAGATGACAAGTTCTTGAAAATTTCAAACAAAACATTTTTGCTTGTTGTGCTCTTGCTGTGTTTTGCATATTTTTTGCAAGACACAACAAAGGAGTAATTATAGATGGAAACAACTATACAAATGATCATCCAAATTGTAATGATATTATTGTTCTTAAAATACAAACAACAAAAGAGGTTCTAAAAAAACTTCATTTAAAATCTGAGATGCTTTGTATTTTGAGTGGATTACAAATATAGATCAATAATAAAACACACAATATATTTATTTTGTACATATTTTTATATCAAAGTTAGTAGATATTAAAACATGACATTGATAAAAAATACAACATTGATTTTAAGATTAAGTTTAAACAATATTGCAAAAAAATGAATTAAATTTAAAAGAAATTTGCATATGATTTATCTTTATTTTACAAATAGAGTTATACATATTTTTAGGCAACACCATAATATTATTATGTATTTCAAATAGATCTATATTGCATTTATATGATTAATTGCAATCAAGAGGTAAATGTTTTACATTTTTGTAGCTATTTCTAATATTGTGTAACCTATTTAGATATATTTTTCATTTACTAAATGAATAACTAAATGAGAATTTTCTCATATATCATTAAAAATCAACACATATTCTCTTTGCTGTGCTTGTTTATTTTAAGTCTTTAATAACATTATCTTTACAAATTTTGATTTTATAAAATTAAAAAATACTTAAGAATGTCAATCAAATTGATTATGCATGTAAATATATGTGTCTCAATGTTACAACATTAAATATTACGTTATATATAAACTAGTATATTGCTTGTCGTACCGACGAGATTATGCCCCCATGGTCCCTATGAGCCCATGCCTCCCATGGGCCATGATCCCGTGACCCTTCTACTCTATTTTTACACAAAAATTGTCCTTGGCCAATGGAGTGGAGGATTGAGCTTTGGAAAAGTTGATTGAATTCAATTATATAAGTAGATATATATAGGGAGTTGCTAAAGCCCCACCCAAAATTGCTAACGCCACACCCCAAGGTGTGCATTGAGCATTAACTATGAACTATGAGAATTTAATGCTAATTTTTTAAAATTTGGGTCAAAAGATTTGTTTCACCTTTATCATTGTGAAGTTATATTCAAACAAATTGGAGGTGCTTGAATTTGAAACCAAAAATATAGGAATTTTGAAATATTTCAAAAGAATAGCAATGGTGCAATAAAAGTTCAACAGAAAATAGTACTTATTTTTTTCTTTTCTTTCAAGGAGGTGGTAATATCTTGACTGAGTGAATGATGGACCACTTGAATATAAAAAAATAACATTAAATTTGCAAAATACATGCTTATAGGGGTGTGGCGTTAGCAATTTTGGGTATGGCTTTAGCAATTCTCTATACATTGTTAAAATGTTTAATCCATGATTTTATATTAGAACTAGTTGGTAAATCTATTTAGTTAAGCTAAATTATTAATGGTGATTCTATTTAACATAGGTAAATTCATTTAGCATCCATTTAGCATCCATTTATCATAGGTTGAGATTTATATAAAAGAAATCCATTTATTACATTTGCACTTTTACTTTTGTCCAAATTTCTATTTGATTAAATTTTTATTCTATTCAAATTTTAAATGGGCACTAATTTAAAAATGGACATTTGTCTCTATTGTCATCCGCTGCAATAGGTAACGCTTTTATTGTTAAGTAGAAACTGAGCAAAAAATGGACGTTTGTCCCTATTGCCAGATGTTGTCGTAGGTGTTAGTTGGATGACAAAACGATCAGACTGTGTGTGTTTTTTTATCTATATTATAGAAAAAAATGGTGTGTGTGTGCGTGTGTGTCAATCTAATGAATCCATTTTTAGATGGATTTCCATCTAGAAATAGAATAGAGCACAAGTTTGACCAAAGTAGAAAATTTAAAAATAAAACTGAGTACAAGTTTGATCAAAATAAAATTTGGACAAAAGCAAAAGATGGATGCTAAGTGGATTTACTAATACTAAATGGATGCTAATATGGATTTACCTATGTTGATTGATGCTAAATGGATTTACCTATGCTAAATGGATGTTAAATGGGTTTTTTATTGTATTTTAATAAAAATCTTAACCTATTCTAAACGGAGTCACCATTATTCATTTAGCTTAGCTATATGGTTTTACCAACTATTGCATATTAGATATTTATACATCTTGTATCATAAGACTTGTGCTTGTTGTATTATAAGACTTGTATTTATAATGAGACTCTAAATATTACAAAATTTACCCTTAAAAAATTACAAATTATAATCTCAGATTTTTAATTATTATTGATTTTTTTGTATATTTATTTGTAATTCAAACTTAAGTAGATGATGTTTAGAGAATTCAAATATATATAACTTTATTCATCGAATTATTATTGACTTTATAACTTTTTTTAGTAAAAATTGCGTTATTCATTGAATTGATAAAATTGACATTTAGGATATTTGGATTTTATGTTATTATAAAGAAATCTAAAGACAAATTTAAATACAATTTAACATTGAATCTGTTCATGTATTTTCAATATTCAATATTAAAATAATTTATTTAATTTTCATCTACATTATTGATTTTTTGATTTCAAATAGTAATTTATAACTTGTTAAATTTCTTTATTGTGTATAATTAAAACGTGTATTTGTTTCCAATGTTACATTGAAACATCAACTACTTTTATTCCAAATAAGTGATAATAAATAGTTGATTTTTAATGTACAATTTTTCAAAACTTTCAATTTTTGAAAAAAAAGTTTTTAATATATAACATTCAAATAATATTACGTGTATTTTGAGTTTTTTCAATTTCATAGTAAAATTTTGGAAAACAAATAACGCCAAATCAAATATACGTATGTGTTATAGAATTGTGCTTTATATATAAGTAAATACACAATATGAACTTGTTTGTAAGCTTTTGATTCAATGACATAAAAATAATTTAAAATGAACTAAAATTCATGAAGTTTTTTATACCAATTTGATTGTTTTGAGCAATCAAATGCATACTTGTTTGTATGTTATAAAACTTATAAATTATAGAATTAAACACATTTATTATCTTTGTTTACATATTTATTAGTAAGTAAATATAATTATAATACATTAAAACATTATACAAAAAATGTATTAATAAATATGGTATAACATATTTTACAAAATTTCTATAATTTTATTTGTGCGTAAATAAATTAAAAACAAAAAAAATTATTTTATTTTTTGCAAAAAAAATGTACAATTTTATTCTTTAGATGCAATGATACATAACATTCAATTCAATGATTAAATATCATATAAAACATAATCAAAAATTTGGGATTTTATAATTTTTTTAAATCATAAATTATTCATGGTTTTAAATGAATATTTCATTGATAATATCATTGATAAATTGAGTTTGCCATTAACAAAACAACTTAGATAATTGCATGAATAAAGTACAATTTTTATTTTTATTTTTTAAACCATCCCAAAGATGTTAAATTTCTTCAACCACCTGCTACAATGATCAACAATTTTAGGGGATAATAATAATATCATAACATCTTCATACTAACATCTCTATGTATGGAATAAAATAAAAAAGCTTATTTCAAAAAATAAGAATATGGCTAGATATTTTTCATTCATAAGCTCCACTATAAATGAAAAAAAAAAACTAAATTGCTAATCTTATGAAAAAAAAAAAGGGTTAAAATAATTCAAATTAAACAAAAGTGATAAATACAAAGAAACTAACCTTGAATTCTTCGAGATGAGAATTGTTATGAAGATTTATTTTCCAAGTGTTTCACTTCAAGAACCAAGAGATGAAGGACTTGCAGGTGTAGTCTGAGGAAAGTATTATACACTGATTTTGTGTTAGTCCTAAGAAGCTTAAAATTTGTAATTCTGAAGCCTAGTGTTTGTAGGATAAGAGTTTGTGGGTGAACACTACAACGTAGAGGAAGAGTTATTTTAAGATTTTCATTTCATCTCAAAAGTTTACGTTTACAAAATTTTAAGGTGAAGTTTGTAAAACCTCCTCTAATTGTCCTTTTAGACTTTGTAGATTGATTATGTTCTTTCTGTAATCGGCTATCTTGATTCTCTGATATAGATTCATAAGTAAGGATATGTAGGATATGCGACACTCTTCAATTCTCATTCAAACAAATTCTTTTGAATTTCATACCCTTCTTTCGAAAAGTGTCAGACATACACCTTATCGTTAACACTTTTAATGATACTTTTGACAATGTTAATAAATATGCATGTCTTTTATGTAAAAAAATATAGACTATAGAATCCAAAAAGAAATATTAGAACATATTCAAGATTGATAGTTGCATAAATATTAAATAATACATATTTTAAATAATACACTTGAACCTTAAAATAACAATACTTTTAATGTATTAAGGAATTAGATTTGGATAAATGTTTTTTTTAAATAAGATCTAAGGCATTATTAATGAATTATATAATATTTCTCAATCATTGTAGATTTTTGAGGATAAACTATTATCA
Source organism: Ulota crispa (assembly GCA_963920765.1). Taxonomy (NCBI): domain Eukaryota; kingdom Viridiplantae; phylum Streptophyta; class Bryopsida; order Orthotrichales; family Orthotrichaceae; genus Ulota; species Ulota crispa. The sequence goes on along the minus strand of OY987243.1, from coordinate 29,854,721 downwards.
TCAATATTGTGTGATGTCGAGAAAAAAGTTTTTGCTGAAGATGAACTCATCATGATGTAAAAAGTGGTAGATTTTTATATAAATCATGTTAATGTAATGAAACGTTTTGAAGCAAAAAATAGTATAATGTTGAAAACTTTTGGTATAGATTGGACTTAGAGAAGTTTTAATTGGTATCAACATTCCAAAGAAGATCAATTGAAGAATTTGCAGAATTTATTTTTAAAAATTAAAAAAAGTTTAAAAAAATATTTTACATAATTAATCAAAATTTAACAAATTAAAAGATATAATGAAAGAGATAAACATATTGAGAATTGTCATTTTCATATTCCAAAGTCAATCAGAAATCCAATTGCAATAAACTTTTGGATATTGATGATTATGATTTTGACTTTGCAATATGATTGCTTAAAGGATAGTTTCTTTGTATTTATCACTTTTGTTTAATTTGAATTATTTTAACCCTTTTTTTTTTCATAAGATTAGCAATTTAGTTTTTTTTTTTCATTTATAGTGGAGCTTATGAATGAAAAATATCTAGCCATATTCTTATTTTTTGAAATAAGCTTTTTTATTTTATTCCATACATAGAGATGTTAGTATGAAGATGTTATGATATTATTATTATCCCCTAAAATTGTTGATCATTGTAGCAGGTGGTTGAAGAAATTTAACATCTTTGGGATGGTTTAAAAAATAAAAATAAAAATTGTACTTTATTCATGCAATTATCTAAGTTGTTTTGTTAATGGCAAACTCAATTTATCAATGATATTATCAATGAAATATTCATTTAAAACCATGAATAATTTATGATTTAAAAAAATTATAAATCCCAAATTTTTGATTATGTTTTATATGATATTTAATCATTGAATTGAATGTTATGTATCATTGCATCTAAAGAATAAAATTGTACATTTTTTTTGCAAAAAATAAAATAATTTTTTTTGTTTTTAATTTATTTACGCACAAATAAAATTATAGAAATTTTGTAAAATATGTTATACCATATTTATTAATACATTTTTTGTATAATGTTTTAATGTATTATAATTATATTTACTTACTAATAAATATGTAAACAAAGATAATAAATGTGTTTAATTCTATAATTTATAAGTTTTATAACATACAAACAAGTATGCATTTGATTGCTCAAAACAATCAAATTGG
>OY987243.1:29584926-29853342 GCA_963920765.1 Ulota crispa | reverse complement strand
ATTCATGGTTTTAAATGAATATTTCATTGATAATATCATTGATAAATTGAGTTTGCCATTAACAAAACAACTTAGATAATTGCATGAATAAAGTACAATTTTTATTTTTATTTTTTAAACCATCCAAAGATGTTAAATTTCTTCAACCACCTGCTACAATGATCAACAATTTTAGGGGATAATAATAATATCATAACATCTTCATACTAACATCTCTATGTATGGAATAAAATAAAAAAGCTTATTTCAAAAAATAAGAATATGGCTAGATATTTTTCATTCATAAGCTCCACTATAAATGAAAAAAAAAAACTAAATTGCTAATCTTATGAAAAAAAAAAAGGGTTAAAATAATTCAAATTAAACAAAAGTGATAAATACAAAGAAACTAACCTTGAATTCTTCGAGATGAGAATTGTTATGAAGATTTATTTTCCAAGTGTTTCACTTCAAGAACCAAGAGATGAAGGACTTGCAGGTGTAGTCTGAGGAAAGTATTATACACTGATTTTGTGTTAGTCCTAAGAAGCTTAAAATTTGTAATTCTGAAGCCTAGTGTTTGTAGGATAAGAGTTTGTGGGTGAACACTACAACGTAGAGGAAGAGTTATTTTAAGATTTTCATTTCATCTCAAAAGTTTACGTTTACAAAATTTTAAGGTGAAGTTTGTAAAACCTCCTCTAATTGTCCTTTTAGACTTTGTAGATTGATTATGTTCTTTCTGTAATCGGCTATCTTGATTCTCTGATATAGATTCATAAGTAAGGATATGTAGGATATGCGACACTCTTCAATTCTCATTCAAACAAATTCTTTTGAATTTCATACCCTTCTTTCGAAAAGTGTCAGACATACACCTTATCGTTAACACTTTTAATGATACTTTTGACAATGTTAATAAATATGCATGTCTTTTATGTAAAAAAATATAGACTATAGAATCCAAAAAGAAATATTAGAACATATTCAAGATTGATAGTTGCATAAATATTAAATAATACATATTTTAAATAATACACTTGAACCTTAAAATAACAATACTTTTAATGTATTAAGGAATTAGATTTGGATAAATGTTTTTTTTAAATAAGATCTAAGGCATTATTAATGAATTATATAATATTTCTCAATCATTGTAGATTTTTGAGGATAAACTATTATCATCAATATTGTGTGATGTCGAGAAAAAAGTTTTTGCTGAAGATGAACTCATCATGATGTAAAAAGTGGTAGATTTTTATATAAATCATGTTAATGTAATGAAACGTTTTGAAGCAAAAAATAGTATAATGTTGAAAACTTTTGGTATAGATTGGACTTAGAGAAGTTTTAATTGGTATCAACATTCCAAAGAAGATCAATTGAAGAATTTGCAGAATTTATTTTTAAAAATTAAAAAAAGTTTAAAAAAATATTTTACATAATTAATCAAAATTTAACAAATTAAAAGATATAATGAAAGAGATAAACATATTGAGAATTGTCATTTTCATATTCCAAAGTCAATCAGAAATCCAATTGCAATAAACTTTTGGATATTGATGATTATGATTTTGACTTTGCAATATGATTGCTTAAAGGATAGTTTCTTTGTATTTATCACTTTTGTTTAATTTGAATTATTTTAACCCTTTTTTTTTTCATAAGATTAGCAATTTAGTTTTTTTTTTTCATTTATAGTGGAGCTTATGAATGAAAAATATCTAGCCATATTCTTATTTTTTGAAATAAGCTTTTTTATTTTATTCCATACATAGAGATGTTAGTATGAAGATGTTATGATATTATTATTATCCCCTAAAATTGTTGATCATTGTAGCAGGTGGTTGAAGAAATTTAACATCTTTGGGATGGTTTAAAAAATAAAAATAAAAATTGTACTTTATTCATGCAATTATCTAAGTTGTTTTGTTAATGGCAAACTCAATTTATCAATGATATTATCAATGAAATATTCATTTAAAACCATGAATAATTTATGATTTAAAAAAATTATAAAATCCCAAATTTTTGATTATGTTTTATATGATATTTAATCATTGAATTGAATGTTATGTATCATTGCATCTAAAGAATAAAATTGTACATTTTTTTTGCAAAAAATAAAATAATTTTTTTTGTTTTTAATTTATTTACGCACAAATAAAATTATAGAAATTTTGTAAAATATGTTATACCATATTTATTAATACATTTTTTGTATAATGTTTTAATGTATTATAATTATATTTACTTACTAATAAATATGTAAACAAAGATAATAAATGTGTTTAATTCTATAATTTATAAGTTTTATAACATACAAACAAGTATGCATTTGATTGCTCAAAACAATCAAATTGGTATAAAAAACTTCATGAATTTTAGTTCATTTTAAATTATTTTTATGTCATTGAATCAAAAGCTTACAAACAAGTTCATATTGTGTATTTACTTATATATAAAGCACAATTCTATAACACATACGTATATTTGATTTGGCGTTATTTGTTTTCCAAAATTTTACTATGAAATTGAAAAAACTCAAAATACACGTAATATTATTTGAATGTTATATATTAAAAACTTTTTTTTCAAAAATTGAAAGTTTTGAAAAATTGTACATTAAAAATCAACTATTTATTATCACTTATTTGGAATAAAAGTAGTTGATGTTTCAATGTAACATTGGAAACAAATACACGTTTTAATTATACACAATAAAGAAATTTAACAAGTTATAAATTACTATTTGAAATCAAAAAATCAATAATGTAGATGAAAATTAAATAAATTATTTTAATATTGAATATTGAAAATACATGAACAGATTCAATGTTAAATTGTATTTAAATTTGTCTTTAGATTTCTTTATAATAACATAAAATCCAAATATCCTAAATGTCAATTTTATCAATTCAATGAATAACGCAATTTTTACTAAAAAAAGTTATAAAGTCAATAATAATTCGATGAATAAAGTTATATATATTTGAATTCTCTAAACATCATCTACTTAAGTTTGAATTACAAATAAATATACAAAAAAATCAATAATAATTAAAAATCTGAGATTATAATTTGTAATTTTTTAAGGGTAAATTTTGTAATATTTAGAGTCTCATTATAAATACAAGTCTTATAATACAACAAGCACAAGTCTTATGATACAAGATGTATAAATATCTAATATGCAATAGTTGGTAAAACCATATAGCTAAGCTAAATGAATAATGGTGACTCCGTTTAGAATAGGTTAAGATTTTTATTAAAATACAATAAAAAACCCATTTAACATCCATTTAGCATAGGTAAATCCATTTAGCATCAATCAACATAGGTAAATCCATATTAGCATCCATTTAGTATTAGTAAATCCACTTAGCATCCATCTTTTGCTTTTGTCCAAATTTTATTTTGATCAAACTTGTACTCAGTTTTATTTTTAAATTTTCTACTTTGGTCAAACTTGTGCTCTATTCTATTTCTAGATGGAAATCCATCTAAAAATGGATTCATTAGATTGACACACACGCACACACACACCATTTTTTTCTATAATATAGATAAAAAAACACACACAGTCTGATCGTTTTGTCATCCAACTAACACCTACGACAACATCTGGCAATAGGGACAAACGTCCATTTTTTGCTCAGTTTCTACTTAACAATAAAAGCGTTACCTATTGCAGCGGATGACAATAGAGACAAATGTCCATTTTTAAATTAGTGCCCATTTAAAATTTGAATAGAATAAAAATTTAATCAAATAGAAATTTGGACAAAAGTAAAAGTGCAAATGTAATAAATGGATTTCTTTTATATAAATCTCAACCTATGATAAATGGATGCTAAATGGATGCTAAATGAATTTACCTATGTTAAATAGAATCACCATTAATAATTTAGCTTAACTAAATAGATTTACCAACTAGTTCTAATATAAAATCATGGATTAAACATTTTAACAATGTATAGAGAATTGCTAAAGCCATACCCAAAATTGCTAACGCCACACCCCTATAAGCATGTATTTTGCAAATTTAATGTTATTTTTTTATATTCAAGTGGTCCATCATTCACTCAGTCAAGATATTACCACCTCCTTGAAAGAAAAGAAAAAAATAAGTACTATTTTCTGTTGAACTTTTATTGCACCATTGCTATTCTTTTGAAATATTTCAAAATTCCTATATTTTTGGTTTCAAATTCAAGCACCTCCAATTTGTTTGAATATAACTTCACAATGATAAAGGTGAAACAAATCTTTTGACCCAAATTTTAAAAAATTAGCATTAAATTCTCATAGTTCATAGTTAATGCTCAATGCACACCTTGGGGTGTGGCGTTAGCAATTTTGGGTGGGGCTTTAGCAACTCCCTATATATATCTACTTATATAATTGAATTCAATCAACTTTTCCAAAGCTCAATCCTCCACTCCATTGGCCAAGGACAATTTTTGTGTAAAAATAGAGTAGAAGGGTCACGGGATCATGGCCCATGGGAGGCATGGGCTCATAGGGACCATGGGGGCATAATCTCGTCGGTACGACAAGCAATATACTAGTTTATATATAACGTAATATTTAATGTTGTAACATTGAGACACATATATTTACATGCATAATCAATTTGATTGACATTCTTAAGTATTTTTTAATTTTATAAAATCAAAATTTGTAAAGATAATGTTATTAAAGACTTAAAATAAACAAGCACAGCAAAGAGAATATGTGTTGATTTTTAATGATATATGAGAAAATTCTCATTTAGTTATTCATTTAGTAAATGAAAAATATATCTAAATAGGTTACACAATATTAGAAATAGCTACAAAAATGTAAAACATTTACCTCTTGATTGCAATTAATCATATAAATGCAATATAGATCTATTTGAAATACATAATAATATTATGGTGTTGCCTAAAAATATGTATAACTCTATTTGTAAAATAAAGATAAATCATATGCAAATTTCTTTTAAATTTAATTCATTTTTTTGCAATATTGTTTAAACTTAATCTTAAAATCAATGTTGTATTTTTTATCAATGTCATGTTTTAATATCTACTAACTTTGATATAAAAATATGTACAAAATAAATATATTGTGTGTTTTATTATTGATCTATATTTGTAATCCACTCAAAATACAAAGCATCTCAGATTTTAAATGAAGTTTTTTTAGAACCTCTTTTGTTGTTTGTATTTTAAGAACAATAATATCATTACAATTTGGATGATCATTTGTATAGTTGTTTCCATCTATAATTACTCCTTTGTTGTGTCTTGCAAAAAATATGCAAAACACAGCAAGAGCACAACAAGCAAAAATGTTTTGTTTGAAATTTTCAAGAACTTGTCATCTATTTTTCAATTGAGCAAAATTGCCCAAGAGCCTTATCAAAAAAAATCTTTGTGACATCTCATAATGCTCATAAATTATATGCTTATATCAAATATGTTAATGAAAATATGCTAAATTATCAATCATATAAGGTAAAATTTGTTTGTCGTTGATGATGATACCTGATTATTGCAAAATCTTTTATTCATTATAATTGTGCAAAATTTTGAAGCAAAAAAAAATTGCATCATATATACATCCAAAAGCAAGTATTGCCACATTCCAAAATTACAAATTATTATCTTCCGTAATTTGAAATAAAACACCATAATGATCATGATAATTTTAATATTTTGCAACAAAGAACTTTAAATTAATTTTTTGGGTAAGCCTTATATAACTTTAACTTTGTCAATTATACCACATTTTTGAATTTTATTTGTTAATTTTGAATTTTGAATGATGCTAAATAATTTATGACCATGTGAAACACAAATAAGTTTAGAAAATAATTAATTTTATTTGTAAGAGCTTCCATAATTAAAATTATATATTAAAAAAATCGTTACTTTTATCATATAATATTGCAATTGCTTTAATAGAATGTCCAAATGCTAATTGTTTTAAAACCATAGCAATCGCTTATTTAACATCTACAAATCCTAAAAAAATTGTGAATATTTCTTGCACATAAAAACGTAAAAAGTCACATCAATTATTAAGTGCTTTCTAAGTTATTTGATATTACGTATGCCATCTAGCATCTTATATTTCTAGAGTATATTGCCATAAAATTTTAGAAATGATTTTCTTGATGTGAAAACATTGCAAAAAATTTCACCTTTTTTTACATTATCTCTTGCTACAAAATTCATCAACAATAAGATTGCAAAGAGGAAAGAAAGTGAAAATAATACTCAAAATAATATCATTGTTATCATTTTTGTAAAAAGTGATAACAAAAGAAACTCAAGGAATCTATTAACAAATATGTTTGTCAATATATTTTCATTTTATTGTATACAATTTAAATCTTGCATAATACAAACAAATTTGTTAATAAAGAAATGCACATGCATTATATATATTTTAAAATCATGGCCTCACATTGTATAGTACATGGAATTTAATAACATGCAACATTTCATTTTGTTTTCCATCTAAATCACACAATTCAAATTTGATTTATTTAAAATTGAATGAAAACTACAAAAGTATGTTCTTTTAAAAAAATCATCTCAAAATGGCAACACTTGTACAAATTTAAAAAATTCATGTACAATGTACTAATAACGTATTACAATGCATTTGACATTTCTACATGTTTGTATTGCAATTAGTCAATGACAAACAATTATGTTAAAAAAAACCTAAAAATGAACAAATTCTAAACAAAATGTTGCACTTAAAAATATTTGGCCTAAAAATAAACAACATTTCACTTCAATTCAAAAATAGGACAATCTCTCAAATCTTTTTGCTCTATAAAACATCAAATCTAGGCTCAAGAATTTTTGAGTTTAAAAATAAATTGCATGAATACAAGAGCATAGTTTCTACTCAAATGAACAAAAAAAAAAACAAAAAAACCAAAATTGTCACTCTCCATAGCTCACAAATATCTAGCTAATTAAATTTGAAATTTTGAAAATTTCAAAGTCTACTCATTTTTTTATAATCTTAAATCACTGAAGTTCAAAAAATAAATAAACAAAAACGGACAAAAGTTTGAGGAATGTTTTTTTTTTTTTTTTTTTTTTTTTTTTTTTTTGAAAAACTTAGCTTAGCATTGAGTTTTGGACTTGAAACGCTCTTAGAGTGAGCTCTTAAAAATCAAATTGCAAATCCTTTTTATTTATACATTGCTGTACTTACATATAATAACGGAAATATTAAATGTGTGGATGATCCATTAATGTAATATCAAGTGCAAGAACATCTTTATTAAGAGTTACATTGGAAAGCTTCTTTGTCTAAGGTAAAAGGCTCCTAAATTGACCATCTAAGGATTTGAACGAATTTGTGAGGAAATAAGAGTATGGTAATATGAAGGGTATTATTTTGGCAAAGAGAGAATGAAGAAGAAAATTTATGGCTACCTTAAACACATTTTTTGGAGTTTGTTGGAATTTACAAAATTTCATTAAGTCCAAAAGTGTCATAGACATGAATAGATTGACCTAAGAGGTTCTAAAAGGTTCTAGAGGATTAAAAGGATTTAGAGGATTAGAAAGTTCTAGAAAGCTTTAGAAAGAAAAAAAATCTTGGAAGCTTCTAGAAGATTAAAAGCCTCTAGAAGGTTGGAAGCTTCTAGAAGATTAAATGCTTTTAGAAGCTTAAAAGCTTCTAGATGATTGAGAGCTTTTAGCTTGAAAGCTTCTAGAAGCTTAGAATCTTGAAATCTTGAAACCCTCTAGAAGGGTTGAGGCCTCAACCCTTGAGTATATATAGGAATTGAGGTTGAGCGGTTTTTTAATCTCGACAACTCATTTTGCGTCTTTAGTCTTTGGCCTCCGAGTTTTAGCCTTTTGTCTTGTTGTTGCTTTGTATTATTATCATCTAATATACTTCTCTAGCCTTGGTTCTAAATACACTTTTGAGTTCTTGTTTTGATTCTACGTTTTTGTTACTTCATTTTTGTTTTGGAATTTGTTCTTAAAATTTTTGTCAAGACTGCCTTTAAACATTATCAAAACTTTTTGGTTTCAAATAGAACGAGGATTACTATCTATTTGAAAACTGCAAAGTGTTTTAGGAGTTCTAGATTATCCACTTCTAAGTAGATAGTGCTCTGCTAACACAACAAATTTTTTTCTTTCCTTCCAAGTATTTACATTCAGATTATTTTCAACATGTTGCTGGAGTAGTACGCGTTCATTATGGCGGAAGGAGGTGAAATTGTAATAAACAATTTGAAGCTCAATGTTATTATGTTTGCAATTACTTCTATGAACATTGAGCGCCAATAAATATTCAAACAGATTGAAAATCTTAACGCTAAATTTTCTGTCCTTGAAGCAAGACTACAACAAGCTATAAAGCAAAGACCTGTTGCTGCACATACATCGACTATTCAAGCCAACAATTTTTCAGATTTTATGCTTCAAGCTTCAAATTCCAGCAAGAGCAAAGAATCCAGGATTAGCCTTTCAGATAATTTCGACGACACGCGTTTCAAATTTTGTGGTTCTTAATAATAAAATTTGGCTTACTACGCTCCTTCAACCTCAACAATATTTGATAAATGCAGCTCACATTAGATTGGTAGGGATATTGTTATCTAGACAAGCGTTTTTTTGGTTTGCACCACTTTTTGAGAAAAACTCTATAATATTCAACAACTTTGAAGCATTTCTGGACGCATTTGAAGAAGCATTTGGCAAACACGACAAAACATTTTTTGTAATAATAAAAATCCAAAGTTTACAACAAAGACGGCGTTTAGCATCAATCTATGCTTCCAAATTTTGTCAGCTAGCATGCAATATCAATTAGGAAGAAGAAATTTTGATAAGTCAATTCTATTATGGCTTACGAGACAAAATGAAGGATTTATTAATTTCATTATCAGATCATACAACATTAGATGATGCTATTAGTCAAGCTGTCAAATGTAACAACCAGTTATTCAATTGACAACAAGATAAACGAGATTGGACTACGCCGCGATCGTATAATATTTATTTTGCCTCTTTTTCAACTTTAAATGTTGGCAAACAGACAGAAGCGGAAGACATGCAAATTGATGGAGTTTGATTTAAATCTTTTACGGAGCAAGCAAAAAAAAAACGTCAACGTAAAGAAGGATTATGTCTTTATTGCAAAAAAGAACAACACAAGGTTAACAATTGTCTTGAAAAGCAACAATGCACGGCCCAACTTCAGAGCACAAAACATAAAAATGACAAAGTTTAGCCACAATAGGGACCGTGCGATTTAATTTGGCAGTATCATCCACATCTGCAAATCTTGTACAATCTGCAAATCCTACTTCTTCTTTTACCGTACTTATACGTTTGGATTCAAAAATTATTAAAGCCCAAGCCTTGCTTGATTCAGGAGCCTCAGCTTATTTCGTTAATGAATCTTTTGAGAAACGTTATAAAAATTTTATTGTTCAAAAATCAAAAGTTGTTTATATTGATGTTATTGATGGACAACCGTTATCTTTTAGCAATATTATCCATGAGACAATTCTTTTACAAACAATAGCAAAAAATCATAGTATTTGTGTGATCTATAACATTATTTGTTCTCCGTCTAGTCTTGTAATTTTAGGAATTTCATGGCTTGAAAAAATTTAATCTTTAAATTTTTTGGGCAAATCGTATTATTACCTTTCTACTTGAATTTTTTTTACAAATACACCAGTGATTACAGCCAAAGACCCTTCCAGCCAGAAAATGTCAAAACCTTTATTTCTTGAAGTTTGAGTATTTATAGAAGCTGCTAAATACGTTGATATATTTGTGGCTTATGCAATTTCAATATATGAACAAACCACTACAACAACTTCGCTTTCAAAGGAATACAAGGAATATTAAGACGTCATTGAAAAGAAAAATGTGGACATTTTGCCAAAACATTGACCATATGATTACAAAATTGACCTTCAAAAGGATGCTCAATTATTTTTTGGTTTTATATACAACCTGTTGCAAAATGAGTTATTTGCATTGAAAGAATATTTTGACAAATTTCTAACAAAAAACTTCATCCAACATTTTAATTACTAGCTGGTGCACCTATTCTATTTGTAAAAAAGAAAGAAATTTTTTACATATATGCGTGGATTGCCGCAGGCTCAACAAAATGACAATCAAAAATCAATATCCATTACCTCTAATCAGTGGACTTTTGGATCAAATCAGACAAGCAAAGATTTATACCAAAAATAATTTAAGAAGAGTTTATAATCTTGTGCAAATCAAAGAAGGTGACAAATGAAAGACAGTTTTTCGAATAGAGAATAGCCATTTCAAATATAACTTTATGCACCAGCTATCTTTTAATAGCTCATGAATGATATATTCTTAAATCATTTTGTTGCTTGCTACCTGAACAACATCCTAATATATTCTAAGGATATAGTTCAACATAAAAAACATGTGAAGCTAGTACTTGAAAAGCTTTGCAATACCAAACTATACGCTAAACTTAAAAAATGTATTTTACACACTACTAAAGTAGAGTTTCTTGGTTACATTATTTTGAACAACGGCATTTCCATGGATTCCAAAAAAATTCAAACTGTATTGGACTGGACAATTCCAAAAACGGTACGCAATGTTCAGTGTTTCTTTGATTTTGCAAATTTCTATCGAAATTTCATCAAAAACTATTCTCAAATTGTTGCTCCATTTACACGGCTTACATGTAAAGATAAATTGGAATGGAGTCAAAAAGCAGATAAGGCATTTCAAACATTGAAAAATGCTTTTACTACAGTTTTGATATTGGTTCATCCAGACTTTTCCAAACCTTTCCTTATGGAGACAGATGCTTCGGATTTTGCATTGGGCGTAGTGTTATCATAGCAAGGAGAAGATGGAAAATTTCATCTAATTGCTTTTCATTCAAAAAAATTCAGCATTGCAAAAATCAACTATGAAATCCACAATAAAAAATTACTTGCTATTGTGGACTCTTTTCAAGAATGGTATCTTTTATTTGAAGGCGTCGCACATCAAGTGATAGTATATACAGATCACAAGAATCTCAAATGTTTTATGTCTATTCGTATTTTAAATTGTCAATAAGCCTGTTAGAACATGTCTCTATCCACGTTTGATTTTGACATTATATATTGACCTGGAAAGCTACAAAGGTTATTCGATGCTTTATTCAAAAGATCCAACTTTATGCTTAAGGAAGGGGAAGCAGCATATAACTAACAACGGACGACGCTTTTAAAGTCTAAACGCATTCGTTTGCAAACAGTTTAAATTTCGTTTCCAGTTGATTTTAGTTTTTATGATCAAATCTGAGTAGCCTCAGTTACAAATGCATTAGTATTTAATATCAAACAACGCTTTATCAATTCCACGAAGGATTCTAGCAAATTCAAAATTGAAAGAGATCGTCTGTACTTTGAAAAACACCTTTATATTCTTAACGGACCACGTCGCGTTCAAGTCATGCAAGCACGCTACAATCTTCCAGCCGTTGGACACTTTGGATTTAATAAAACGTTGGAACTCATTTTTTGTGATTTTTTGTGGCATCAAATGTGGAAGACCATTAAAGACTTGTACTATTTTGCGGTACATGTTCTTGTGCAAAGAATCTTCGACATTGACCGTACGGACTTTTATAACTTTCACCAGTGCCAAAACAACCATGATCATCCGTTTCTATGGATTTTATTATAGATTTATCAATTTTGGCTAAATTTGATTTTATTTGCGTGATAGTTAATTAGTTTTTAAAAATGACACATTTTGTTTTATGCAACAAGACGATTATAAAAGAAGAAACAATTAAATTTTTTATCGATAATATTTATTGTTATCATGGATTACTCAAAGACATTGTATTGGATAAAGGACATTAGTTCATCTCTAAACTTTGGAAGTCATTATTCAAGATCTTGCAAATGAAGATCAAACTTTTATCAGCAATTCATTCTCAAACCAATGGACAAACTGAACGCGTGAATCAAGTTTTGGAGCAATATTTAAGGTGCACTATAAATTATTAATAAGACAACCAGGTATTTTTACTGCCACTTTAGAGTTTGCATATAACAATAATAAACATACATTAACTCAAGAGACTCCATTTTATGCTAACTATGATTTTCACCCAAAAATTGATATTGTATCAGTTTGGAAGGGAAAGAGTCGTGCAGCAAAGAATCTAACAAGACATTTAAGGGAATTACACACAACAATATAAGTTTATTTGGAGGAAGCTCAAGTACGTTATAAGGACTCCGCCAAGATAAGAAGAAAAGAGCAACCAAAATTTCAAGTAGGTAATAAAACGTGGCTGCTACGATATAACATCAAAACAATTTGTTTAAACAACAAACTTGATTATTGCCAAATTGGACCATTCATTATTGAAAAATAAATCAATGATGTTGCATATCGACTACAACTACCGGTATTAATGAAAGTGCATTTAGTATTTCATATTTCACTTTTGAAAACTTATAGAGAATTCAATTTTCATGAAAGAGTTCAACTTCCGTCACCTAGCGTTGAAGTGGATGGTATCATAGAGTATGAAGTTGAGAAAGTGTTAGATTCAAAGATTTAGAGAAGACAAATTGAATATTTTGTTCATTGGCGCGGATATCCAATCAGTGAGCGTACGTGGGAATCAGCTTCAAACTTAATTAAAGCACCTTTGAAGATTCAAGAATTTCATTGCCAATATCCATCAAAACCAAAAACAACGACAGCGTGAACTCCTCGAAGGATTTTGAAACTAGAAAGAGGGGTGATGTCACAGACATGAACGAATTGACCTTAGAGGTTCTAGAAGGCTCTAAAGGATTAAAATATTCTAGAAAAATTTAGCAAGATAAAAGATCTTAGAAACTTTTAGAAAGTTAAAAGCCTATAGAAGGTTGAAAGCTTCTAAAAGACTGGAAGCTTTTAGAAGCTTAAAAGCTTTTAGACGATTGGAAGCTTTTAGCTTGAAAGCTTCTAGAAGCTTGGAATCTTGGAATTTTGAAAGCCTCTAGAAAGGTTGAAGCCTCAACCCTTGTGTATATATAAGTCAAGGCTGAAAGGTTCCTTAGTCTCAACAACTCATCTTACGTCCTTAGTTTTTGACCTCCAAGTTTTAGCCTTCTGTCTTGCTCGTACTTTGTTTTACTATTATTTAATATACTTTTCTAGCCTTGGTTCTAAGTACACTTCTAAATTCTTGTTTTGATTTTACGTTTTCATTACTTCATTTTTGTCTCTGAGTCCGTCTCTGACACTAATTTTGGCTGTAGTGCGTTTGTCCATGAAACTAGGCGTGCCATCGTGCAGATCGTGAATATTGAGATTGCGTTTGTGGTGCGCTCTAGCGTTTTGACTGTCACAGCTAAATCTTTTCAACGGATTGCACTTATTCGCAGCATGCATGTCAGTCAGCTCCCGAGTCTTGACATGTTGAGAGCGTAAGGTTCTTCAATATGATATCCCTTTTGCTACTCTTGTATTGTGGCTGGAGGGGGCTTGTTTAACATGCAGATTGAGGACTAAAATAGCTTCTTGGTTTTCCTTTGCCCACTCAAACAATCCATGGATGTCATCTTCGTCGTCTTTGTCATCCTCACAGTAATTTGAATGGCTATTACCTCAGCTCTGTTGTCTTTTCTAACTCTATTCATCTTCTCCATTGTCATCTGAGCTGTTGTCTTCTGTCATTGTATATACTACAAATGTAAGTTTATTACAAATTCTTGAAATTGTTAGACTTAGAATATTGATTGCTCCTCAGATTTGTAATTTGCACTCTAAAAATGAAGGTTGAAAGCTCTATCCGTCATGTCTGTGCTTAGTGAAAGCTTCTTCATCTTTCATCTCGCTGTTTCTGGAATAGAGTGTAACTGCCAATTTGATGGAATTGTTTTTTAACAATTGAATTAATTTGCCTCCTTTGCACTCAATGAATTCTACACCGTCGTTTTGAAAGGTGACAAGGTAATTAATAGAATTGTGCATGCTTATCTTTGAAGGGTTTCTAAAGTGGCTGTATGTTGTATAGATAACGATTTTACTGTACCCATTCTAAATTTATATGCAAAAATTCCATTTGACTGTCATGCTCATTTATTGGTTTGATTTTATCATATCTTATTTGGATGATAGTTTTTAACCTAATTATTGTTAAAAGTCGAACCTTTTGTTTCATTGCTCATTCATTTGTGGCTCTATATCCGCTCATGCACAAACAAAGTTGCAGCAACTGCAAAGTGTTGATGATTTTGAAATCCAGATGCACTGTGTATGAAAATTCTATATGCTTAGTTCTAAATGCCCTAACGGAGTTCAAGCCTCTTACCTTAATGCGTTTTGAGAAGCTTGTATGTGAATGAAATCAGACGGAAGTGATTTATTAGAATTAATAATCACAACTAACTTAGTAGAAACGATAATTATAGTTGACTCATTTGAGATATTAACCCCTTAACCCCTAAAAGACCAAAGAGCCCAATATGGCCAAAGGGGGTGCTTGGAGGTGTGAAAGTATACAAAAGAGGCATTTTTAGCTCAAATTTTGGTCTGCCACTCAAGTCCAAATGGAGTTGTTAGTTCAATAAAAAAATTTGATCGGCTTTTTGTTCTTTGAAGCGCCTCCTTTGCCCTAGATTCTACATGGAATATGGAAAATATTATATTTTTTCAACAATTAGGAGAAGAATGTCTTTGGGCAAACAAAAGGAGCAGCTTAGAGAGCGGATGGGATGGGTGCTCTCAAGTCTTGTATTGTACAAGGGAGAAGTTTGGTGATGTGTCACTTTTTTTTTCTTGATTTGGGCAAGGTTTTCATAGGTCTAAAGTAAAGAGCAAGTGGAATCTAGCTACTTTGAGTGACCATATCTTTTGGAGTTTGTGTCCATTTGAGGAGTTTTTTTTCCATCAAATATAGCAAGAGACAATCTCATGGGATTAGCCATTAGGCAAATCTTTTTTTTAAGAAAATATTACATAAAAGTCTAAAATCCATATTCTGAACTATTGCCCAAATTGGAAAAGATGAGATTCTCAATGGTGGGGATTTTGCAGATTTACTTGGATTTGCAATCAAATTGGTTTAAAACATTTAATTTATGGTTAGGTATAGAATAACCGAGTTGGATTATGTGATTACTTGTTCAACTTTCCAAAAACTGGGGAAATGTGTTGAAGGTTTTGTGTTGGAGGTATGCTAAATTTTCTTAGCAAGACGCTTAGAGATTAAGGACCAAACCCATTTTCACAAAATCCACTAAAAATAGGGGATGTAAGCCTAGATGTGCAATTGACTCAAATATGGACCTATTTTCAGTAATCCAACGATACAAATGGGAAGTACACCTTGTTTATTGTAAAGCACCAAAATTTTAGCTAGATCTACAAGTGGAGGTGAAACATTAAAATGATTGAGTGAGCCATACGCAGAAAATCTATAGTGTTTCATGCTTGTGTGGTTTTGAATGTTAACACTTCATGCAAGCTTTGATTGAAAAGAGCCTCACATTTCTAGAAAGCGAGGTTTCACACCTTTCCAACAAGACTAGTTTTACACAAAATAGACAAAAATAGCAATCACAAGGTGTAGCTAAGTGGACAAAAAGGGTCAAAAAACCTACTTTCTTTGCTACCCTAAAATGGTTCTACAAGAAATTTGATAATTATTCTGGAAAATTCAATTGATGAAAACAATCAAAAATAGGCCTAAAATGTTGGATGACAAATTTTAAGGCTAAAATGACAAAACCATTTTAGTAGAACTTCAAATATTACAATTATACTAGTATCATTTAGGAAAACAATGCAAGCGTATTTCTTAAGCAATTTGAATTTTTTTTAGAATTGTGCAATTGAAATTTGACATTCTTCTTGCATACTTGATGTATTGCGTTGTTGCTTTGATCCATTTTTGACAAAAAACGGATTCTTATTTTGAAGCCATGTTGTATTAACACCATTATTTGTCAACTCACATACCCAATTGCATTGTTATTTTTTTAAATGAATGCAAAATACTTGTGATCACATGCATTCTTCAAAACCAAATTCCAAACTATTGAGCAATTTCAACCTACAGGCCAAAAACCACCCCCAGCCCCCAAAATATGGTCGCGTGGTTCTTAAAAGGTTAACTACAACAAATTAATCCATTGCTAGACGTGTCAGTAAAAATAGAGCATGAACAAGGACTAGCAAGTCACTCTAAAGGCATGTCTAGGCATGCTCCTAGAAAAGAGTTTTAATGTGGTGTTACGTATATTATCTTTTTCGAGCTCAAATTCACGCTCTTTAGTATTCACCGATCCTACTTGGACACCTACATGGCAAGAATAAAGATTGGTGGAGCAATCAAGAACTAAAACTACAACCATGAAGTTTGGCACATGTTATGTAGCATCAAGATGATAATTAATTAGATTATTTAGAGCTTTAAAACCTCTTTAAGATATCAATGCTCAGTGAGAGCAAATACAAAAGTGAAGTGCTACAAATGATTCATGTATAACTATCAACAATCACTTGTATTACAAGCCACAAAGTCAAAGGTGATTTTGCAATATTGTAGAGTTTGCGTTATAAATTATGAAACATAGGATTTGGTTGTCTTTACTATTTGCGGTTTTACTATGCATTGTTTCAACTAAACTCCATAATTGGTGAAACTATGCTGATCAGCTCCCTTAAAAGTTGACCAATTCAATCACATCCTATTTGCAATGAATATAAAAGTATTTCTTTGTTCTTGTATTGTGGCACCATTAATTTGAATTTTATAATGTTTGCAATAATTACCATGGAGAACATATTGGAGGCACAAACTTACTTTTTTGGCCTCTGGAATAAGAACATTTGATGTTACAACACACGATTATTAGAATTTTCTTAGCTTGTTGTTATTCAAATTTTCCTGAACTTGCACAACAAAAAGGTACTTTGTTGATCAAGTCAAAAGGTGAATTGTATTTTATTAAATGTAAAATATTATGTTACATTACTTTGTTTTCTTCATTAGATTGTGACACAACTTGTTGCATTGCAAGTACGCCTAGCAGCATTTGGCGGATGGTTTCAGAAATTCTATCTACCTCTTTAGGTGAGTCTCTCTGTCAAAAGGGATTGAAGTTTGTAAAATATTTGTATTTTTTTGAGCAGATACCTTGACACTCGTGGCAATGACCTCACTTTAAGAAACTTGTGTTTTTTCTAACAATTTTTTGGGAGTGTCCATTTGCTTTTATATTAACAACATTAACCCCTAAATGCCCACGACACCAAAATGTGGTGTTTCTAACACTGAAATTTGGGACTATGGGCATTTCAAGGTTAAATATAACATCACTACAAGAAAATTTGTGCCACGTTTGAATTGACTAAAATGTCCAAATTGACAAAAATTTGACAAAAACATGTTTGAACTAATAAAAGAATGTCTGAATTAGGGTGATCTAATTGACAAAAAATGTCCAAATTGACATTGCTCCATTGTAGTGATTTTACCATCAATTATAACATAAAAACAAGTGAACGTCCAAAAAAATCTACTATAAAAAACATGGGTTTTTATAGTATGTGTGCATTATCCATATTGTTTTCGTTTATTTGTCTTTGAGGATGTTTTTTCCAAAAGATTTTGTTGTAATTTAATTTACTATTATTGACAAGAAACTTAGTGACGCCACTAAGTCGGTTTTAGCATCACTAAATATTCTGTAGTGTAAAATGTTAAGAAATTAGTATGGGATAACCTTCATGCAAAATTCATTGTAGGCTATGTGGAGCTCAATTAATCCAAACTTTATAATTAGTACTAGGAGAGATCATTTCTTACCTAAGCACCATTTAAAGTGGCAATGAAATCTAGTTTCCCAATTGACCATGCTCTTATAATTGGTATCAACAAATTCTGAAGATGAAGTGATTTCAAAAATCGTAAATGTTTTTATACCTTTTAGCAATGGTTTTTTCAATTTAAAATAGAAATGGCCGATTAACACCCTAAATTCTTCAAAATTCAATAACACTGTAACATCTGAATTTGCAAAAACAAAATCCTTACTTTTCCTTGAACCGCATTTCACAAATTGCATTACGTAATACAAGACATTTCAATGCAATTTATTCACAAGCTATTGATAACTCACATCGAGGATACCTCCAAAGTGCAAGTGGGAGCAAAGTGACAATTAGCAAGCACGATAGAAACAAAGTTACAAAGATAGGGACAAATTTTGGATACCTTTGAGGTGCAAGTAGTGGCTGTCAAACCTCCTTGTTTTCTTACCCGTGACATTGAGGAGGTTTATCCCGTAACTCAATCACTTTTAAAGAGTTATCAATTTGGATAACTTTATGACTCACATCTAGTGGTGTTTGATAATCGAAAGAGTTATGGACTATGCTAAAAGCAACTTACAAGAGGTCGTTGTTGTCTTCCCCCTTGTTGTCGCCCTCTTCCATGGGACTTGCACCAACTAGCGGGAAGCAGTTATAGAGGGGAAGTCACTAAAATTATCAACTGGTTTGTGAAGTTTGAAAAGGATGACAACTTTGTGGATTCTCAAATAAGCTAACATCCCATAACTTTGCAATGAATTGCAGGATAAAGTTATCCGAAAACCACCTAAAATCAAATGTTTGACACCCACTAGTGGAGGTACAATGTTAATTGGCAAGCATGACAAGCATAATTGTTGAAAACCTTAAACAATTGAGCAAAGGAGAAATGACAATGCAAGTGACAATGTGAATTACTAGCAAGACAATGAGCAAGAAGAGGTAATGACGTGAAAACAAGCAAGGCAAGGAGCATGAAGAATTACACATGAAAAATTGTTGAGGAGCAAAGAACACTAACTCCGTAAGCTTCTTCAAAAAAGAGAAAGAGAATTCAACAACTACTCCAATGCACAATGTAAGCTTTAACCCCTAAACTTCCAAGCGTGCCCTGCAACTAGTACAATACGAGGTGTTTTATTTGTATTTGGAATAGATTCACACCTTTAATCTTGCCTTTAATACATTTGAGATCAACAAAAAAGTTGGAGAATAGATCAAATCGATTCTAGTGAGCTACTTGAGATCCCAAATTAAAACTTCTCATTAGTAGCAAACGCCAATTATATGGCAATGTATATATTATGCCCAATGGTCATTTAAGGGTTAAGACCTCCACTCTATGTATGAATGCCCATCCCTATTCAGTCAAACACACAAATTTTTAAAGCCATGTGTAAATTCCACAAACATTTTGTAAGCGAAACCAAAATCCTAACATTTAATGCAAGTGGCTTAAATTATTGGGAACTATACATAAATAGCTTTAGTTTCTTTTGAAGTTTTATTTTAATTACTAGGTATTAATTAATTCCAATTCTGAACATGCCTTAAGGCAAGTATGAGGCTTTCTACTAACAAAAGTTCAATTGGTTGTTCATGATCAGAGACCCATGTTTTATGTTTACACGATTAGTCCACAAAAAAGTGAGTATCTATCAAAAAGAGTGTCCACATAAATCTAAATATCAACTAATTTTTTGTTGTAAAATTTCCAATACAGTAGTGCCTGGCTAAGATGAATTTTTATAAGAAAAATTGCTTGGTTAAGATGAAGTAGATTATTGTCCCTGTTAGTTGGGGGAGCTCCAAGGAATGTTTGACTACAATGAATGCTTTCCTAGAATGAAATGAATATTTTGTCCAAATACCTTCATCTTAGCCAGGCACTGCTCTATTAGATGTTGACATTAGAGTATGAACTTGAAAATATTTTGACAAAAAAAATATCTCACTTCTCAAAAATTATAAATCCAATTCTCAAATCTCATTCTTGGACTTCAACTAATTTACTTTGCAATTCTAGTGTACGTTGCTTTAAAAACATGCATTACTAATACACAATGATTCATATTGAGAAAATATACTTGTCAATACATTTTATTATATGAGATGGTAAAACCACCCCCACAAACTCTTTATTCACATAGGTGAAGTAATCACATTACAAAAGAGGGTAATGGTACAATTGGGTATCCAAAAAAGACTACTTAAAGTTGATTTGGTCTTACCTATGATAATTCTCCTATTTATTATGTCCTACTAGATAGTGCTATGATATTTACGTTTTGACAAGAAGTTGCAAATACTTGTAAATCAGAAAAAATAAAAATAAGAAATAAAAAATAATGAATGTTGTCATGTCCAGATGAGTGGTTTTGTGGGAAATTCCAGAAATGTCTCAATTCAACAAAATGAAGTAAAAGACTCATCCAAACATCAAATTTGGTTGATAGGATTTGGAAAAATGGGATTATAATTGTACAAACATGGATGATCCATTTAGTTCAAGTGTATTATTAGCCCCTGAAGTATTATCTCCTTGTTTGTAGCACTTAACAATTTAAACAAGCTTTACTTTGTTGATACCAAAGCCTTCAAAAGGTTCTGTTGTAGAGGCATTTCAACATGGACATAAAATTTGGAACAAAGTGTGTGAAGTTTCAAATAGGCACTTATGGCCATGGCTTAGTGGCATTAATCAACAAGGTGATCATGAGTTTAAACATGGCAATTGACAAGGTGCTTACTATTACAGTATACCCAACTATGTTGGGGATCATATGACATCATTGTCACATGGATTTAAGAAGGAACATGTTTGTTCTTTATAAGGTTTACCTTCTAACAAATACATCAAGAATGAAATTTGCCATTTAGGTCCATGAGGATTAGATATTTGAACCATTTCATTTCAAATATCCCCTTCATTCATGCCAATTTTTCATGATAGAGTTAACCTTCTTCCTGTGAAGCTTTAGGTCCCAAGTTTTGCTCTCTAATAATGACTAAAAAAAATTCAATGGAACTTGAGATGTAGTTTGAAAACAATGGCTTTAAGATTTCAAAGCAACAAAAACATCATGAGAATGGGCGGTTTGGTTTTGTGTATGTACATATTTGTGGGGCCAAGGTGGAAAAGTTATAATTTTTCATTCATTAGAAAATGTACAACTTTAAAAATCTATCATCATGAGGTTGAACTAGGAATTTTAAATTCAAATTTGGATTTAGAGACCTTGATTTATACTAGATTCTTATAAGCAAGGATAAAACTGACCAACTTCAAATATGGGTTAAATTTATTTCCTTACCTGTAAAAGAACCCAAGAGTTTCCATCTTGGCTCAACAAACGCATATGTGTAGTACATTGAGGGCTTGGCTTATTGCACATACGTCAATGTGGAGTCAAGATAAAAGAATTATGATTTTTCCCCTGCCACAAAAATGTAAGAATTTCAATATTTTCCATCAAGAAATTGAATGAAGGATTTTTGAATTCATACTTAGATTTAGAGTCCTTGTTCTAGTCTTGAAACCATATAGGAAGATACTACTAAACAATGCTGAAATAGAGGGCAAATTATTATTGGTACCCTTGTTGGTACCTTTGTTTAAAAAAAAAGGAAAATTTTATGAATATCCCTCAAGTTTGCAGTATTTACATGTTCACCTCAGCTTTTTCAAAAATTACACAAATACTCTTGAACCATAATTTTTAGGCATTTATTTGTTGTGCTCGTACTTCCTTTAAGACCAATGTTGAAGAAGGGAATATAATGAAACAAAAAAGGAGCAATGTGCACACAAAGGAAGAAGGGAAGCGGCACGCGCAACAAAACAAACACCTAAAAATTATGATCCAAGGCAATTTATGCAATTTCTAAAAAAAGGATATCTACACAAATATATCAAACTTTAGGAGTATCCATCAAATTGTCCCTTTAAAAAATGCTGAGCTTTTCCACCCTGGCCCCACATCAAAGTATGTGCTGAATAAGGGCTAGTTTCCATTGGGGACCAAAACTGGAGGCCCATCCACGTTGACCATGAGCAGAGAAAAGAAAAAACTCTAAAATTTGGACAAGACATACATTTCTGAAAGCAAGCTCCGGTCTAGGGTCTAGAAGGTCAAGGGCTAGACCTAGAAGGTCAAGGAATGTAAGTCAACTTTTGCAAAGCTGAAGGCTAGAGCCATCCAAGCTTGGACCCCTCTAGCCCCAATGGAAACTGGCTCTAAATTGACCCGCAATGTACACCAAATAGTGCATTTAGGTTGCCCCACACTAATTTTTGACATTTTACACTATATAAATAATTACAACCACTAAAGTAATTTCCAGCAATAATTATTGCAAGAAGCAACTTTTAAAAAACTTGACAATAACAATAGAGCTCTAGAAAGACAGATTAACGGTGTCAATGTTATAAACCATGTGAAATCTTAGTGTCTAAAAAATTACATCCACCTTTGAGTGGCCAAGCCATAAGTCATTTTGTAATTTTCCATGGTAAGGCGACATGCAACCTAATTGTTAAAGCAACCTAAATGAACGTCAAGCCTCCATAGTCCATAGCTGCCTTTAAAATGTGTGCGAATTTTTGCCAAAATCTTACCTCGATTTGCGGCTGGCCTCCATAACACTGGAAAACCCGAGCGAAAGTGGATGGAATCGCCAAAGTCCTGTTGCGCGACCAATGACAAAATTAATTTTAAAGGCTGGTCCGTAGGCGACCTCAACCTCTGTATAGAACATTCTTGCTTGGATACCCGGATTCCGATTCTCCGAATGGTGCAGAACTGCAGTGCACAGTCCTTCCCCATCCTCTCCTCTCACAAAACGTCGAGGTTAGCAATTTCACGTCGCAGAGCGTCACCAGTGTTCGCAACTCGTGCTCGCAGAAAGTTCAAGGTCAATTTCCCAATGCTCCCCGTGTCCACCCGCTGGCGTTCCCGCAACTCCGCAAGACCCAAAGGCTTTGCCTGCCTGTCGTGAGCGAGTCTATATCGAACGTCCCAGCCTTTCCGGAACGGTATATTTCCAGAAGAAAGACACAGATTCACCATTTCGCCGCGGTCTATTCGATAGCCCCACTCCTCTTGCTTCGTGTCGGACGAGATGGCAGGCTTTGCGCTTACCGCCGTGGTTCTCCTCGTCCTCTGCAATGCTAGATTCGGTAAGCAACGTACCCCGTCACTTTATCTGTCCACATTCTCTTCATTTGAATTCAATCACTAGCATTGCAAACAATCCATGTGCGTTACGTAGACTCCGACCACTGATATAAGTTACTCGTCGTGCAGGCTGCAGCAGCTTTGACCCTGTAACTCATGTGGCGGTAACGACATCCACCACCAACGCTACCGGGACCGAAGCGAAGTTGGCGGGTCTCGATGTGTACGTGAGCGGTTCCCTCGATTCGTCCGCAGCTGTCGTCATGGTCTCTGACGTCTTCGGTGAGCTCACTCACCCTCTGCGTTTTTTAAATCTTTCTCCCTGAGTAGATTTATCACTTCATAGTGCATACTGACTGAACACGTCGTTGTCTCGGTTGTTGCTCTGTACAGGTTGGAAGGCGCCATTGTTCCGGTACTATTCATCCCCTTTCGCTACCAGGAAACTGAGTCAATTTGGACATTTTCTATTTGGGACGTGTTGATTTGGATTTTTTTTTGTTTTTTGGGTCACTGTAGACATTTTTCTGTCATTTCAGACACATTTAGTCAATTCAGGCGTGTGAATTTGGACTGAAAATCGTGGAGAATTCCCTCACGATTTTCAAAATAGATGGACCTGTTAGCTTTCAAAATTCAAAGTTTCTGCACTGTTGTAGTGTATAGAGCCGTTGCAGCAGATTGCGCAAGCTACGTGTGTAATTAAGTCAGAGGGGAACGACCGATAAAACCCTGGGTGTCATGACTTGTCGAAATTACGGTTGTGTCTCTCGAGAATGGCTATTCGAGCACATTAGGGTTCACGTGCACAAATTCGTTTTACCTGAATCCCGTCTCTCAAAGGGGAATGCTCTGGAGATATGGTACCAAATACGGTTGTAACCAATTAGAAGTTTGAATCAGCTGGAAATTAAGTGTTATAATCCTACATATTGAAGGATTATATGATGGTGGGTGCATAAAAAAAATTGGAAAATCCTCAGAGCAGCTCAAGCACGTTTGTACATATGACAGCAAAGGGCTTTTGTGCCGGTCAAGGGTTAAATAAGGATAGGATGATTTTTATTTTCTAGTGACGTGGCAATGGCGGGGCCAATGGGTACCCTTATGATGAAATCTCAAAGGCATAGATATATCTAGAATGCTGTAGTTGTTGCAAAGTGGCATACTTACTTTAACTTGTACATGGCAGTAAGCTTGCGGACAAAATAGCGCGCAATGGCTACTACGTGGTGGCACCGGATTTCTTCCACGGCGACCCCCTCGTCGACAGTGCGGATGTCCTTACATGGCTCGTCAAGCATCCTCCGGTGAGATCCTTAAACCCAGGCCCCTAGTTTGCAAGATCATTCATTCTCCTCACGGCTTCAGTCTAGTTTCGATCCATGGACTGAAAAGCACGGATTCTAATGCAATTCAATGTTTCCTCGCACTCATTAGCGAGAACCTCATTTGGTGCACTGGAGGTTTAAGGCCCAGTTCAGACTAGCATCAGACAAAATTATCTCAAACATTGGTTGAAATATCAGTTTTGTTCATTGAAGGGTTCACACGTAGGGTTTGTTCGGTACTTCAACTTGCCATGTCATCAACCAAAATGCTCACATCAATGGATAAGATAGTGAAATTTTGGGGCTTGTTTTAACCCTCAAATGACCATAGGGCATAGTATACATGCTACCATATAATTGTCATTTTCTACCAAAAAGAAGTTTTAATTTGAGATCTCAAGTAGCTCACTAGAATCTTTTGACCTATTCTCTAACTTATTTGTTGATTTCAAATGTAGTAAGGGTATGAATCTATTCTAATACAAGAAAAACACCTTGTATTGTACTAATAGCAAATGCACGCTTAGACCTTCAAGGGTTAAGAGTGGTTCCAAACTTGTCTAGTAAAGAAACACTCTTGGATGGCACACCCAACAATTGGGTGACGTGGAAATGATCCTAGCTGATGAAACACAATACGGGATACTAGATTTTGTGTTTTGTTTGGCCGCTAGTTTGAACCAGGCCTAAGACTGGGTTTGTCTGATTGTTGCACCAGACTGGTTCCATCGAGCCAGCGAAGGACGTGGTGCTGGCGGTGAAGGCCAAGGGTTTTAGCTCAGTCGGGTTGGCGGGGTTCTGCTGGGGAGCCAAGGTGGCGATTTTGACGGTGGACGCCAACCCGCACCTCGTGAACGCCATCGTGCAGCTGCACCCCGCCTTTGCAGCGGCCTCGGATTACCCTCCCGTGGTCATTCCCCTCATGGTCCTGGCCTCCCCCGCGGACGGAATCCAGAACTTCACCATCACCAGTGCGCTGGAGGCCCGGAAGGAGGAGCACGTGAAGGTGTTCTTTAAGGTCTTCCACAATGTGGTGCACGGCTGGACCATTCGTTACAACGAGTCGGACCCCAAGGAGGTGTACCGTGCTTACCGGGCCCAGGGGCTGTTGCTCAAGTGGTTCCACAAGTACTTGCACATGTGAAGCATAACATTATTCTCCACATCGCTGTTATCTAGAAAAATGCTTTGAAAATGAACTAGCCAGCAGTGGCATGGACACAGAAAACGTCCATAGACACTGGTGGATCCTTGTGTGATGGAAGCTCCTAAACAGGGATGTGATTAGTGTTATTTCTTCTGTAATTAGGAAAATAATTGTCCCTGAATTCAGGACTTATTCATGGTCGAATTGTACCTCAGCTGCTTTTATTACAGAATTGTTCTGGCGTGTATCAAAGCGCCGAAAAAGTGACATTCAATTGTGCGCTAAGCTCTAATCTAGGACTACTCTAGATCTGAGGTCCCGAACAAAGCGTCTGCATTTTTTGGAGGATAAGAACATTCCAATAGTATATCTACGTTAATAGCTATGTAATTGTAGCAGACCAGCATCCTCAATAGTAAACGATATTAAAGATCATCAAAATGCGAATAATAACTTCTTTTGGAATGGCTTGGTCACCCTAAAATTTTGGCCATAAAATTAATGGAGGTTGCCTCAATATAATATTTGGGTGATCATGAAACCTTATCCATTTCAAGACATGTAGGATCTCATGTCACTTTTTCATTCATTTTTGGTTGTGATCATTTTTTTGTCAGCTAGTGTAAAGCAACCTTGGATTGGCCGGCTTTTCTCCTCCAATCATATCACTTGAGTTGCCTTGATCACAACCCTTGGTCAGTAGTATGAAGAGGCCCTAGGCATGGTTTTTTTTTTCTTTTTTTCTTTTTAAGAAGTGCCAAAGTGGCGATTAAATGTTATAGTGGTGCTCTATATTTCAACATTCATCTACATATTGGATAGAAAATATCACATTAGCACATATTACATGTCTATAATTTGGTTTTCATCCACAATTTGGCAATTTCATCCAAGGTTTTTTAAAATTTTGAAGCTTTTTTGGCAATTTCATCCAAGTAATCATGTTTTTTTTTCTGTAGGCTTGGTGCCAGTCAAAAAAAATTGGCACAATTTTGCCCCAAATTGCCTAAAAAAGAAACCTTGGCCCTAAAAAGGCTGAACTTCCTAGTGGTGCACCAAATGTGCATTACCAAATTTTGAACCCATCAAGACCCTTAACCCCTAAAGGACCAAGCCTTATTTTTGTGAAAAACATAGAGAACTACCACTTTTGGGGAAGCAAGTACAATGGTAAGAAAAAGGTTTTTTACAAGAATTCAACCGTAAGATCTTATAGTACTAACAAGAGGTACACATGGTAAAAAATTCAACTCAATCTACACAAAAATGAATGAGATATTAACCCCTAAAGGACCATTGTCCCTTCAGGGGACAAATGGGATTTTGGGCAGGTACCTATAGCCTCAATTTTTGTCCTAATTTTTTGAAACTTTTTTTGAAGATAGGAAAACACACTAGCTTTTGGGGAATATAATTTTTATTCCAATTGATGCCAAGGACCAAAAGTTATGCCCAAATAAGCACAAATTTGGGGACTAGGGGCAGCAAAAAAAATTCTTATAAAAAACTTGAAAAAAAAACTTAATTTTTTTTCTTATACATTATATCTTTATCTACTTCAAAAGCTTTGATTCATTCCATTTGGACTAGTTATGAGAAAGTTATGGACAATCTTGTTTTTCGGGCAACTCAAGCATCTTCTTGAAAAAATAACTTATAAACTTCATTTTAGAATGCAGATTTAACATTTTTTCAAAAACAATTGTTGGAGAGGATGAAGTTTGCTTTCTAGAACAATCTCACCATTGAGATTATTGCGTTTCAATTCCATTGCAGGGTTATTAGCAATTTAAGTTTTTATTCAATCTCATACCTTCTTCTACCTAATGTTTTTTTAAAGAATGAAAATTAAGTACTCTTTTTTGAAATTTTTTCCCAAGATTCCCAACTCAACTTCCCACCATGCAAAAATAGAATTCCAAACTCTCTAGTGCAAAAATTTTAAGTTAAAAATGTTCAAAGTTAAAAAATCTAATCAAGCAAGGTGCAAAAAAAGTTGTTTTCTACTTTTTAAATGCAAATATCTTCCAATTTGTGCTGTCAAAGTTCTTGAGTTTTGTATGACACATTCTTATAATAGTCTAGCACAAGATCCTACGGCTAGATATGCAAAATGCTTGATTTTCAAACTTTTTTACTCTTTGCCATAGAGGTGGCAGTTTTGAGTGTCTTTTGACAAAATAAAGGCCATGGTCCTTTAGGGGTTAACATCTGAATTGCGGAAATGAGTTTTTTTGTTGATACCTAAAAATTTCAGAAGCCTTTGACCACTCTTAGATCAAAAAAACTACTCTACACAAAGTTGTGGTTTATTTTTTCCATGTAGGAGACCAAGTTAGGTACGTGTGGGAGAATTTTCAAATCAACTGTAACTATACAACACATGGGAAAAAATAGTAAGTAAAAAGAAGTAGAGAATGAGTCAAAACACTAAATTGTTAAGAATTTAATTATAAAGATGAAAAATGCAAATCCCAACGGTTATGATGTTGTGATATACAATCTACATCCTTTGGTTTTTTTTTTTTTTTTTCAAAATATTGAAAATTGAGTAAATGAAGGACTTCAAAGTTTATTTTAGAGTAGAGAATCTAAAACTGCTTGCAAACAAAAACTCCTCATAACTTTCATCTCATGTATCACAATTGAATGATTCAAAGCTCCCCACATCTATATAAATCTAAAGAACCTATTTCAGATTTTTATTTGAAAAATTTGAAAATTTTAAAGAAGTTTTTGGTTGCCCCTCAAACACAATTTTACATAATTCATGCATAACTTCTTCATTAAATGTCGGAATGAAGAAAAAATTAGATGCCCATGTAGATCTTTGAATTCCCCACCTTCAATAAAAGTTTCAAAAATTCACAAAAAGTAGATTAGCCATAGGTACTTGCCCATAATCCCATTTGTCCCTTGAGGGGACTTTGGTCCTTTAGGGGTTAATTGTTGACTCTTTTAAAATTTATTGAGCCTAGGCTAGGTACATTAGAAGCGTGTGTGAAGTGTTTTTACCTTGTATGACTTTTTGATTGAATGTCACAAAAAGCATGTATATAAATTGGTAATCTAGTCCTTGTACAAAGGACCTCAGCTTCATGCACAATCTAAAACAATACATAAGGCATTGCATTGATAAAACATGTAAATGAACTCAATAGTCACTATCAAAGTACTTCAATCATCTAGCTATTCAAATAGAGTAAAATAGAATTTATGGTTCTGTTGTACCCACATCTTTGTCCAATTGGGATGGCATTACATTATAACTTTCATGATTGCATTGGACTCAAACATTGGGCTAAAATAGGGAATCAATGATTTGTTTGTTATGACAAGACTTTGGAGGGGGCTCTTAGAGAGCTCATCTTTTTTCTGAGGCTTATTTCCATTATGAGTATGAACATGTTCTAATTAAACAAGTGTAGTTGTTCAATGTCTTCTTGAAGAGCAAAGAGATATACTACATATGACAAGTTTAGCTAATTATGGATTATCATAATTATGAACTTTCTATGTCACTAAAACAATGGGAAACCTCTTAATTTTTGCATGTCTCTTTTAATAATTTGCATGTAAATTTCAGTATTTCGGAAGACAAATGAATGTAATTGGTTTATCTCTCTGCATTACTATTTATGGGCTTTGGATAATCCATAAGTTAAATACAACACACATGTGCTTTCACATAAGCAGAGATTTTGAATTAGGCAAAGCTGTCACAGAAGGTTGGTTTAATATTTATTTTGGTTGGTAGCATTTGAATCAAAGTTTCAGACTGATGAGTAAGTAGTACATGCACAAAACAACCTATTTACCCACTAAATTAGTTGCAAGTGAGAAAATTAGTCCTTCTGCCTTGCAAATCTTTGGAATTCGATGTCGAAATAAACAGATCCTCCTAGATTGGAGAGGTCGATGAAATATTAGTGAAGTTTGTGTTCTCAGTGGGAAAAAACTAAGTTACTAACTTGCATATTGAACATGTTTGTTTGTGAACTTTTGAGCTTTGTGCAACTTTATCTTCAAACATTTGGTTAATCAGTGTTGAAATCCAAAGCATCAATATTCCAAAACCCAACACATCCAAAGCGATTTTGTATTAATGCCATATCAACTAATCGTGGACTATCCAAAGCTCATAAATAATAATTCACAAAGAAATTTCACAACATTTATTTCTCGGGTGGTTCATTCTCCATTTTTTAGTAAACTAAGTGAGATAAAAAACAGGGTCAATTTTATTCATTGGAGAATTTTTTATATCTTTTTTAGGTTTATCATAGTATTGGAAAAATATGTCTTGCTTCATTATATGTAAAATAGGGTGGTGTATAATTCTCCATTTTAGAATATTGTAGAAGAAAAAAGTGGAGATTATAGGATTGTCCTAAAAGAGTTTAGTAGGATGAGTGTAGGGTTTAGAGTTCATGAGCAATATAGATGAAAATTGGTTATTTTTGTCCAAGTTTGGGTTGTAATGGTTTAGGATTTAGCAATAGGCTATAAGATAATTGATGAAGGGTCAGGCTTGTTGGCAAAGGCTGGCATTATTGTGGAATCTCAAAAGTAGGGTTTGTGCTAGAGAGCACATTAGATTCTTTACACTTTGTTATGTTAAGCTTACTGTTGCTCTTGCTGGCACTTAGAATTATCATATTTGAGATTGCTTTCTTGCCATTTGTGACTTTTCTCTCCCCGGATTATTTGAGCACACTAAAAGTGGCGGGGAGGATGTTGTGCAATTGAAGCTTCTCATCCTCCTTACAAAATTTTCCTCACAGCGCTATACTTGTAAGCGCAAGAGTGTGAGCTTAGTGGGGTTTGCGTTTAGGGTTGGATTTGTTTTCTTTGTTAGCGCGTTCAAGGTTGGATTTCTTATCTTCTTCTGCCAACGACAAGTTGACAATGGTGGACGTTGGCATTACCACTCAGTTCTTTTTGCAGTTCTTGACAGTAAGAGCTCGGGTTCACGCTTAGACTTACCTGTTGGCCTTTACTTGGTTTTTCCTTTCCTCTTTTCTTCTTCATTTTAGGGTTCAGTACTTCAAAGCTTGTCGTTTGCCGTTTCATGAGTGTGCATGTGGTTGAGGGTAATCTGAATTTTTAGGAATGGGTTAGGGTTTAGGAAGGTTGCTTTGTAAGTTTGGTTGTTATATGTTAAATTCTTACGCTGTTTTCTTGCGGGCCAAAGTCTTCTATAAATCCATTGTATACACATAATTTTTTCTTCTGATACTTTTGTGTTTGAAAAAAAATTGAGTTTGAAAAAAAATTGGGTTTGAAAAATTAGGTCATATAACCATTTAGAAATAAGTATAGGGTACCCTAAAATACACTAAAATAGCTTTTTATATAAAGAAAGGGAAGAAAAAATTACCTTAAAGAATCTAAAAACCCCCATTTAACTATCCCATTATTGCAAGTGATGTCCGATTGTAAAGGGGTGTGACCCCCGAGTTTATTTACAATGAATGAAAAAAAGTATTTAAAAAATTAAGAAATCTTCCAACATCTAAGGGCATAAAAATTTCAAAATTAATATGTCATCTAATCCCCTTGGATGTTCATCTACATTACTTCGTGCTTTTCATTGCCATTACAAGTGAGGAGAACATTATGGAGATACTTCCAGCTAACAGAGCTCAGTTGTAAGTTCTCCTCAAAAACACTAAACTCATCTTTAAAAAGCCCAACTACCCGATAAGTTACCTGGGTTTGATGCATGATTTCAAATGTTTATGATTATCAATTAAAAACATTGGTTAGTGTGACTATTTGTTTTTGAAGTTCTTGGTTATGTAAATGTACCATGTGATAACTAATATTACTACTCTTGAGTCTTGATAAATCATGCACCCACAAAATAAGCAAAATCCACTAAGTTGACCTTTAGTTCAAAGCCATCTTGAAAATTTGATCTTGTAGATAAGAGTATCAGGATATTCCAAAAATTGATACAAATATCATCTTGTTTCAACTCCATTTGAAAATTATCACTCCAACATCATCAAATGATGTATCAACCAAGTATGGATAATTCAAAGTTTAGAAACAGAAATACTGAAATAGAAATAAAAATGAAAATCTATGCAAAATTTTGGGAGATCTATGTCCCTCAACATTGGGAGATCCCTTGATGTTTGGAAAACACTTGGATATCAAATTTCAATTTTTTTTGTTACTATGTTTATGATTGTGTTGCTAGATACGTAGGATATTTTCTAAACTTCAAATTTCACAATCCTTGTTCACACATCAACCTCAAATATTTCTATGGCTGTACTTGAAAATGTACTACGAAATTTTATACATCTTCAAAAATGAAGTGACCTTATGACCTCTAGGAGTTAAAAAATGGAAGCAATTCACTAGATGCCATGAATCTCACATGGGGCCTTACATAACATTAATGAGAGTTGAATACTAGCGAAGCATGCAATAAAAGCTGCAAAAGTTCAAAAAAACAAATACGTCGACAAAGAACATTGTGATTTTATTAGCCAATTATAATAGGATTTTTGTTCCTAACAAGGATGGTAATTTGATCATTTTTTTTTCAATTAGGACACTTTTCTGTCAATATGGACACATTTAGTCAATTAGGACATGTCAATTTGGACACCATTTCCCACAAAGTACGTATTTTGTTCATGAGAAGTTATTTGTTACTATAATTAAAATCTATCCCCAAGAATGCAAGAAATGAATCTTCTATTTTTGTGAAGTTTTGCAAAAGACAAAGATATAATCTCTATTGAATATTATATAAAGTATGTAGGTTTAGCAAACACATTGCATAGAAATATGTCTTGAGCTTATATTCCAAAGTTAAATCTTTTGGTTGACAACATGAAGTAGGTCTCTTCCATAAAGAATAAAAGTCAGTTCAAAAACATACTTTGGTATTAACCCTTAGCGTCCTTGAGGTATCTTGTATTTCAAACATAAGAAGACGTATTTTAAAAAACAATTTAAATAATTGTTTCATTAGTAAAAAAACGTATTTATAGTGACTATGAAGTTTGTCCACAATGACTATATATGAGTAATTAAGAACAAATTTTAGTCATGTTGAGTCATAATGGACAATATTTACAAGTTGTTTCTATTAATATAGTGATGAGTCCTAAACAAGTATTGTAAACTATTACCCAATGATAATTTTCATATAATTGGATCTGGCATTGATATTAATCAATAAAATACAAAACTAGAAAATGAAATAAGAATTTCCAAGTTTGATTGTGAGTCAAGAATCAATAATTTTTGTAAGAATTAAGCATTTGAATTTTAAAGATGAAATTCTTAGCTATAGAGTTCAATATAGAGTTCAATATAAACAGGTTCCAAATTAACTTTAGGAAAAACTAAGCAATCAATAAGGTAGGAGCACCTTGATCGGACACTTTTATTACATCAATTCAAAGAGAGTTTTTATGGAGATTCTGAGAATGTAGAAGGGATAGGAAACCTACAAAGAGTGTTGGAAATTTGTTTTTGGAATTTTCTTAGATTGTATGAATAAACTACAAATTCTTGAAGGTAGCTCCCTAGACACACCTATTGTGGACACTAGACCCCATTGAATTGCTTGTACTGAAATGCAAATGTGACATCAAAAAGATCCAATCACACGCTGCCACCTACACAATTTGTGTTCCAATACTCAATTATGATGGACAACTTTAGGTGACTTGCATGTTTGATTTGGGTAATTGATGGATCTAAAATGGGCTCATTTATAGGTGTCTGAGAACAAATCTTGTCCATTTAAGGTGAACCTACCTTAATTCACCACACTTTGGATCTTTTTTTTTTCAAAATTTGAATTATCCGTGACAAGAAAAGTTTAAGTTACAATTGCGCATTGCATTTTGAAGGAATAAACTTCCAAAATTACAAAATTGAAGGGGGATAGAAATTATTTTTAATAGGGAAAATATCAAAAATACCCCTCAAATTTTTCAAAATATCAAACATACCCTTGGCTTTATGTAGGAACATCAATAATATCCCTAGTTCTTAGGGACCCTCAATTATTATGATACATAAAATATACCATTGTATTATTTGGATTATAAAAAATATCCCTAACTCTCTTATGCTTCTTTTTGCAAATTTTTGTTAATACTTGGATGATTATGGAAAGTACAAAAACTAGATGTAAGTAGAATACAAGTCAAATCTTGGAAACAAGCTCTTTAAACTTTACATAGGGTGGTTGCATGTAAGTCTATTGTGATCAAAGCCATTGCAATGATTACATAGTAATTTTTGTTGTCATTTTGATATTTTAAAAAAATCACAAGATAATTAGAAATATAATTGATATTCCTACACAAAGGCAAAGGCAAGGGTAGTTTTGATATTTCAAATATTATGAATATTATAGGGGTACATATTATATTTTGAAAGAATTTAGGGATATTTTTGATATTTTTGATATTTCCCTTTTACACCGGATACTTGAGAGGTGACTTGCGAGGTGTCGTCTCCATATGAAATACCGTGGGCTAGAAGAGTCTACATCTGGCTTGGGATCTCATTCCGGCTTATCTCTGGACGCCTCTCACAAGACTTGGATCGAGATGTCGAGACCTTCTGCTTGAGCACCGCAAACGTTCCCCGCAAGTGACGAAGACGCAACCTTCTTCCACAACTTATTGAAAGCAACGAAAACACCACTCTCTCGCAGCTCTCGCCGCTCTCCTTGCCTGCACTTCAGCGGAGTGCATTTCGATTTATGTTCTGCTGCGGCGTATGTGATTGCCGCTTTCCATCGATTCCACTCGCGTAGAGTTTGCTCAAGCGTAGCTCCAGTAGCCATGGCGCCAGATCCCAAGGAGAATGGCGGAGCGGTCGGGGAGCGCATGGATCACGACGCAGTGCCGCCTCCGAGCAAGAAGGACGCCCTCAAGGCTGGCAACAAGAAGAAGAAAGACGAGAAGAACAAGGACGACGACTTGGTGAGTGTTGCATTTAGGGTTTAGAAGAATTAGGTCAAGGTCCTAAATTGGATGGACGGAGTGCCACGGACGGCTTTTCCGATTTCTTTTTACTGGTAGTATGTTTAGGTACTGTTTTAGCTTGCAAGGCTCAATGAAGAGGATTTTTAATTGAGGTGTGCCAGTGCTGTTGTGTAATATGGAACTTCCTTCGGCTGTTGAGTTGCCATTTTAATCGATTGAAGTGCCTTGACTCTGGAATTCATGTTGCAATGGAATCCCTGCAGTCGGAGGAAGATCTCGCTCTTAAGCAGCAGTTGGAACTATACGTTGAAAGGGCTCAGGATGCAGAAGAGGGAATTCAAAGAACAGCTCTGGAATCTATGAGGTACGCTCAATAGGATGGGGCCTGTACCTTTCCTTTACACGATATCTAGCAACCTTTACTTAATTTCTAACCAATTTGGTCAAACTCTGCGATACCGTCAAGGAAGGTTTGGCAGCTAAAAATGGAGCTCTTGCTATTGGTTCCGTGTTTGCTTTACTTTTTGAATTCAAAATGTAATTGAGAGACGAGTTGTGTGATTTCGTCACCTGGAATTCTTCTGTCAGGCAAGAAATCAGGACAGCTACAAGCTCCATGACTTCCGTTCCCAAGCCACTTAAGTTCCTTAGACCACATTACAAAACCTTGAAGACACACTACGAAAAAATGCCTGAGACTGAACTCAAGGTAAAATCTTCATACCTCGATTTTACCGAGTGATATGCTCTTGGTTTTTCTTGAGTACGCATCAGATCAAGGAGACTTTTATCGTGCAATTTTGCCACGTTTTGAAGTAACTGAGTAACTTGTTTCGATTTGCAGAGATTTATGGCTGATATTTTATCAGTGCTTGCACTGACAATGTCGGAGGAGGGGCAAAGAGTGAGTTCTTTCCTTCACACACTAGTTCAATTTTGTCAAAAGAAAAATTTCGGTTTGTATTTACTATGCACTTTATCAAGTCGTGGACTTAATTTAGGTGTGACTACTTGCTGGGAATCGTTTGCAGGAAAGTTTGCGCTTTAGGTTGCACGGTACAGTTGGAGATATTGGTTCCTGGGGCCATGAATATGTCAGGTATGCGCTGACTATCATTTCTCACGAATTCAGGTAGTGGCATGTGTAGTATTTTGTAGACCTAAGCCATCGTCTTTAGATTGGGATGTGTGTTGTTTTTTTCCCTAGTTTCATAAAACATTAGTCTGATTAATGATTTCCTTTGTGGATGACAGAAATCGATATTAATGAACATTTTTATGTTCGCAGGAACCTGGCCGGAGAGATAGGCATCGAGTTTCAACAACGTCAGGTATCTTCTATACTGAACCGATGCATCTGTTCTAAAATTTATAGTTCTCAACTTGAACTTTAGTTTCTTTCAAAGATTCGTTGATTAGTTAAGGTAAACTGAAGTGTAACTCTGCAGGAATCTCTCTTTATAATTGGTAGTTATCTTTGTATCTTTGTTTGCATGTGTGCTAATATCTCTTTCTGTGTTTACTATAGGCTACTGAGGAGTCTGTTGATGACTTGATGGATCTGGTTAAGCAGATTGTGCCGTTTCATGTGAAGGTACGGTTTTTCTTATTTCAGCTTAGTTGGACTCATTTTATTATTGATTTTTATAACAATGTGGAATTTACCATAGTGTCTTATTCATATGAAACATGTATATCTGATAAGATCCTTTTACTATCTATGTGCAGCATAATGCAGAACCTGAGGCTGTGGATCTTCTAATGGAGGTTTGTAGACATTTTCAGACAATTTGGTGTTCATGTGAAATACTGGAATATATTTGAATGTCTGTCGGTGCAGCATCAATAACAACGCAACATGATACTTTGTTTTCATGTTTGCATTGTTTGTTTTGTGTTGCCAGTATGGTAATGGTTTTCCTTTCCGTTATGATAGATATAATTAATGGTTATTGGTATTTTCTACAGGTAGACAAACTTGACATGCTAATTGACCACATTGACAAAGCTAACCACAAGCGCACTTGCTCCTACCTTACCAGTTTTGCCAGGTATTTGCTCCTGCATTAAATTTATTTTGATCGAACATGAACTGTTGTCTTTAATTCATTATGTACCTTTTGAGTGCTAGCTCTTAAAACTGTTCAATTGTGTGTTTCCGAATGGCCATGCAGTTACGTCCCAGAGCCAGATGATATGGCTGTTCTGAAAATTGCGTATCAGTTATACTGCAAGTTCAACAAATTTCCTGAGGCCTTGCGAGTTGCCTTGCGAATGGGCAATGCACAGGTATGCCTGAGACTTGATTAAGGTTTTTTTTTAGTCCTGCTCAAGGCGCGTAGGGAACATTCACCCTCATAGCATTTGTTCTACTTGAACTATGCATATGTACGTTTTGTAGCCTTTAGCAGTGCCTATAATAGATGCTCCTTTGAACATGTTCTGAAGGCTTATTTTCTGCAGGTTAAGCTCTCTAGAATTGCACATTACCTCAGAAATCTGTGATTTGATCAATAGACAAGGACATGCATTTTCGTTAACTTGTTTCTAAAATCAAAAGTTTATGGATGTAAATCATGAACCTTCATGGTTCATAGTTATTGTTCGATAATTATATGAGTGGTGTAAGTGCTGATGTCGTTGTCGATGGTGCGCTGCAGTATGTGAAGGCAACATTTGCAGCATGCAAAGATCCAATGGAAAAGCAGCAGCTTTGCTACATCCTGGGTCGGCAGGTGAGCGTCACTTTATGTTCGTTTTACAACTTCGGCTGACCTGTCACTGCTAATCACGTAGGACAAGAAGTCTCGATCATGAATTATTTGTTTTGGCAAGCACTTTTTTTTATAAGCTTTAGAACACCCGTGTTTATCTTCACGGGAACACTTCGTTCAGTTGCTCTTGAGACTTTTTGCCACAGCCGTAGTTTGTGAACTTTTGAAACTTCGTGTTTCTTGTTTATCTCACGAAATGCTGGTTTAATGCAGGGTGTTTCTATCGAGCTTGATGAGGAAATGGCCGACAATGAGGAACAACGGGAACTTCTCCAAGAACTAATCAGCAATAGCAAGCTGAACGAGGGCTATCTCACTCTAGCTCGCGATCTGGACGTGATGGAGCCTAAAACCCCGGATGATCTGTATAAGGTAAAGATATTGCTCACCTTCGTATTTTCTTGCTTCACTTGAACATTGAGATTGAGCATCTAACATCCAGGTGTAGCATCAAATAGATCCAATAATTAGTTCCTGCTTGCTCCAGTCCCCGATCATGACATTAGTGGCAAGAGCTTTTGATGTCTTTTCTGGGGAGTTCTCTCTAACGAGTTGTTGATTTCAGCACGCAGCAAGTATTATTCTGTGGAGTCTTTTTCATGCAGAGTTCTTCTGATGCTATAAGGTCTCAACTTCTCTGCTTTGTACTAATGCTATGTTTCCGTGTTTGTCGCAGGCTCATTTAGTGGATGGGCGTGCAAGTGCAGGAGCTAGCGTAGATTCTGCTCGACAGAATCTTGCTGCCACATTCGTCAATGGATTTGTGAATGCTGGCTTTGGAGTGGTAGGCTTTCAAATTATTCTTTATAATGATGGGTGTATCGATCATATGGAGTTTAGTAATGATTGTATTAGTGCCTACCTATTGTTATTCGATGCTACAGGGTAATGTATGTACTTCACAAGTTGCTTGCTTAGCTTATTATCTACTTGTTATCTTGCAGGACAAGTTAATGACCGCTCCAGTGACTGAAGGTAGTTCTGGCGGCTGGCTGTTTAAGAACAAGGAGCATGGGAAGGCTAGTGCAGCGGCGAGTTTGGTAATGATCACAGTTACACTCTGCTTATTTTGAGGTTCAGATGATCATTTTACACCCTACTTTTGTGGAGTCATGTCCAATTCACCAACATTTACTCGATCTTGTTTGATTAGGGGCTTATCATGCTATGGGATGTCGATGGAGGCCTTCCTCTGGTTGACAAGTATTTGTATAGCAACGACAACCATGTGGTGGCTGGGGCGCTTCTGGCTGTGGGAATCATTAACTGTGGTGTTCATAATGAGTGTGACCCGGTACCCTCCTCTCGCCATAATCACTTTTCAAAATTTCCTTGGTCTTAAATGCAAAATCTGATAGAAGTATGGAATTCTTGCATGTACTAATGCTCTCTAGGTGAATATTTTTGTTTTTATTATTGCGTTACTCTTGGTGGCTATGCCAGGAAGTTTATGTAATAGGATATATCTAGTCATGTTATCAGTTTGAAATTGTGGCATATGATCACCTTTCTGAATGGGATACTCGCTCGTGGCAGGCTTATGCTCTTCTCTATGACTCCGTCAACAAGGAAGATCTGACTGTCCGTATTGGAGCTATCATGGGTCTTGGATTAGCATATGCCGGCTCTCAAAAAGTGGAGGTTAGAAATCTTGTTCAGCTGCTTATGTTGTTGTCCTGGAATAAATTGCGGTTTAAAGTAAATATAGCAAATGTTCTTCTAATGTGTTAATCTGACAGTTGATGCATTGGGCTTCAGGACGATGGTTTAGTACTTGGAAGTAAATTGTCATTATGAATGTCTATTATTCTTTTTTACCCTTTCAATTCTTGATAATAAATATGTTTATGGGTTTCAGGGCTATTATAAATGTTATGTTTGATAATTTGTGTCATTTGCCATTTATATTCAGGTGCTTGATCTACTTACACCAATAGTGCAAGACTCCAAAGTTGGAATTGACTTAGCAGGGTTTGCCGCTGTAGCATTGGGCCTTATCTACGTTGGCTCTTGCAATGAAGATGTTGCGCAATCTATTGTTCTTGCTTTGATGGACCGTAGCGAGGCTGAGCTTGGAGAACCACTGGCCCGCTTTCTATGTGTTGGTCTTGGTCTGCTCTACCTTGGGAAGCAGGTACTGTCTGTGGTACTTATCTTTTTCTTTTAGTGCATAGTGTCATACCTCATTTTATTGCGGATTTAAGTTGAAGGCCTCGTAACAACTAAATCCTAATTAGTCTTGAGTTTTTATATTATGAAACATCTTTTCAGTAGTCTGAGAACATTCAATATTGGAATGATGGTTTTTTTAGTAATTTTATACACGTTATAGAAGGATCGTGTGTCTGAGTCATGGATTTTAGATATCGGATAAGTTGCTCGTAACTGAATTCTGTTTATGGTATGCAGGATGCTGCGGATGCAACCATGGAGGTGGCCAAAACGTTGAATGAGAAAATTTCCAAGTATTGTCTTGTCACTATAGAAACTTTTGCGTATGCAGGCACAGGCAATGTTCTTAAGGTAGCTCGTTTTCTTCTTTCCTTTCACAGAACTGATGACTTTCTGTCATAACAACGAGATGTTCATCTGACAGGAAACGGGTCGTTTGCTCTTAGCATTAGATTTATCAAGACTGTTCTTGATTGTGTACCTGCGACTGGATCCCTCATAACTTTATTTTTCTGAACGCAGGTACAAGCTCTGCTCAGCATGTGTGGCGATCACTTGGAAAAGGGAGATAATCATCAGGCTCCTGCTGTTTTGGGTATTGCTCTGATAGCAATGGCTGAAGAGCTGGGCTGTGACATGGCCATTCGATCCCTAGAACATTTACTTCAGTATGGCGAACAGAACATCCGGCGAGCAGTGCCGCTTGCTCTTGGGGTCCTATCTATCTCAAATCCTAAGGTGAGTCTGTTGTGGCACTGAATGTTCAGATAGTGCTACTTTTTGTACTTCTACTGCTCACAACAGATGTCTTCTAACTAGAGTTGCTGTTTATGCTAAGGTTTGTTGATATCTCAATCCTTGCATTTCTGCTTGCAGATAAGTGTAATGGACACATTGAGCCGTCTCACTCACGACAGTGATTCTGAAGTAGCTATGGTACTTTTTCCTTCTCTGTGTTTCCTTAATCACGTTTTTTTACGAATTTTTTATAGGAGCTTCCAGTGGTACTATATAACGCATGCTGCTTGTCAATCAAATCATAAGAAACTGTATCACTAGTGCAGTTTCTGTGTACTTACAAAACGATGTTTTCTATCAGTCGGCTACAGTTTCATTGGGACTTATAGGAGCAGGGACCAATAATGCCAGAATTGCTGGCATGCTACGCAATCTTTCCAGCTACTATTACAAGGACGCAAGCCTTCTATTTTGCGTACGTTCTTTTCCTTTGCCTTTATTGCTACTCAGGTTCTCCTATACCTTGTTTTGGGCTCCATCAGTTTCTGACCTTGTATCGATATCATGCAGGTTAGGATTGCGCAGGGTCTGGTACATTGTGGGAAAGGATTATTGACTCTTAATCCTTACCATTCAGATCGGTTTTTGCTATCGAAGTACGTTACCCACCATTTCGATGTTAAAGTTTTCTGAGCTTC
Organism: Ulota crispa; assembly: GCA_963920765.1. Lineage (NCBI taxonomy): Eukaryota > Viridiplantae > Streptophyta > Bryopsida > Orthotrichales > Orthotrichaceae > Ulota > Ulota crispa. Next base: position 29,812,490 of record OY987243.1, on the reverse strand, counting down.
CATTTGACGTTATAAAATCTATTCTGGCATTCTGATATATTTCTTTTGTTTTTTTTAGGGTTGGATGAATGCATAAAATTTACGCACTTAAGCTGATTAGATGCGTGGATTTGAAGCTCAGAATGTTAGTATCTTTTGGTGTGACAGCGGAATTTCTCACATTAGGCGTTTTGTACTGCAGCGTGGCATTGGCTGGATTGATTACCTTTTTGCATGCAAGCTTTGATATGAAGTCTTTTATTCTTGGCAAATACCACTATGTTATGTATTTCCTTGTTCTTGCAATGCAGGTAATTCTTTCTACTTTGTTTCTGAATGCTTGATTTGTTTTTTCTGTTGTGAATTGCATGTTAATTCTACAGTATGACTGTTCAAGGTTTGTCTTGTCTTTTGTTGCCTCTTTTTTCAATTTTCGGGTTTATTCTTATCAGTTGTCGTGGTATTGCAGCCTCGGATGCTGATAACCCTAGACGAGAATTTAAAACCTTTACCTGTTCCCGTGCGAGTGGGCCAAGCTGTGGATGTAGTCGGTCAAGCTGGTCGTCCGAAGACCATTACTGGTTTCCAAACACACACCACTCCAGTTATTCTGGCTACTGGTGACCGTGCGGAGCTAGCCACCGAAAAGTAAGCATTTGTGTCAAAAGCAATTTATGATTACTGTTTCTAAATAATGTTAGCAAATTCCTAAGTAACACGTGCAATCCCACCAACTGGTTTTAAGGGTGGCTGAATCTAACAGCAGATATTTCTGTTGTGAGCATTACTTCATTGCAGAGTTTAATATTGTATCATTAACCCTTAAGTATCCAAACGACTAGGAGTGGTCGCTTCCGTATCTTTAGGAGTAACAATAAACTATTTCGGAACTTTGGCAAAAGCTAATAATATGTACTAATACTCTAATAGAAAGAAGAAATCATGCATTGCACTTATGAACAATAGAAACACGTTTCTGGAAGTTGAACATAATTCATTCTTAGATTTCGTAGTGGACTTTTTACTTTTTATTTAGTCACTGGAGTGTTGGTACTGGTGGTACAAGAAAGCTGTTCGTATTGGCAATAGATCCTGTAAGTTGATGTTATCCAATATTAATTTTCTCCAGATTTTTTTTTTCTGACCTGAATCTGCGGTGGGCATTGTGCAGGTACATTCCCTTGTCAACGGTGCTAGAAGGGTTTGTGATTTTGAAGCTGAATCCTGATTATCAGCATGACCATTTGAGTAGTTAGACTTGTAGAAATGCCCCCTTGGGATCCATTTGCATATAACCTCATATTTTCAACCAAGTTCACAACTCAGGTTCTCGATATTTTTTTCTCTCCATTGGCGGAGGCATGTTTCTTAACCTAGGTTGAGTGTATATGAAGTGTACTTCTGGAATTACATTCCTTACATTGTTCTTCATGGATTCCGCTCTTCTGGAATTGCTCCTTTATCTTTGAGCATGAATTTCTCGGTCCTCTCAAGCGTCAAGTTTAGACTGGGCTACTTGCATCTTGCTTATTTTGTAAATTTTTCTTTGCGTCAGTTCCTTTGTATTATGTGCTCAGCCAGCCAAGCGTAGGATAACTCAAAAGCAAACATGTCGGTATTAATAGCTTGCTGTGGGAAGTCTGACGAGGCGAAATGGGTGCCTGCTGCAGAATGTTTAACTGCCGGACACTAAATCCATGCATGAATATGGAGAATCTTTTAGTACGATTGAGGTCCTTAACGTTTTTGCATATACAGTAGAACCTGTCTAAACCTGTATAAATTCAGAACTTCTATAACTTGAACAATACTATGATCTGGACTTCACTAAGTTATACATGTTCAAACTAAAAACCTCTCTAAGTTGAACACACTCCCTAGTCCTAGCATGTTTAATTTGGACAGGTTCTGTTATAATCTATAAACATCATTTTTGTACTTCACACAAATTTAGCCACCTTATTTATGTCATTCAGAATTCAGTCCCCAATTGTACGCAGTCATGGTTCACAAAACTAGACTCAGCAGCGGTAAGATACGATTATCGTTGTCAATGAAGTTTGCTATGGATCACCCTGTTGCAATATGTTTAAGAGTTTAGTGCACCTTTGAAGTACGACATTTGGGTCAAAGTTCTCTACACAAATTCTCTTCAAAAGGCAAATTTAGACTTCCTGATTGTGGATCAAAGTGGACGAAGCTAAAATCTATTGTGGTTATTTAAGACCCAGTATACTAGCAACCACTTGTTGATAAATGATATACCTCATTTCTCTGCTTTTCCTCTCTTTTCTCTAAATGACATACTTTCACCCCCAACAACTTTTCCTCTGCATGCCACACTTCCACTTCGTTGACTCTCGAATCTAATGTTGGTGAAGGCCCATTCCCATTGCACAGTTGGACGTGTTTGGGTGAGAATCTTTTTGTCTTCTTCCCTGACGTGGGTTCACCAACATGGGTTTGAAATGAGTCTCTCATATTATTTAGAATGAGTCAATAAAACAAGTTCTCTCATATGACGCATTCCCCCATTTCAAGCAACTAATGAGAAGGTTCCATGTATGACCTCAAAAGGTGGTAGTAATGATGTGGGACCTTCTTGGTGGTGGGGTTTTGAAACTTTTTTGTGCTTTTAGTCTTTGCTTGTATATTTTTGTCCATGCACATCCTCTCACGCATCTTGCCAATGAGAATGAGATTCCATGTAACTCATCTTAGAATAGTGATCACAGCTAACGAACTGCTGGTGGATGTTCCAGTGAGGATGGGGCATGAGGAGCCCTCGTGTGGAAAGCCACTAAAGTAGACACATCCATTCCCAAGTGGCTCTCAATTCTGCACCCTACATTTGAGGGTTTCTTATTATATTAATGAACCCAAAGTGGAGCAGTGAAAGCTACTTGCACAAGCAAATTCTACCACATGTCAATTGCTAAACTGCTTTGGGATGATTGGGATTGGGATCCTCAAGTGCCATTATAGGAACACATTCAAACAGTTTCAAAATTAGTTTAGGATTGCTTTTAGGGACCCTATGAACTGTAACTTTGCACTTTAATATGAATTATTTTTTCCACAAAAATTACATTCCATGATAGCTTGGTGAAAGGATAGCCCTGAGGATTTTTTTCCGAAATTTTCCTAAACCTTGAGGTACCCCAACCCTTAAACGGTCGGGTATGGGTCTGTCTATCTTCAACATGGACCTTGCTACCGAAAGCAATTCGCAAGCTTTCACAGAGCATGTCGATGACGGAGGTTTTCATATATTAAGATGTGCAGGACCATAGCTTCGGATTTTACGTTTAGCCCACCATTACTGCACGGAAAATGAGAGAGAGAGAGAGCTTCTGTCACACAAATATTCCAACAATCTGCATAACATGATGGCGTTGTCAACGCTCACGTGCACACCATTCTTAGGTCTCGGCAGTGGCGAATTCCAGACCCAGAAATCCATCACGTGCAGGAGCTCAAGAGGTGGAGCGTCATTGCTGCGAGTGAGCAGGGCGACCTTGGAGAGCGACGTGGGGAGCAGCAGCAGCAGCAACAGTAGCAAGCGGCTCGTGGACGTGGTGCGTCGCGTGCCTCGCATTGCGAGGTCGTACTTCCGGAGCCCGTTCCGCCGCGCTCTGTTCGGGGGGATTTCAATGCTCGGGGGTTTCTACGTGGCGCAGACGATTTCTCTGTCGTTCGGAGCTTTGGGCGTGAACGACGTCATCGCCGCTGCTCTGTGTGTGCTGTTCACGGAGTACATCACTCGGTACACTCGCACAAGAAAAGAATCCTCTTTTTCCGTGACACTTGTCAACATCTTCAAGATGGGGTTCACCTATGGCCTCTTCATCGACGCTTTCAAACTCGCCAGCTGACTAACTGGATTTTTCCTTTCTCTTCTGTCCCATGCCTTCCACATTTCGTAACTTGAAGTTGGGTACAGTGCATGACACTTATAACCAACAACTCCCAATTCAAGTGCTTAGCGTAAGGCTTTGTCAAAAAAAAAGTTATCAAACAACCAAGTCCACCAAGATGATGCTTAGGGTTTGTCCCACTTGGTGGTGGAATTACTTTTGAGCTAATGGGTATATGTGTTGTGCTTTAGTATTTCTTGTTTGGCCAATAGTTGTTGGTTATAAGTGTCAAGCACTATACTCATAGGCTATGGTTAACTTACGAATTTTCAGCAGGCTCGCAGTTCTGACTGAGCTCGACTTCCAACGATTCTTTCCTCCTGCACATGAAAAGAGAGACTCTCACATTGTCATATATCTTCAGAGGTATGTAACGAGTCCTTGTGGAATTTTGTGGGCACATACATGGTTTATTCAAGTCATCTCTGTCATTATTTTCAGAATCACCAGAGGTGACCCCAGTTACCTTTGCGGTGAAGGAGGGCACTTCTCGAAGAATCGCTTCAGATTCCTGTTGCATATGAATGCATAAGAGGTTAGTAGTGTAGAGGATCCGGCGCTTTGTAGAAGACATATCTCAAGTATATAGGATAGAAGCAAAGGGTCAATGAGATCGACCAGTAGGGGAAGCCTTTGTGTAAAGTTTGGATTACTTCTTAAGCGGGAGGGCCTGCAATGCTTAATTGTTCCTGGTTTTTAGAAACCCTACTTGCTCTGTACCGTTAGGTTTTTTATTTTTGAAAGCCTCTGAAGAAGCAGGGTTTCTTTCTCCGGGTCCTTAGTAGCACAAACTACCCGGCATGCGCTCTGTTGATGTTTGTATCAGTCTGGGATTCTGCTGGAACAGTATTGAACCTGTAACGAAGTCATGCATCAGAAGTTCTCCAAGTTTCTGATGCTAGATATCAATGCAAGGGATGACTTGTTTCTACTTGCGCTCCCCTGTTTTTATCTGACCCCCACAAAATGTTTGGAGGTTTGCTGATTTCGTGTGCTTGTCTGTTTGAAGTCCTCGGCATGACTTTAGGGTTTAGTGGACACCTCGGTGTAAGAGAGATGAAACAAAAAGGGAGAAATTTTACGGGATGGGATGTGAGATGACCTGATTCCTCAGGTGCGTAGGGCATGTGATTAGCTTGAGGTTGAATAACGTTGCGGTGTAAGCTTGATTGACATGAACTGATAGCTTGTTGGGCTCGAGGTCTTCCTTAGCTAGGATCGTCCAACTCTAACAGCATGACTTTTGCAGTGTCCTTTTATCAAAGCTGGTACCTGTACAGTACAGTGCAAATCGGAGGACTGCTGAGTCATCATCGTTGAGGTGGCTTGGAATCTCGTGAACAGCACACCGCTATTGAATATTTGAAATTTTGTGTGGGTTTCCGAACGATTGGCCCTTGTCGTTTAAGTATATCAAAAGTTTTACGAATGGAATATGAATGCGTAACCACGACGATAGGATTGCGTATTGACGGCTGGCGTCAGTTGCGTGCGCTTCAAGCAATCTGGCAGGACTATTCCGGCATCGTTTCCGTACATTTGACTTAGTGATTAGCCTTTGACTATCATTGGATCGTGCTCAGTCAACAGGCTTTTCAGATTAAGTTACTGTACGTGCTTTCGGATGCCGGCATTATTCTCGACCCGCGCTGAGCTTGAAGCAACTGAAGGTTTGTCTACAAGACGTGTTGAATTGAAAAACTAACTACGCTGTGATGGCCGAGTAAATACCTTAGTGAGAGTGCCGACTGTTGATTAATCATGCAGGTCTCTGCGTGCCTTAGAATATGGACATAGCTGCAACCGAAATCCTGCAAAGAACGGTACCGCAGCAGTGAGTAACAGCGTTGTTTGTGAACGACTTCCTCTGGTATATAATCGATTTCAAGGGGGAGATAGACTTACACCGTAACGGTCTTAAGCTTGCTTTGTCTTCTTCAACAGTTTGATGCAATGGCATATGATTAGGGTTTCGAAAAACCTCGTAATCATCCTAGAGTGCTAATTCTCTTGCTTTTTGCGATCGAAGGGTGCGAAAAGTTTGAGTGAGATTAGTCCAAATTTGGAACCCTATCAGTTTATTTTCTCATCGTTGCTGAATTATCATCAGAGCCTCTGATTGTTGTTGTTCTTCAGTGGCATTTTTACATCGAACGGATGCTCGAAATTAGTCACAGTTGAAAGATGGCACAAGGCGGGGGGTCTCAAGCTAGAGGACCTGGCACAGAGGAGAAACTGAATCAGAACATACTGCAGAGAACGCAATGGCCAGCAGGAGAAAAAGAAGCTGCACCATCATTGCAAAAGGGGCGAAAAGGTAACTGGCCTTCTCCCTTCAAGCTGCGTGTTGCAGTGCTGAAGCTGCACCAAGATTTAGAAGATTTACAGAGCCCTGCTATGCCTCCTCGAGATCTACCGGGTGAGGAAGCTGTGACACCGAGGCTGGATGACAAGAACCGGCTTGTAGGCTCTCCAGGGCCGTTTGGGGTCTACAACCGGGGCGTTGCTGAGAGGATGTTGAGGGACTACTTGAGGGATCTCTTGGAGCTCAATACGCGCCAGCTTGCAACTGATCCGGAGGGCAAGCGGGTACAACGTGTCAAGAATGTACAGAAACGAGTGGAGAAGTATCGTGTGGCTCTGGCGAAGATAGAAGAGGCGAACGCCAAAGAACCGAATGGCCAGCTCACTTGGGAGGAGCGCAGTGTTCTCAAGTCCATGCTGGAGGATTACACACGTGGCCTGGAGGATTTCTTGGACCACCCGGATGAACACGGTGGCCGGGATATGATAGAGGCGGAGCTTGAGGAAGTCTGGACCAATATCGATATGGTGGACGAGGGCATCCCGTTGGATTTCTCCGAATTGAGATTCGACATCCTGACTGAATCTTTAATTGCATCAGTCGAAGCTGTTGAAGGCCAGGTTGCTACATTTTCACGTCTTCACTTTGATGGCAACATTCAAGTGTTCAACCTGGAGTGTGACTTTCTCGTCGAGACTCTGCTACTCACTGGGAATGAGCGCCTTTCCCGGTACAACGAAACGTTGCGAGTGGTTCATGCCTTGGAGGTGGAGGACTTTCAAGTCAGCACACGGCAGCAGATTTTCAAGAGCGTTGCATTCTGCATTGAATCTTTGTCGGAGCTTGCGCGCATGTTTCAGACGGTGGTCGACCTGCTCACCATGTGTAGTAAGGAGAATTGGTGGATTACAGCATTGGAGTTGTCGAATGCGCTTCCCCAGCTCATCATCCCGAGGTGGTCGCTCTTCTCGCTTGCCATTCGGTCGTGTGAGTGGAGCATGGACATCGTCGACCTCGCGTTTCACGCCCTAAAGCAGCTCCTTGCCGGTACATCCATACTGCTCGATGTCGCCTTTAAGTGGTGTGATGACCAGTCGAGAATGGTGCTCCACATTGACGGCAAGCGGTTGTATGAGAAGGAAGGAAGGACCGAAAACTCGTTGCTGGAGATTGCCAGGGACCTGGAATGCAAGGACGTTGCTGAGCTGATCACCAAGCTGGTGGAGCTCAAGGAGAAGCCTCGGAAACTGTTTTCTTCAGCAGACGCAAACATACACGCCATTGCGGATTTCCTGAGCCAGAAGTTGGATGGACCAATACCTGAAGTCAACTGCCTACCTTACACATTTAGGGTGAACCCTTCTGCTCTAACATACGTACACTTCCTGGCTTCGGGAAGCTCAGGGATGGTTGCCAAGTTCAATTGGTTGGGGCGAGAAGTAGGCGTCAAGACAGTGAAATCTCCAGGGTTGAGCAGGAGACGCTTTGAGGAAGAAGCAGCTATTTTGGCTACAGTTCAGCATCCCAATGTGGTGCGAATGATCGGGTGCGCTTTCCAAGACAAAGGAGAGACTGGCTTCTTGCTGATGGAGCTCATGGAACATGATTTGCGGACGGTGATTGACAAGCGGTGCCCCAAACCTGGACCAGGGCTGAGCCCCTTTCCTCTCATAGTGGCTATTGATATCATGTTACAAATAGGGGAAGGAATGCTGTACCTCCGAGAGCACAAGATTCTGCACCGGGATTTGAAGGCGAAGAACATCCTCCTCAACCGATGCAAACGAGTGCGTCGAACCTTGAGCGGCGCGTACAGGAAGTTCCCCGACTTGGCGTCTCTGCTGCACACCGAGGAGTATTACATTGCGAAGCTGGCTGATTTTGGTATTGCAAAAGCACGCCGAGAAGAAACCTACTTCGCCACCATGATGGCAGGGACAACGGCGTGGAGGGCGCCGGAGGTCTACCATGTCCCTGATCTAGAGACTGCAAGTAACTATCAGTGGCCAGCTGATGTTTACAGCTTTGCCATGACGTGCTATGAAATCCTCACCGGTGGGATTCCCTTTGCGGGAGTCCGTGCTGGGAAAATATACAAAGGCATTATAGCAGGCGACAGGCCTTCCCTTGAAGACGTCAACATGCCGTCAGTTTTGAGGGACCTCATCCGGCGCTGTTGGGCCACTGATTCAACCGAACGACCTACTTTTGACGAGATCTGCAAAACTTTGTGGCAGTGCAAGGTTGAAAATATCTTGCCTGTGTTTAGGCTTCATATCAATCCTCTAAGAACAGCCAGTATTTGAAGATTTTGCCATACAGTACTTCGGGGGGGTTTCGTACTCCGAGCTTAGTTGTAACTTGTGAGAGCACAGAGGTGATCGATCGATCGGAAGCTCCTGCACTCGATCCTTTACAATTCTTCAGTTTCACTTCTGCGATGCTCCATGTTTAGACAAATACCAATACACTCGATAAAGAAACCTAGATTCTTCCTGAGCAGTATCAACAACCTTAGAACAAGCAGACAAGCCACTCACCTTATGCATCTCTGTAGTGAGTGTTAGACTTTTGAGCTGTTTTAACCCCTAAATGCCCAAGGCACCCAATTTGGGTGTTTGTAAAACTTTGAAGACGAATAAACTCTTATTAAATCACTATTTTTGGTATTTTCTTTTGAACACCAGTTTGTTTTGAAGTCTATTTTCAACATCAAAAATCTGATTTTGAAAATGAGTGTTCATGATTTTTCTATTCAAGATTTTGTACAAGGGTGTTCATTGCAATCTTGAGTTTTTTAGTGTTGGAAGATCTTGAAAATAAGCCTCAAAAATAAGCCTTGAATACACTAGAGCTTGGAGGAAAATACACATTAGAAATCCATTTAAAAAAAATACAAGAGTAGATTTTGAAAGCTGTAAATTGGTTGAGGTTAAACATGTAATGACCTTAAACCTCATATTTTTTTAATGACCAACTTTTTAGATTTGACATGTGAAATGAGGATTAGAAGACTTCAAGTCACTTTTGCAATTTTAACACCTTCATGTTCAAACATTATAATCTTTCAAACTATAAGTGATATAGTTGTATTTTCTTTTTCCATGTAATCTCTAACATGTCAAGTTTAAATTTGTACAGTTACAATTTAAAAAAACTTGATGAGATTTATGAAAAGGTTGGTTGATTGTTCACTTTCCTGAAAATGCCAAGCACTTTCCTGAAAATGCCAAGAAGTTCAGAAAGGCCTTGGGCATTTAGGGGTTAATAAGTGAAGGGAGAGTATTGACAACTACTCAACAACGGTACATCTTCTAGTGAATTATTCAGTTGAAATGTAGACTCACGTTGCAACCCCCTCGAAAACATCACAGTATACAGAGGTCTGGAGAAATCTGCCATAAACGGGGCCTTTGGTTCGTCCGAAAGCAGGAGGCTATGGTTCATAGCACGTCAAGATGCTGCCTGATTCATGTGCTCGCCGGACTTGGGAGAAATCCTCGATGGCTTCTTCTACCTGGGCATTGATGGATCGTCTGCCACAAACAAATTCCAGCATCAACATACCAAAACTGTACACGTCCCCTCCATACCTTCCAGCTTTACCTTCGAGATAGAGGAGAGATGGTCTGGACTTTATAGAACATCCACTAACGTGATGGATGTGATGAGACTCATGAAGCCAGAATACGGGGAAAGCAAATATGTTGTCCCGAGCAGGCAGCAGCATTCAATGAAAATTTATCAACGTCACGTACATAAACTGAGACCACCTGCACTTGGGAGAACGTGACGGTTGAGATGACCTGCGTCATGACAATGAACAAACGATTCTGATTCTCAATAAGAAAAATATGAAGATATAATGTTATCCATTTTGAGTACAGGAGCTGTCGAAGAGGAAAACATTTGAGAAGAAGGCAGTCCTGTGTAGTACAACCATGTGAGCTTCACGCTAACTAATCGTTGAAGTGCTGGCGGATTTTAATACTAAAGAATCACACAGGACAGTACTTTAGAATTGCTTCCATGCACACATTTCAAACTTGATTATCTCCTACGATGCTATTGTAACATACGGGCAGTATAGTGCTCGCCAATCATAGTGCTGGAGTTCTTGAGGTGGAATGGCCGTGGCATGAGCGTGCAACTCTTGAGGCCATTGGACATGTTAATATATCTTGATTAATTCTATTTCTCCTGTAATTCGGTGGTCATGGCTGTACAGAGCCTTCGTGCCGAACCTGGACGGCAATGTGTTGGCACTGGAGAACTGTAAGGTAGGTAGAATATCTTGAGCAAAGAGCTTTAGCGTTCAACAATAACTCTACAATCTGTAATTTTGTTATAATTTACTCGAATCTCAATGGTTTGGACAAAAAGAACTTCGTACAACCTTTTGGATCCTTACAATCAGTTAAGTATAAATTGTTTAGATGATTATCACATACATAATTTTATACGCAATGTGCATATAATCTACGGAACAATAGTGAGTACACGAGAAATGAAGAAATACGTACATTTTTCATGTGAAGAGCTGACAATATTTCATGCAACAAATTCCTAGATAATGACAAAACTTGGCAACTATCACTTTGTTATTGCAGAAATTGAGAACACTGAGCTGCATCAGAGTACTCATTGCAAGATAAATCACTGTGCAAATAAGATAAATGAGCTTGGTGTTTTTATTCGTCAGTGAGCAAGACAAACCATCCGATGCAGAGGAGCAATCAAAAGCAAGCGCATTAATGAGGACAATGTTCAAAAAATTCACACATGTCAAATGGATTGAGCGCGCGTACGTAATATCCAAGTTGTTGAGGAGCTCTTACGTTGTTGCACGTCTGTGTACTGGTCTCCTGCTCCGTCTCCGGCTTAGAGCGCATATACCGCTGCACAGATAACAGCTTTGTATACACGTCTTAAATGCAGCAGAATTAATCTAGCAAACTCCCGAAACGACGCAGCCTTCTTAACTAGCGTCAGCTCACACGCAGCGTTTGTTTGATTCTGCAGGAGAAAGCTGCGGCAGCTGAGTGAGCTGACTCGAAGGACGCTGTCATTCACAGACAACTCAGTGACTGAACTCTTAGCCCGGGCGACTAGCTCGAGGCTGACACAATCATTACGTAACTTAATCTTAGACTGAATTTGTTCGGTGTCAATGCTTCATTGTCATCTTCAACATTCAGTTTGCCATGGCTCATTATTGTCCATTCTAGAACCCTAGACTACTAAACAAGTCCGCCATTGCCACGTGCAGTAGCATTTTATTTTTATTTTTAACGTAACTTAAGCGCATACCGATGACAACAGTTATTCGTCTTCAAGTTCATTCGTCGGCATAGGATTTTCTCAGTTAGTCGTAGTGCATTCAAGAAATCAAGACTAAGTCCGACATAGCCAACTGCAAAAGCATAACTACCGTTCCTCCGCCTACAGACAATACAAATGACCTCTTCAGCAAAGATTGTGTACTGGACATACGTAACGAACGTGATATTTCAGCTGGTTAATCGTCTTCAAGTTCATTCGTCGCCACAGGATTTTCTTAGTTTCAGTTAGTCGTAGTGCATTCAAGAAACCAAGACTAGTTCCGCCATAGCCAACAGCAAAAGCAACAACTACCGTTTCTTCGCCTATAGACATGCAATGGCCTCTTCAGCAAAGATTGTGTCCTGGACATAGACTAAATAAGTCCGCCATTGCCAAGTGCTGTAGCATTGTTTTTTGAAATTTAACGTAAGCGCATACCAGTGACTGCGGTTGTTCGTCTTCAAATTCATTCGACGGCATAGCTAGGATTTTCTTAGTTTCAGTTAGTCGTAGTTCATTCAAGAAACTAAAACCAAGACTAGGTCCGCCATAGCCAATAGTAAAAGCAACAACTAACTTATCCTCCTACAGACAAGACAATGGCCTCTTCAGCAAAGATTGTGTACTGGACATACGTTACGAACGTGATATTTCAGCTGGTTATTCGTCTTCAAATTCATTAGTCGGCGTAGGAATTTCTAAGTTTCAGTCAGTCGTAGTGCATTCAAGAAACCAAGACGAACTTAGGTCCGCCATAGCCAACAACAATTTAAGCAACAATTACCGTTTCTTCGCTTATAGACATAAGTTACAATGGCCTCTTCAGCAAAGATTGTGTACTGGACATACGTTACGAACGTGATATTTCAGCTGGTGGACGTGATCGCGTGGCTGCACCCTCCACTACTGTGTCCACAAGCGCGGGAGCCGGTGGCGCAGATGTTCGTGCGGAGCCAGAGTGTGCTGCTGGCGCCACTTCTGCTCGTGTACTGGATGTTCCGAGGCGTGGTCTTGCAGGGCGACAGAGACGAGGCGACGCGCGTTCTGAGCGGCATCGCGCGAGGTGTGGCGTGGAGCTTCGGGGGGTTCCACGCGGGGACGGTGGCGTGGTGTGCGTGGAGCGTGTACGGGGAGGGCACGGAGATGACCAAGACGCACCTCATCTTCTGTTTCCATGGCATCTACACCGCTGCCATCGCGTATGCGTATCGGCTCTCTCTCGTTGAGCTCAAAAGCAGGTGACATGCTCGCGACCAGCTTCAAAATCAAAGGAATTGAGCCCGGTGATCCCAAACGTGGTTTTCGCAGGTCTGGGGTAGGGTCCTTCGGTTTAGCGCTCTGGCCTTCCCTCGCAAGTGGTTTTCATACTTAGAGCATCTCCACCGGTTCAGACTCGCTCAAAGTTTTCCATCTGTTTTGGGGAGGCCTGAAGGCTCTCAATCTCCACCCATTCTCCTTGAAAAGGTGGCCTAATACTCCAAGACATCCCATAAATAAGCAGTTGACCACTTATTTAGGGAAGTAAAGGATAAAACTCATTAAAATTAGGGTGAATAGTGGTTTGAATAGTGGTTTGAAGAGTGACTTGCTAGACCCACTAAATAAGAGAATTTGAGAGGGTCTTGAGAGGGGCCTGGCTACTTTTCATCCACTTTGAGCGAGCCAGAGTCATTGGTGGAGATGCTCTTAGTTCAGTTCATGTAGCTGAAAACATTGCTAATGGTGCTAAAATTCAAACTCATTGCTTGTATTTCATATCATATTGGTGCCTACAAAATCTTTTTGTATAACTTTTGCTATTTCAACCCCTAAGCACCCTAGCACCTCAAATCCGGCCTCACATGATTTCAAAGGTTTGTTTGAGGCACTAGATCTAATTTTCTGATCTTGCTACAAACTACAATTATGAAGGCATTCAATTGTCCATGACAATGGAGTAATGGCGAGGAAAGCCAAATGTTGTACTAGTGCTACAAGAGATTTGATTGGGTGAAACACCATACGAGGTGTGCTAGCAAGCAACATTTTACAGGCTACAACCTAGTCAGTATCCCTTGCAAGCTTCCTTTTGTGTGCTTTGTGGTGGTAGGAAATTTGTTGGCAAGGGTTCAAGCATGTTCTAGACCTTGATTATGGCAACCATTGGTGTGATGGTCATTGTTTTCTGTGCTATAGTAATTTGAAGCCCTCAAACTTTACATAAAAAGAAGTACAACCCTCAATAATTTGCAAGTGTGTGCATTTGCATCTAATCTTGCTACTCACAAAAATTGAGATGAATTTAGGGCTTCTAGAATTTTGTAAAAATCATCAAATAGCAACTACCTACCAAAAATGAGATTTTGGCATCTCATGTTGTTTGATCAAATGTTATAGTTGCCCATCTTCCACGGTCAATTGTTCCCAAAATTTGCAAGCCATTTTCTAAGTAGGTGTTCCATGATTTTCAATGATCACTTTTTATGGATCATTTGATTGATTGAGATACAATGCATCAAAATTGTAGGTCTCCCAAAACCTTGATTTTGGTGAAAATGGAATTGGCGCTTAGGGGTTAAGAGTCACAAATCCATAATGCAAAACGTAATTAGAGATGGTTTTTGTCATTCTATAAAGTGCCATTTGGACAATAATATAGAAGCAAGGTGTTATTGATACATAGGAACAGAAAATGCAAATAATCAACCTCTTCATAAGTAGATACTATTGATTCACCCATACTGTTTTGGATTGAAATGCAATCTAAAAAATCTATATAGAACTGTAGCAGCAACACCCCACATATTTCTGTAATGTAGCATTGAAATCAACTAGTTATGTATTTCTCATTTTGAATCATTTTTACATTCTGGATTTTCAATCTTTTTCATTTCATCTTTGAATTTTTTTGTAGATAAAAGTTATTACAATAAACGTGTTAGTAACTTTCACGGGCAATGTTTACAAAATGGAAAGTTAGATAAAAATATTATGTAGGCTTATATTCATGTGCAAAACTGTACATCAATTTACTAACAAAAATCTTTGCTTGATCTAAGGACGATACCCATACTTTTGGCATACTTTTGCAAAGAGTCTTCCAATCTTTTGCATCATAAGGGATAGTAATTTTACACCACCTATCTCATGATTCCGACACTCCTATCAACCTTTGAATAATTTGTTGCAAAAGTCACTTAGAGAAGTGCCCGAAAAAGGTGAGTTTAAATCAAATTTGAAGATAATGCAAGCCACTTGAGTGGTGGGCCATGATTTGGTGCTCTTTGTTGTATGTTTGGAATCATAATCTTCTTGAAATATTGTAATACTAAGTTAACCCTTTAACAACAGTGGTCAATTCTGGGGTGGGCAATCCTTTGTATTGTCATTTGGGAGAAATTTTAGGGTTATTGAATACAGATGACTATCATAGATCTGACCGTACAGATGGAAGTATCTTGTAGAGTTAAGTGTTATGCATCATGAATTATGCTCACTCTTTAGTAGTTATGGTCATCTCTTTAAATTTTTGGTGTATTTTCAGCTGGTACTCCTTTAGTTTTTTCAACCCTCTTGCCACATGCCACCTCAAATTGGCCTAGTTATTGTCCTAAACTCTTCACTTTCCAATTCCCTATACCGTCCCCTTTGCCACGTCATCAAGTTCCTTGACATGCTCTCTTTACAAATTGAAAAGAGTCAATATCGACTAAGAACTAGTTAATCAGTCTTTAATGGGTTAACCCATGAGCGCCCTGCTCATATTCATCAAAATCTACACCCACTCACACTCAATCCAACCAAATTGTCATCACAAACAAGATCCACTAACCATATTGAATGGTAGGTAAGACAAGCTCCAAAGTATAAGAAAAAGGACAAATGGTTTGACTGTACCCATAGAAAGATTATAACAAGTCAAACAAGAACTTTTTCATTTCTGAGAGCCCATATTTGGGGCGTTGAGGCGCTTAGGGGTTAAGACAAAAAAAATTGTATGAAAATTTGCATTACACTCTACAAAGTGAGCCTCCAAGCTATTTAGGTACAAATACTATCCCATTCGACCTTCAATTTGATACGATATATCATGCCCAAAAACAATCATATAGCCCCAAATTGTACTTTACCCACCATCGGACTTTACAGTTTCAATTGACAAGTTCAAGTTCGTAATCGCTCCTTTCAACCAACACAAAAAATTCCAATTGAATGAAACTACTCTGTTTTGGTTTAATCATTGAAAATAAAAACTTTCAGACCTGTTCAATATTTGCGCTTCTCAACATTTCTGTAGGTGGACACTAAATTGGTTGAGCAGTATGAACAATGAAGTCTAACAGACAACATATACACAAAAAAAACTTTTGTGGTACAGATAGGTGCATCGATTTTAGCACAAGAAACTCAAGAAATAGACCTGTAAACTCCGCAAAACAACAACAAAACATAACATATTTTGTTCTAATCCCAAACAATGCAGTGATTATTGCAAGTCAATAAAACACAAAACAGGCATCACACGGAAATGCAAAAGCCAACATTCCACAACCAAACATCCAGAGAACCGTCACCACATTAAAAAATGGCCTAGTTCCTATTCAATTCTCCATTACTAGGGTCACACTGCTCAGCACTGCCTTGCCCCAAGTAAAAAAGGCAAAAATTCATGAATAATGAGGGTCTAGCAAGGAGGGAACGATAATCGGGGTGACAGCATTCCGTACCTGCAATGCATCAATGCTTTCCAATACCTAAAACTCAAACTCACCGGCTAATTGTATAGCTGCGAGTTCCTGTACAAAAGCGAAATACTTCACAAAAAAGTTTCCTAGCCCTCTTATTTTAGTATTTCTTCCTCCGTGGTGGAATGCCTTGTTACACAATCGCGGAATCTATCAAAGACAACTACACTAGAATTCAACATAGAGAATTAACGCTGTTGCTGTCGGTAGTCTGGTCGATGAGGAGGAGATGGGGGTTGGAAGCCAGAGTGCGATGCTCGCGCATAAGCTCCATCAATATCTACATATTGTGCTGTTGTCTGCATTCATAGGCAAACCAAAAGAAAGCGATACTTAGAACCCAAACAATATTCAGCATTCTTAACAGCAGAAACCATCTATGCTAATCCACAAGCCTAAAGTAAGATATTCAATAAGTAGAAGTAACTCCAATCGGTAGCTCGCCAATATCAATATCGACATTGATAGTTTTTGGAACATTACCTGCTGCTGCATGTAATGCTGCGCACCATAAGCAGGCGGCTGAGGAACGCCAGCCATGCCACTGTTCAAAACCCCAAGGAATTATCAGCAAAGCTTTCAGAAAGAAATCACAATTGATTGTAGTCCTGAGCCACTAGTATCCCAAAAGAACATCACAGAAGACCCCCAACGTCCCAGGATAGACAAAGCTTCCAAGCGTTAGACTCGTATTGCCCACTTGAATTGGTCTTGAGTTAATGTTGCAATGGAAATGGTGTTAACCTAATGTCAGTATGATTGGCAGTAAATTACATTGGAAACAGTAAGTCAACAATAGCTGAACATTACCTTCTAGAATTATCATAATATTGATCTCATATAGCGTTAGATTAACATTAACAATGAAACGTCTGAGCGTGCCGCTACGACCAGGACAACACGAGTTATTTTTCTTGTATTTGGAACGGATCCACACCTTTACTACATTTGAAATCAACAAAGAAGTTGGAATATAGATCAATGAGGTCCTAGTGAGCTATTTGAGATCCCAAATTACAACTTCTTGTTGGTAACAAATGTCACTTATACGACAGTGTATATACTATGCCCTATGGTCATTTAAGGGTTAGGTTACCATTAATAACAAACGTATACGAGGATTTTTTGAGATGAGCATACCCAAATTGCTGTCCACGACCAACAGGAGGACCTCTCCCACCACCGTAAGGACCAGCAGCATACACCCCTCCTCCAGCAGGACCCCCATAGGCGCCACCCCTTCCACCTTGATGCCCCATGTTGGGAGCTGTGTACGCACCCTGCTGCTGCTGCGCAGGCCCACCATAGGCTCCACCTGGCACACCACGATTTGGTCCTCCATATCCGCCATATTGGCTTGGTCCTCCATGAGGAGGTCGCCCTCCTCCAGGAGCTCGACCTTGATTGTTACCTCCTTGACCTCTGTTACCAAATAAAAAACTGATCAGGATTGAGTGCAGAGATCCAGACTGAAGGCTGGTAGATTTTAGTCAAAAGGATAGGCAAGAAACTTATCTAAACTATAGTCTTCATAACTCTAATAAACCCAGACTCCTGAAGAAACAGATGAAAGGCAAAAACTATTAATGATCAGGATGCAATACCTGTTATTGTAATTATTGTGTTGCTGATTCGACAGGCCATTTGCGTGCAATGGAGGTCCCAAGTTGTGACCAGGTTGATGAGGGCCAGGGCGTAGAGGTTGTTGTTGAATTGGTGGCAAGCGCGTGTGCGGAGCTGGGTGATGTATGAGCTTCATGCGTTTTGCCTGCTCTTCTTGTTGTTGCCGCTGTTGTTGCCTCTTCTTCTTCGTTTGATACTCGTGAGAAGCCTCATACTTCGGCAAACTGTGACAAACCAAAAACCGACGATTCAATCACCGAACATAAGCTCTAAAGCCTAAAAAAAGGAATATCATAAAAGTGACCTATCAAGAAACTCGATGTCAGAATTAAGTGCTAGGATCAGTGACGGATCTTAACCGATATATCGGCTAAAACCCCAGGGTAGCTCAGTCCGACTTGTCATGGCTGACTACTGTGGAACCCACAAGTGGTACACAATGTACAAGGAAAACTCCAAACACGACAAAACGTGACAAACATCATTCAAAACAAACTTTTTACTGAAGATACTTACTGGCCTAGCACTCAGCAACAACATATCTGTCGAAGCCTAGTTTACACAAAAATAGAGGATTACTATAAACGGAAGTGCATAATCACACCCACCTGCTTGGTGGACATGGCATAGGTTCGGTCCAGAAATATTCGGCATCCAATGCATCTTTAGCAGAAATCCGCTGTACAAACAAATGACCAACAACAACAACAAAACCTGCTCTAAGAATAAACAATCCAAAATGCACAACAAGTAACATTCATAAACACCGTCGTATAGGATTCAAATCACTTAAAATGGCCTGTGCAAAGATTTAGTGCAAAAAACAATTCGACAGCATATAGAATGATCGTATTGGGACAGATATTTTCAAATCCGATATGATGGAGGTAATCGATAAACGCCTCAAGCAATGTCACATGATCATACTTACATCTTCAGGATCCAGAGTCAGCATGCGCTGTAAGAGTTCAAGGGCATGTCGATCAAAACTGCATCACAGATAAGGAAAGCAGTCAGTAGAAGCCACAGCAATTCCACACAACAGGTTTACCCAATTCTTCACAGAGCGACAAAAAAACGTATTAACGTTTGATAAAAAAAATGAATCCGGTTAAGCTGGCTACGAAAGGAAGAGTACATTGTAAGTTCTACGTATGACCACAAGGCAGAGAAGTGGGAAAAGGTGGTACTCACTGTTTAAACACATCCTTCACACGACGCTTCACTGGCCTCTCGGGTTTAAACTGGTTGTAGTAAGGCAACTGACTGACACGTGGCCAATTGGTTTCATCCGGAGATCCACATAGGTCACAGATTTTGTGAAACTGCTCACTCTGTAGCCAACACAGACAGAACAAACACCAAGCCCGATACTCAAGAGGAGCACCCAGAAGACTGGAGAAGTACACTTTTAGGTAATTATCTGTATAACAGAACAAACAAGTGGATAAAAGGTTACGAGTCTCATGGAAGGATGTCAGATCCATGGGCTTCTCTACATCCTTGTACCAATTAAACATGTACACCTTCCATGAGACAACCCATTAAACCAGACTTGTACACCTTTCATTATCAGATTAATCTGACTCATACACCTCAGTGGATAGAATGATAAAATCTCACAAATACAGAATAGGAAGAGCTCACACGTTATATGACCTACTCAAGGGTAACTTCAAAGTGGGAACTAGATTTTAGAATGCATCAACCAGGCTAATAACTCAATGCTGCGATTCAATACGGCACAACAAAATCACATTCCAATACCTAGAAAATGTGAGCATACGCTACCTATCTGCAAATCACTTGTTCACACAAAGCACTGCACATACAACCTAGTATTCAGGGATTGTATCATAAAAGCTATGATCTTATTTGAAAAATGTGGTAACCCCTAGGTTCAAATTATGACTTCGACCCAATTAAGCACATCGAAGTTCTGCGTAATTGAAGCAAAACAACGAGAAGGCTCCTTATCCACACCTCGTTCCTTCCGGGAAGGATAGGCTTTCCGTTAAGAAGCTCAGCAAAAATGCATCCCACTGACCACATGTCCACGGCTGGAGTGTACTTTGTGGAGCCCATCAACAGCTCGGGGGGCCTGAAACAGGTAGAAGTACTAGAAAGTCAAGTGACTTACTAGTAGCAGTCCACTGCACGTGGTAAGAGCAACCCTTGCCATGTTCCGTCAAGAAACAAAATCTCTGGACTTAAGACATCCATAACCTAGAGTGCTTCACAAGATCACTTGCAGGAACGGGGCACCGACACCTTACCTATACCAAAGAGTAATGACCCGATTCGTCAGTGGTTGACCATTTTGGTCGTTGGAGAAAGACCTTGCAAGCCCAAAATCGGCGAGTTTCAAAATGCCGTTGTTATCAATAAGGAGGTTTGAACCTGGAGGAGCAATCCCAGAAATTCCACAGGTCTCAGGTCTACATCAATTGGTTCAAGCCAAATAACATTTTGTAAGAACGGTCCACTCCAAATGACCTCAGCACGGGTTCACAGGAACAAAAGAAAACTTCGAAATCGTACCCTTTATATCCCTGTGCAGGACTTGATTTACGTGGCAGTAATGCAGGCCAGTAAGAAGTTGCTTCATGTAACACTGAATCAAAGAAGAACCAAGTTAGAAATGAGCAATAAAAGTGGAAGGGCAAAGAACAAATCAAGTGCAAAGATTAGCCTTTTTGTAAAACACTAGACAAGTAACCTTTTGAATTGAACACAATACCTTGATCTGGGGAATGGAAAACCGCATGCCAGGTCGGTCTGAGAGGCCAGTCAAATCATGGTCCATGTACTCAAACACCATGTAAATCGAGCCTTTGAACTTGTTTGCATCACCTGGCTTAATGTTATCCTCTTTTTCTGGACCTGCTTACATTAGAAAGCAACTGCGTCAGGAAGAGCGCATTTCACATGCTATACTCAAAGAGTACAACCTAACAAAACGAAAACGTTGACACATGTTAAATACCGTTCACAGCCAAGCATAATTAAGTCCTCCATAAGATATGCTCAAAATTGTAGATGGCGATCTGTCAACATCAATTATCCACAGACAAAAAGATGATTTCAAGGGCGCACCTTTAGATGTTACAATTTCCTTCAGCTTGATAACGTTGGCATGTTGCAACTTCTTCAGAATCTTGATCTCACGAATAGCTGTGATTGGAAACTGCGTTTAAAGACAAACCTAACTCTATAAGAAACACTTTCACAACAACTAAGTACTCACCCGTAAGGTATACGGCATGTACAATCTCAAGAGCATAAACCTCACGAGTTACCATTCAGAAAAGAGTATAGGTACATGGCATACCAAAGGTATGAAGGAGGGCAGCTGCTAAACTTACACAAGTCAGCGTTGAATAAGCACTGCTCTCTTAACATATTTCGAAACGACACTTCCTTAATATCAGGACTCTAAGGTCTCTCAAGCGAAAGTAAAAGTTCAATATCTACAGTTTAGAAAACACTCTAAAACTTGCTCCTTGCATAGGCTATGTGAATGATGATCTCCACCGTACCCCTTCTTTCTCATTGTCCATTCGAACTTTCTTCAAGGCCACCACTTCGCCTGTTGCTATCTCCCGTGCCATGTAAACTTGCCCATAAGTCCCCTCACCAATCTGCTCGATCTTCTCATAAACGTCAACGCTCCGAGACCCCCAAGTCGGAGTCTCGTCTAAGTTCAGCTGCCCAGGCACCGCGACCGCCATTCCCTCGGCTCTCACGAAAGAATCCGAGGCGTCAGGTGTGCACTTTTGACACACAGTCCAAACCTGGAAAAAACAAAAAAAAAACGGAAGATACAAATGAGCCAGTCTCGAAGGCAAGTCTGGTATCTCACCAAGATGCAACTGAACTTCCAAATTTCAAAACTGAAAGGATTGAAACAAAAGCATGACCTGATTTCAAACAACAGAGCCTACTCCCGTTTCATTAAAAAGCAATGCCAATTTCCAATAAAGCCGAAACAACTGATATCTACAAGTGAACTGGGTGACAGAGATGCAACCCTAGAAACGAAAAATATAAAAGTCAGAGCCTCGACCTGGAACTATTACCACGAGATTTCAAACCCCTAAAGCAGAATCTATGCTCCTACCCCGATTGCAAACTACTCACCCAAACCCCTAAATACTGACAAACTTTCGACACCCTTGAAAAGAAATTCAACGGAGGTTTACTCAGAGAAGCAAACCAGGAAACTTTGGAACACTTGACTTAGAGTATTTCATCTGCAAAATGAAACCCTAACACTCTCAAATTACGAAACACGCAACCCTGTTAAACTCGATTTGCTACATCCTCAAATACTACAACAAACAAGTCGGAGTATTACTTCAGCCAAGCTTTTAACAAACGAAACTTGACTACCTTGCAGACGTAAATCTCGAACTCAAAGGAACAAACCTGCTCAGTCAGAACTTGATACTCTACACCTAAACGCGATTTAAAACTACACGCCTAATTTACTCACAGATTTTTTGTGACCAAAGAGAATCAAAGCAGCCGAACTCAGAGACAAAACCGTGAGACTTTGGAATACTTCAAAACTTCAAAACCCTTCATCTGGCAATGCAAAACCCTAAAAGACTCTCAAACGGCGAAAAGCAATCCCCCTGATAAATAACGCTCCACCACATCCGCAAACATGCCAAAAACATTTCCAAAAAGAGAAGCTTGAGGAGCTTGATTACAAACTTAAGCTGTTAAAGAAAGAACATCAATCGTTTACAGAACAGAATCGCAACCGAATCGCAACCGAATCGCAAACTCGATGAAACAAACCTGAGAATTTTAAACAGATGGACACCGACGGAAGAGCATTTTACGCGCCTAACACTCCTTCGCGTCTGACGACAGGGGAAAGATACCACGAACAGAAAATTTCAAGGCTCCATAGCAACGGGCTATTCGAGCTCACACAAACCTATCACTATAAAAACAGAGTGAAGGTTGAGAGCCCTTGCTCTAATGTGGCTTGTACTGGTGTAGAGCAACCAAAGCAGAAACGAGAATCAATGGTGAGGCGAGAGAAAGAGTGACGTGAATACCAGACGAAAACGACGAGAACTACAAAAGGAAGCAGAGACAAGGGAACGATGAGCAGAGTGTGAAAATGGGCTATTAGGGTTTGCAACACCACGACGACGACGAAAAGGGGGCAGCCGAAATACTTTTTCGTGGGCAGGGTGCAGCGGAAATAAATAGTACTCCCTCTGTTCCAAAATGATCTTCTTGTTACACGAAATGTTATAGATTAACCCTTAAATGTCCATACGGCATAGTATACATGCCGACTTATAATTGTCATTTATTACCAATAAGAAATTTTAATTTGGGATCTCAAGTAGTTCACTAGAATCGCATTGATCTATTCTTCAACTTTTTTGTTGGTCTTAATTATAGTAGAGATGTGGATCCATTCCAAATACAAGAAAAATACCCTGTATTGTATTGGTCGCAAAGGGCCTTTCAAACATTTAAGGGTTAACCCCTGAGTGCCCCAAGACCTCAAAATGGGGCGCTCAAAAATGAAAAAGTTCCTGTTTGACTTGTTATAATCTTTCTATTGGTACGGTCAAATCATTTGTCCTTTTCCCTATACTTTGGAGCTTGTCTCACCTACCATTCAATACGGTTAAGTTTTGTAGATCTTGTTTGTGATGACAATTTGGTTGAATTGAGTGTGAGTGGGTTTAGATTTTGATGAATATGGGCTGGGCACTCAAGGGTTAACCCCTAAAGGTTGAGGCAACCCTTTGCAACCAATACAATATGGGGTATTTTTCTTGTGTTTGGAGTGCATCCACACCTTTATTACATTTAAGATCAACAAAGAAGTTAGAATATAGATCAATGCTATTCTAGTGAGGTAGTCAAGGTCCCAAATTAAAACTTTTGTTGGTAGCAAATGCCAAGTATACAGCAGCGTACATACTATGTATTATGGTAGCCTTGTCTTTTAAGGGTTAAGCTCAAAAAGAACCATTTTTCAAAAAAAATTGACCTATGAGTAGAGTTAGATGTCCTCCTATTGTACTAAAATTTTGAATTTCAAATAAGTTTTCAAAGTGTGGTTTCAAAGTGCTTGAAAATTGAATTTTTGAGGCATTTTTGAAGAGCATTGGTGGCCACTCACTTGATGGCACGGGATTGGTTAGCATGCCCATGCTTTTGAACAATGTGCAAGTGTTGCTAGCTCCCTTCCTCCTCCAACAAGAAGATCATTTTGGGACATTAAATAAAGGTCAACATGAAGATCATTTTGGGACAAAGGAGTAAGTTAAGGGCAGCTCAAATATTAAGACAAGGGCAAAGGGCAAGGGGCAGGAGGTGAAACTCAAAACTTATCGGGGTACGTTCACACTTGGTGTTGTGAGGGGTATTAGCAAAGGAAAATTAGCCCCTAAATGCTTGAGGGGGTAAGGGCAAAACAAAAATGTATTATAAAATGATGTTTTTATAACTTCAATGAAGTTTGCTTCAAAAAAAAACAAAAATCATGATCTTTGGTAAATATCCATATGGTCAAACATTCAAAAAAATATTTGGACTCTCATTTAATGAATTTAGAAGCATTTACCATTTAATATTCATCAACATTACATATTTTAATTATAGAATTTAAAATTTGGTATGATTGGTTAAAAGCAGACATTCTATTCAAAATTCCAAAATCTTTTTGAAGGAGAGGTAATCATTAATTTCTTGAAATTGTAAATTTTATAACATTAGCAAATATTGAAGTGTTTATCTTTGAAAAGTTCTCCTTGATGGAGTTTAACTTATATTAACATGATTTCAAATTGGGCTGAAAAGCAAACTTGCTTTTATTTTTTCAAAAGATGTCTTTTTCTTCATCTCACAGAGCCCAAAAATTTGGGCAGCTACCAGAAAATGGTCGATTGGACGTTTAGGGGTAAATAGGTGTAAGGGCAGACTCCCAATTTTTTTATAGCGAAACCCGTGCTCGATGCCGAACAACGGGCAGCCAAAAATGTCGAGATCCTCAAATGTATACCTCCTCTAGATGTTGGCGGTTATGGAGGCCAACCTTTAGAGAAGAGCTTCAACTAACATCCCACCTTGAACTTTGTAAGCTTCCGTTTCTGCAGAGATTTTCTCAGATTTTGTTGCAAATTTGTGGATGGTCGCAGCACTCAGTCATCATGTGAGCACCGTCACATTTTCCTTTGTCAAAGAATATCTCTCTCCTTATTAAATGTGCTGCTTTTTTTGCTCTTTTGAGGTTTTGCGACATACTTGCAATGTTTGAAACATGGAGACTGTTGAGTCTAGGGTTTAGAATTCACAATCAGACTTTTCCGTTATTTGTTTGGTGGTATTTTTTTGGGATTATTTGGTTGAGGTTGTGCCGGGGTTGTTTTGCATGTATTATTAGGGTTCGGGAACGGGAGGAAGAGATGGTGGTGGAGGAGGAGGTGGAGGCCGTGGATGCGAAGGCGGAGATCGAGGACTCGTGTAAGCCACGATGTGTGAAGCAACTCATTTCCTATGAGGTAAGGGAGTGGATATTAACTTATGTTCGTCCATCTTCAAGCATTATAACTAAGGTAGTACCACCCATTCCCGATCATTTAAGCTCCTACAGACAGAGCAGCACATTAGAGCAACAATGCAGCACAAGTTTTTTCCTTGGTGGCTTCATACAAGATATTGCGACACAAATATTTTCGGAATTTTTCATGCAAAATTGAGTTATATACAAATTTTGGAAGTGTATAAAGTGTTCTGAACCCATACATAATCATTAGACTCTCTTAATTCCAATCATAGCCAAAATACTTTGTGTTCACTACTTCATCCTTTTTTTGGGACACATATCATGACCTCACTAGTCTTAATCTTGAATAGGGAATAAATACACATTCCAAGGCTTGGGAATAGGCTAGTTGGAAATAGCACACCCTAGAGGTTGGGTTTGGATCCCTGGTTGGGAATGGGTGGTCATACCTTATGCTTGAGCAAAAAGGAAGAAGGGAAATGGCACGCACAACAAAAAATACACCTGAAAATTTTGGTTTAAAGGTATCTGTGAAATTTCTGAAAAAGCAGGGGTATCTATGAAATTACTGCGAACTTCAGGGGTATCCATGAAATTTTCCCAAAATCTTGCGGACTAGAGAAGTGTAGTTGGCGAGAGAATCATCTCCTTGGAGAAGGAGAAACAAAGAAGCCAAAAAAAATAAGATGTTTAGGGATACATGAGGAATTGTAGCCAGTTAAGTCATTGTTTTTTTGAGATTGTTTGGTGTGCTTTTGTACTAATGGACATTTTGTTTTGTTTTGCAGGCCTGTGTGAAGCGCATTGAGAGTGATGAGCAGGGGCACAAGCATTGTACTGGCCAGTACTTCGATTACTGGGGTTGCATTGATCAATGTGTAAGTTTTGCACAAATATCCAGTCACTCTTGTTTTCTTTTATGCTTTAATGCAACAGTACTTCATATATGTAGTTTCACATGCATTGGAAGAAAGTTTGGTCCCTGGCCTCCATTTATTTTCCAAGTGTTAGTATTCAGCGCCTGTACCTGCGAGGTTTTTTCTTTTCTTTTCTTTTCTTTTCTATTTTTCTTCTATTAAGTCAAATTTCTGCAAGGATTGCGTTCTAGTGCGTTTTTTTTAACATTTGAGGCAAGTAGGCAGGTAGTACAAGCCTTTTGTCCCACACATCTCTATCCCTAAAAGCGTATGGTAAATGTATGGTTCACCGGTTCCACAGAATGCTCCTATCTTTTTATAAGAGTATGCGAGTGTGTAGTTATGCTTTAAACGCTTTGCTATGTTCATACTGAATCGTAGTCTTTGTTTCTATCTCCGATGAACTTGCTTTAGATCCTTGACACACAAAGAAAGACATTATAGCAGGAGGCTGCACTTAGAAAACTGGAAACTATGAACCTCAAGGGCCAAATGTCTATGAAATTTCTTAATGTTGACAATAGAGTTGTCCTTTAAAACATATTCAAAGTGCTATTGCTGACCTTGTTTCAATGAAGATAAGGAGAATGTAATGAATAATGCCCTGAATATATGTTGAAAAGCCTTCCACAAATCTGAAATACTGTTGAAACTGAGGATAATTCAAATGGTCCTGGAATTGCACAAAAGAAGCTCTTGAGGATCAAATGTGGATTTGGAAGATTTTTTCCATAAGAATACAGATCTTTATATTTCAATGATCCGTAATAGTAGAGATAAGAAGATTTGTTGGGATACGTTTCATTTGAGTTAAAAAAACGTGTTTTCACCAGAATTGGCATCGTGGGCATTTTGCAGGCTGCACCCAAGGTCTTTCGCAAGTTAGCTTGAGAAGGTACCTATTTTTATTAAAGATTTGCCATTTACAACGATGTCCAAGTTTGGTTAGTAGGAGCTAGCTTGTTCACAAGCTGAGCAATTTTCTTCAGGAAAGACAATACGACATGTGATTGGACTCTTCTCTACTCTTTGGCATTTTTCATTTCTAGGACATTGTCTAACCAGGCATAGTAAGCTTTTCCGATCATATGGTAACGCTTTAGAGTGGTACAGTAGTACAATTTATATGGATGGATTTGAATGTCTTATAAGGTGAAATTTCTGATTTGATATTTGACAAAACTTTTATGTTTATTTGTGCTTTTGCAATCAATCTTACAAGTGTAATGGAGGCATCTTATCATGTTACTGTAATCATAATGACCTCTGTAATATCACGTCTCCAATCTCTGTGATGTTATCACATAGATACAATTTGAAAACATATTGAAATGTTTATTTTGCTTTCTATCTAACATCTGAAATCATCTAAAATCCTAGGTGAATGCATAGCGTAGCAAGCGCCAACCAATAGTATTATCAGAAATTGTGGATATGTGTAATAAAAATGGGGATAATTCAAACTTGTGGAAAAGTTGATGTAATTATGAAATCTTTTGTTATAGCTTCTGGATTGGTTGTTAGTCACGTTATTAGGGGGTTTCAAATGACATTCCCCACCAATTTTGTTCACGTGAACTAGATTTGTGAACAAGCCGACCAAGTCACTCCGTGAATGAGCCATGGCGACCTCTTGGGAGTTGTGACTTCATAATCACAAGTGAATGACCACTTGTTCATGACCACTCGTTCATTGCTTATTTGAGATATTTAAAACCCCCTACTTTAATCAAGTCCTTTAAGTAGAGCTTAGGTTGAATGGTGCTTGTATAGAAAATAACGTAATTGTGTGATGTTTAGTGGAAGCCTTGTTTGACTTATTTGGGTGTGCATAATTTGCATAATCGTTGACCTTGATTTCATATAATTTTGATTTAATTTTGGGTAGCATTTTGTTAAAGAAATTTGGAGTATGTGGACCATTTTGTGTGCTAGCATAAGGTAGCCGCACCCATCAGCATGATCATCCCCATGGGCGTCACTAACATCATAATTATAAAAGCAAATGCTTATGAGTGAACTAAGTGATGGTTATGGGTGACAAAGTGATGGTTGTGAGTGACTGGTATGATGGTTTTGGGTACCCATCTCACTATTTAAGAACCAACAAGCCTTGATTTTAGCATCTCTTACACATATATTTTACAATTTCAGTGATTTAGCACTTTGGAAAATACCCACACACACATGACTATGTGGATAACTTCCAAAACTAAACTAATATTTTTTGTTCACTGTTTTCAATCTAATGATATAATTTTTGCCCTTGTCCAACTACCCTAACCATGCTAAAGTGCTTAAATTCACGCTTATGGGACGGCTACCTTAACAAGGATTGAATTGTTAATCTAATAGCAAACTTCCATGCTGTCATTGGAATTGGAAAATTCAAAAAACAACGAACAGTTTTTCACTTCAAACTTGTTTATTGTTTCTCATTGTTTGTTGATTCTTAGTTTTAAAGTTTAGAGCTTGCGTTAGATATTTATATTGAAGTGTATTTTTGTAATAATGTATAGATACTTTAAGCATTTAAAAACAGCATTTATTTGAAAAAAAATAGAAATTTAAATTTACACTTAACATAATGCTTCTTGGGCTTTTTTATTTATCATTTATTTCTTAATCAGATTTTTGTTTTTCATTTCAAAAACATGCATCTGAAATTTCATACATGCATGCTACAGATGTATTTACCTTATAAACTAGTTCTACTACTTTAAAATACGGTAGAAATCATTTGAAGAAATCGCTCATTTATTTTTATAATCTCCATTAAAATCTGTCAATTTGTTGCATAATTTCAAGATGGGCATTATAGTTGTATTGACTGCAAATAAATATTGCCAAGATAATATGTTGGATCCTTGGATATTTGGGATTACAGTGATGAACAAAACTGAGTGAACAAAACTGAGTATTCAAATAGAGAATTCAAGTTTAACTAGAGTTATGTGGCACTTGATAACATGAATTGTTAAAGTGAATGATAGAAGTGTGAAAACAACTTGTTCCACTCATGTGTGTAAAAACAAAAGGTGGAAAAGTGATAAAGTGCTTTAGAACCAAGAGTTTGAACCACTTAGGGTTTTAGTACTCAGTATTGTTCAAAGCCTTCCGTCGCACTTCAAATTTTGTTTTCGTGAGTGTTTGCGCTTGTTTTGAAGAGGTTGTTGGTGTGTTGCAATTCTACGTTTGTGGACTTTGTGAGGATAGTGAGGGTTTTCTATTGTTTGAGTATGGCTCCTGTAATTGAGATGAAGAGAACCGTTGCTTTGTCACAACTTTGAAGCGGTCTGTTGATATGGAAAGTAGTTGTTTCAATTGGTATGAGTCAATCGTGGGTGGCTCAATTGCGAAAGGAGATTGCTAGAGAGGTGGAGAAACAAAAAGGAGGGCGTCCAAAGCATCTTAATGCAAGAGAGAGGCGACATTGCGCAACCCTACTCACTGAAGGTCGTCTTGGAATTGCGTCAAAGACAACAAAACAATTTTGAAGCAAGATAGGTAAAATTGTGTCTAACATTACTGTGAGGTGCGCTTTGAGAGGTGAAGGTTTGGATGCACGTGTGCAACAAAAGAAACATTTTTTGGCATGGAGACACATTTTGGCACGTTTGAGGTTTGCTCAAAGGTATGCAAATTGGACAATTCATGATTGCAAACGTGTTATCTTCAGTGATGAGACAAAGATAAATAGGTTCAATTCAGATGGTAGGTCCTAATGTTCGATTAGAAATGGAGAGCATGTTCAATTGCAGCATCTTTGTCAAATAGTGAAACATGGTGGCGGGCATATCATGATTTGGGGTTGTATGACAACATTTGGACCTGGAGCTTGGTATAGGATTGAAGGTGTTATGGATCAACATACATACAAATTTATTTTAGAAAACTTTTTGTGGCCTACAATTTGGCATTATAGTATGGATCTCAAGCAATTTAGTATTTCAGCAAGATAATGATCCAAAACACACAAGCAAGTTGGTGCGGGAATGGCTTAAATTGCAACCATTTGAGCTTCTCCAATGGCCTGCTCAATCTCTAGACTTGAATCCCATAGAGCATTTCTGGGCTCTTTAGAAACGGCAATTGAATGAGTTTTCTACGCCTCTAAGAGGAATTGAAGAATTGTGGGAGCGTGTGTGTACAGTTTTCTCAGGTTTTAGTTAGGAGAATTGCTTGACATTGTATGAAAGCATGCTGCAAAGAATTGTTGTTGTATTAGTTGCTAAAGGCAATTGAACGGATTATTGAAGTTCAAGAAGTAAGTTGAACAATACTGAGTACTTGTATATAGTTGTAGATTATAGGTTGTAAGAAATTATATACTTTTTAATTTGATTTATGGTTTTGCATACATGTTCACAACTCTATTTGCTTATGAATACAATTTATAGCTCTAAAAAAATGTTATGTAGATTGTTTGTAATTGTATTTTGAAGTTCACTTCTAGAAAATAGTACTAAGTTTTGTTCATCACTGTACATATCTATGCTATTCATTCTTTTCAATTACATTTTTTATTCAATTGAAATAAATTAAAAAAAAGATAGTGATGGATGTTTTTGAAGTTATTGGTTAGCTATCAAAAATGATTATTGATGTGCTATTTTGTAATAAAAAAGTTACACCAAGTAGAATTTTAATCAATATTTTTTAACCATTTGTAAGAAATTTTGGTACTTCAAATGTAAGTAAAAGAAAATCCATGATTGATTAATTGAATGCTCACAATTTTACAATTCTAACAAACCATACTAAAATTCAAACAGGAAAACAAGGAACTATCCATTTTTTGAAAATCTAAATTTAAATGTTTCTAAGTGGGTTTGACAAAGAATGTTAAAAAAAATTCAAATATTCCAATCAAGATAATTTCCAATCATCAATAGTTTCAAAGTCCACATTGACCAATAGCTTCAAAGTCCACATTGACCAACAGCTTCAAAGTCCACATTGACCAGCAACTTCATAGTCCAAACTCAATGGTTACATTGTACACTATTCTTTGGTATCTAAAGGTTTGGATTTTTCATCCCTTAGTCATTAAAAATGAACATTGTTTCATGTATCAAAATTGTTCCTTCATTGATATAAAACAATCCCTTGGATGATATCAAAGTTGTACCTTGTTTGGTATCAAAAATGGACCTTCATTAACATAAAGTGCCCTTTGATTGGTACTACATTGTTTGTTAGCAAACTTGCCCAAAACTTGCGCAAATTATGTTCAATTGG
Source organism: Ulota crispa (assembly GCA_963920765.1). Lineage (NCBI taxonomy): Eukaryota > Viridiplantae > Streptophyta > Bryopsida > Orthotrichales > Orthotrichaceae > Ulota > Ulota crispa. The sequence continues at coordinate 29,780,916 of OY987243.1, read as the reverse complement.
TGAAGTTGGTGCATGCATCTTGCCTTTGTTATCCAAGTAAGGTACTAAGTACAACCTTTGGTTCCCCAATGGTGTGACTTGGTGGCTCAACCTCTTAAGCAGCATCCACTAAGGTAGGAGCATCCATAACCAAGAAACTTTCTATTTTAGGGTATCTGAGATTATGAAATTGGCTTGAAATTAATAGTTTTAAGTTAGGAAGTGGAAATAAAAAATATTGGGTTTGTTAAAAAACTTGCTTACATGGCCATTTTTATGTGCAATTTATTTAAAGTGCTAAATAGTTTCTTACCCATGGGCGTTGATAGAGTGAGCTTAAACCATGCATCAAGGAGCCTCTTATTGCCTTCAATTATTATCAAAACCAAAACCTTGGTATCCACAACCTAGCCAATCTATTGCCACCAAGCATTGTCATGACTTCCTATTATGACATGATAAGGAACTAAAGCAGCGGAGTTGAGAGCCAAAGCACTGGAGATGGGTTTTTAGTCAAGTCACGCCCATGGGGACGTGACACCCATGGGTGCTCCTACCTTACATACTTTCTAATTGAGACATGTACTTGCAAGATCTCCTCAACGTTTTAGCCGCTTAGGTTACATTATTTAAAATTCATTAGTATAGCCAAGATTATGTTGAAATAGCCCAAATTACTGTATGTAGTAAGTGAAATAATCTATTTAATTAAATTCACTTGTTTGTGATTTAGGATGTTACTTTTTGAATTTTCCAATCTTTAGATGAGTGGAGAAATTTAGAGATTACTGTTTGAAGTTTTGATGCAAAACTTTCAAATATGATAAAAAAAAATCAAATGCCATAGCATATCCATGCTATATCCAAAGCCCTTTTGCATTTTGTGTTGAAGGATATTAATGTTGAATTTTATTTATTTATTTATTTATTATATTTTCCTTTCTCAAAAACCTCCATTATAAAAGGATATGGTTATTTTAAATGTTTAATTTTTCTACAAATTTGAGTTTTGTCGCTTAGTGACTTGACCTTCCTTTTTTGAACTACAAAGTACATTACAGAAGCCATTAGCATGATTAAGAGGTTTGAATTAACAATTTTGAGGTTGAGGAGATTGTAAGTAGTCAAATAAGATGTCTACAAAAAAAACTAAGGTGCACTTTGTGTGGAAAATATATTTGTCCAGGAAGGTAGAGGTTTTCCCTGCAAAAGGTTTTCATGCAAATAATAGTAGAAAAACATGCATGTATGACTTGTTCACAACAACTATCAATGTTTATAATCATCTATCTATATAACAGAATACAATTTACCCATTTGGCAATCCTTTTACTGCGAGTTTTTTATAGTGTGAGTAAATAAACTTGCATGGGTAAAAACTTGGTTGGGTAAAGAAATTGCATAGGTAAAAATTTGCATGGATAAAAACTTGCATGAGAAAAAAAAAGTATGGGTAAAAAAATGTATGTGTAAAAAAATGCGTGAGTAAATAACAAAAAATGTAACAAGATTGCGTGGGTAAAAAACAAATGTATATATAAAAATGCCTAAATAATTAGTATGTGGGTAAAAAATTTGTGTTAGTAGAAAATAAATAATATTTTTTTGCACAAAATTTTTTGATGTTCCTTTTATTGCGTGGGTAAAAAACTCTATGGGTATAGATCAAAAAATACTTTACTACACGGGAATATTTTGTAAACAAAAACAAATATTTAGTGCATGGGTAAAATTTGAAGTTGAGGTGGGCTAACAAAAAATAAGAATTATTCTCTTGTGAAAAAAATGTTTTGTGTAAGTAAGCTTGATCTTATTTTGCATCCAGTCTAACCAACTGGTGCCTATACTAGTTATTAAATACTTTTTTTTAATCATTGTGGACACTGACAACCATTGTGAAGCAACCATATACGACATGCATTTCTACTGGTGAAAATGAGGTTTTTTAAAATTTTAATAGAAAAAAATGTTTGTCTTTTCCAATATGGCCATAATTGTGGCATGTATGAAACGTGGATGTTTTAAACAAAAGGAAATAGTACACCAAATAAATATTCCTACAAAATTCATAGACATGATCTTTGTTGCTCAAAGTGCAGGTTTTCAAGCCACATATAAGTTACGTGTAATGAAGAATCACGAACGAAGAAAGCATGGACAAAGAAAGCACGGAGGAAGAGAATATGGATAAAGAAATCACGGATGAAGAATGCATGGATAAAGAAATCACGGATGAAGAATGCATGGATAAAGAAATCACGGATGAAGAATGCATGGATAAAGAAATCACGGATGAAGAATGCATGGATAAAGAAATCACGGATGAAGAATGCATGGATAAAGAAATCACGGATGAAAAATGCATGGATAAAGAAATCACGGATGAAGAATGCATGGATAAAGAAATCACGGATGAAGAATGCATGGATAAAGAAATCACGGATGAAGAATGCATGGATGAAGAAGACGTGAATGGTTCTTCTTCCCTGCCAACATCTCTATGGTGTTCTTCCAGACTACAAAACTTTAGGAGAAATCACGAATTCAAACAAAAAGGTGGCAGCCATGAGGCCACTCTAATAGCATCTCCACCGGACCTTTAGGATTTCATATCAAAGAAATGTTGTGTTTCTTGTTTCCTATGATGAAGTGAAAATTTCGCCCCTCGTCAAACTAGATAGAATAGTGTTCAACTAATAACAAATCTTCTTTTTTGAAAAAATGAATAGATTTTCCATCATTGTTTACTTGATCTATTAATTAATAATAAAAAAAGCAATATTTGAAGGAGTCGCGGTGCATTGGAAAAATGTAACTATTTTGTATAGGAAAATTTGATGAATACTCTTGAAGTTTGCAATATTTGTATAGATACCCTTAGTTTTTCAGAAACTGCACAAATACCCTTGGATCATAAATTTTAGGCGTTTCTTTGTTGTACCGGCCACTTCCTTCATAACCAATGTTGAAGAAGGGAATGCAATGGAACAAAAAAAGAAACAACGTGTGCACAAAGAAAGAAAGAAGGACGTGTTATGCACAACAAAACAAGTACCTAAAAATTCTGGTCCAAGGGGGTTTATGCAAATTCTGAAAAAACAAGGGTATATGTACAAATATAGCAAAACTTCAAGAGTATCCCATCAAATTTTCCCATTTTGTAATGCGAGAGAGAATTTTCTGGCGGGTCCAAACATTACTTGCACACTTTTCATCCAAATGTATCTCTAACACGGTATTTTGCTAGTACAGGTGGAGATGCTCTAAAGCAAGCGAGCACGCCAAAAGTATAAGCGTGCTGGTTTGCAATGGAATACCAGAAAACCTAAAAGAGCAAAGAGGGCTCCTCAGAATCCCTCAGATCTAGAGGGAACAGCATTTTTTGGTAACAAACTTAAAGAACACAACATTTAGTAGCATGAAGAGAGGCTGCCTTTCCCTCTCTTCAGGTATCATCCATGATTCATCCTGATGCCAAATATTATAATAATAATAATAATAATTTTTTCTGACATGGCTAACCCCCACATCAACGTATGTGCACTAAACTAAGTCTCTCTTTCATAAACTTTTTGACAAATTCTGACAAGTGTCTCCATAACTAAAGATGTGTGTGAAATATTCCCCATTTCATCTAGTGTATGAAATGATGTGAAACATTCCACACCATTTCATCTAGAGGGAGAGCAGTGCCTGATAGCGCTAATGAATGTTATGAATGTTTCGAAGGTCGAGGCAATTTTGGCCTTTTCTTTGACTACATGACTCGTTAATATGTAGTCCGGACAATAATCTGGGAAGACGTGCTTCGAATTGCGATCTATGGATTACAGGAGCCTCAACACCACCTCCATGGCTCCACGGCTACGCTTCCAGATGCTCATAAGGCAGAAGCACCTTAACCCAGGCCACCTTAAAAGTGGTAAATCCACTTTTATCCACAATTAGCTTAAAAGTGGTAATTGGTAAGAGTAAAAAGTGTTTATAACCACTTTTAATCATTTTATCATTTGTATTGGTGTACACAAGCTTATTTGATTCAAAAGTGCAAATATTTTAAATTGCAAATCACCTTTCAAAAATAAATTGGTGATGGACTTGCAATATATGTCTTTCTCCTATCCAAAAATGGAAAAATCAAACTCTACAAATGTAGTATTTGAGAATAGTGTGGCAACCCCTCCCTTCCAATCAAGCAAGATTCAAATTGCTAATTGACAAGCTTCCAACTAGTCTCAAATGTAGTCTTGTGGTTGTAATTATCAAACACAATAGTATACCATTGCCCTCCAAGTATGGTGTGTGCGTGATTTTATGATCCATCTAAACTTGACACTAAAAAAGAAAGTTGTCAACTTGGACATCTTTTTGTCACTTTGAACATTTTAATGTCACTTCAGACACAGTTAGTCAATTTGAATGTGTCAATTCAAACATTGTTAGTGATCCACGCAAGCTAGAGAGCATGGCTAGGCAAAATCCGACACAAGGCCAATTGGCAAATGTCATCTTGGACTAAAATGGTTGGCAAAGAAGTGGGTTATGGTGGAATGGAAAACATCCAAAAAGAAGTGGTGAATCCCATACACAAGTGGTGTATCCATCCAAATGACACTATTTTATGAGCGTAAAACAACGAGCCCATGAGCGGTGAGCCAAGATTTTGTGACCTAACACCAATTGTGAGCTCAAAATTAAAAGAAAAACTTTAAAATAGTACATTTTTCAAGAGTTGGATGTTTTTAATGCACAATTACAATGAAATATGTGCACGTTTGTAGGTGAAATCTAACATTTTGGTTATAAAACTAAGCTCATGGCTCATAACTCATGATTTCCCGCTCATGATTTATCATTCCCCATTATCATCCAAAGACTTAAAAGTGGTATACCACCAAGCTTAAAAGTAGTAAAAGTGGTAAATATTTATAGATTACCACTTTTAAGGTGGCTTGCCTTAACCCCTCACCATCCAAAAGGACCAAAACTGTCCACCTTGCATTTCAATATGGAAAATTTTGACTTTTCTTGAAGATTAATTTTAGTGGTTATTTTTTTTAAAATAATTCTTATTAAAGTCTTGTTTTAGTATCAAAAATCCAATTTTGAAAATGAATGACTATGATTTGTCTATTCAAGATTTTGTGCAACGGTGTCCATTGCAAATCTTCACTTTCTAGTGCTGAGAGCTCTTGGAAATGAGCCTCAAGTACACCAGAACTTGGAGAAACAATCACATTAGAAACTTAATTTAAAAATTTGTAAAATAGATTTCAAGAAGACATAAATTGATTAGGGTTACACATGCCGTACTTTACATACTCATGTATTTTTTGATATCCTCAATTTTAAGTTTGAGATGTGAAAAGAGGAATGAAAGACATCAAATCACTTTCACAATTTTAACACCCTCTTGATCAAATGTTATAATCTTTCAATCCATAAGTGATATTGTTGTGTTTTCTTTTCCTATGTGATCTCTAACATATCTAATTTGAATTGTATGGTTGCAATTTTAAAAAAATTGATGCAACTTTATCAAAATGTTGACATTTTGTTCATCCAAGAATAGATTCTGAGATACTCTAGATCATCCGTGGGCAGTCAGGGGTTAATCCTTAAAGGACAAGGCGGACTAAAATTGTCCGTAGGGAATGGTTGTAGTGTGACCAACCCACAGTGATCCGCCCGTCCTTTAAGGTTTAAATGGACACCAACCGTTTTCAGATCCCTATAACTTCTCAAAGCAAAACCTTGCTGCACCCAAATTAGACCTTCATTGCATGCAAATTAGACCCTTGCTGCAAATGAATGTGACAAGTGTTGTTTTGTATTCAAGTTGCGATGACCATTTTAAGCATTAAAGTGATTTATTCTCGGACTCTCATGTTCACTCATTTGGTCTTCTTTGTGTTTGTTTTCCCAAGGTTCATGACCAATTTACAACAAGTCTAGGGTTCACAATAGGTGTATCTACAACCTTGTTTTCAAAAATTCATATTTTATTCATATAATTACAAAATATTATGAGAACAAATTTCTGCCCATCTATGCCCATTTGCTAACACAAATTTGATTTCAAAATCTTAGTGCACTTTCTTCTTGAATCCTGCATTGATCTCACAAAAGTGTCCATATAAGGTGCTTCTACCTTACAGTACAATACCCTAAAGAAAGTATATGTAAGTCCATTTTTTGCATTCAAAGAAGTTGGTATAACAAATAATTTAATTGGTATTTTGTCCTCATATTTTTTGTATATGATTTTTGTGCAATCCCAATCAAGCATACCAAATTCCAGCTCCTAGTAACCAAAATCCTATTTTTTAGTGAATTACTTTAATTAAAATTTATGGTTTTATATAATAATTGATTAAAAAACATTGGTGATGAATTTTTGAGATTTGATTGCATGGATATGTAGGAAACATCCCTACACACATCTTTCCTTTTAACTATAGTATTCAAAAAGTTTCAAAATTCCTTCTACAAAGGTTTTTATGGTAGGGTGATCTTAACCAAATTTAGTAAAATAGGTATTTCAGAATTTCAATTAGCTTTTAGCAAAGTAAACATATCATCATGCTGAGAGGTACATACTTGATTACAATATATGAAACAAATAGCAAAATCCTAGTACCATACAAAATTATCCCTTTTATTAAATTTGGGCATGATCATCCTATTATAAAAATCTCTATAGAAGGAATTTTGAAACTTTTAGAAAATTGTAATTGAAAGGAAAGATGTGTGTAGGGATTTTTCTTACATATCCATGCAATCAAATCTCAAAAATTCATCACCAATGTTTTTTAATCAATTATTATGTAAAACCATGCGTTTAAATTAAAATAATTCACCAAAAAAAAGATTTTGGTTACTAGGAGTTAAAATTTGGTAGGCCGGATTAGGCTTGCACAAGAACCATATGAAATAAATATGAGAACAAAATGCCAATTATATTATTTGTTATACCAACTTCTTTGAATGCCGAAAATGGACTTACGTATACTTTCTTTAGATTACTGTACTGTATTGGTGCGCGCTCACTGCGCTCTTAGCTTGCGAGCTGGCTATCCAGTTGATTCCCTCTTTGAACACATGAATGTTGCAAAGGTCGGTCAATGAGCATATTCTTGTAGAAGCGTTATATTTCCTTTTGAGAGTTAAGTTACTAGTGTAAACACCTAACTTATGCGTGGAGCTCGGTGATATGCATTTTGTACTTTGTAGTGTCGTCCACGCAAGCTTGTTTGCGAAATTTTGTAGGCAGAGTGCTCGTTTCAGGTGTATAAAAGAAACGGTTGAGAAATAACTTCACTCTAAACATTGCATTTAGGTTTCCTTCACAATTAGGTTGAAAAGATTACCTCACAACTCACCGCTAGGCCACTTCGAGATGGAGGCGCATGAGACTCTCTATATATTAAAATTTGGGAAGATTTCATGAAGTTTGTCATGTTTCAATAGATATTTCTGCTTTTTCAGAAATTTCACAAATATCTTTGGATCAAAATTTTAGGTGTTTGTTTTGTTGCTCATACCATTTCCCTTCTTCCTTTGTGCACAAGAATAATAAAAAAGTAGTGTGCGCACAAAGGGCATGCAATATAGAACAAACGTCTGAAAATTTGATTCAAAGGTATTTATGAAATTTCTGAAAAAATAGGGGTATGAGGGTATCTATGAAAATATGGCAAATTTTAGGGGTATCCATGAAATTTTCCCTTAAAATTTCACCTTATTTACTGTAGCTTTGTCATTGCGTTTAGGTTTCTTTCACAACTAGGTTGGAAAAAGTTATCTCAAAACTTATTGATTAGCCACTTGGAGGTGCATGAGAATCTTTATATCTTTAACTCCTAAAGGACCAAGTGGCTGTTCAACAGCCACTTGAGAACTTGGGTAGGGTCATATAGAGTCAATTTTATTGAATGTTTTCAAAATTGTTACCCAAGGTGCATATATATATCCCCCAAGTAGAAATGTAATTTTTTCTCCAATTAGATGCCCGGTTCATAAGTTATGTTGCCCAAAAGAATTAGGCAACTTAGATAGTTTAGGCATCTTTGGAGAATCTTATGCTAAAACTCTCATCAACTTTTGAAATTTGACATGTATGTAACCAAAATCACATGGTGTGCAGTTGTCAAAAATAAATAAAAATTTGAGCTCTCACATCACCTTTTGAAGGGAGTCAATCTTTGTTAATTATGTTTGGGCAATTTCAAGAAAATAAAAATTCCTCTAACTTCAGGCCCTTTTATCTTTCCCTCTATAAATCCAAAGCTCTTGAAACTTTATTCTGCATATTCCAAATGTTTATCTCTAACTTTTCATTGTTTAGATTTCAAATAAAAGACTTCCTCATTGCACAAGAAATCATGAAACAATGAGTAGTGTATTGCCAATGCACTAAATCTCCTTGCATTGCAAGGTGATTTTGAATAAGCTAGATTATATATTTGCTTTTGAAAATTTTCATGAGTGAACCTAACATCATACACTTATGAATGATCAAAAAGCTCAAATTTGTGTAGAGCAAAAAGTTTATTCTAGGAAGGCTCAAACTTTGCTGACCTTGTTTTGTAGGAATGAAAAAAAGTTGTTTTTCTAACTTCAAATGTTATAATCTTACAATCCTTGCTGTCAAATGGGCTAAAGTTTTTTATACATATTAATTTATCTGTCTTGCACACTTTTGTACAATTGAAATTTTGAAAAAAGGGTTTTATTTTCAACTTTTTGGCAATATACTAAAAGTTGACAATTTTTAGATTATTTCTCAAAAAAACATGCTTGATCCTTTAAAGGTTAAGGATTTCATCTTATTATTGCAACTTTGTTGTTGTTGCTAAGACCTTTGTTACAATAATTATTGATGAAAATTACTGTAGTATTAGTAAGTATTTATTCAATGTAAATTGTCAAGAAATTAGATAATCACAATATTCAATGTGCATTTTGTCGTGCAGTTGCATTGCCTTGTGTTCTAGGATTTTGCAAAAGCATGTGGTTCTAGTAACATAACATTCAGTAGCACTCAGCAGGCATGCCCTCCCTCCAACTGAAGAGTGTGGAATATTCTACACCCATCAATAGCTAAGAGGACACTTGGCTAAATTTGTCAAAGAGTTTATGAAAGAGAGGTTCAGTTTAGTGTACATATGTCAATGTAGGGGTCAGCCATGTCAGAAAATGTGTTTTTTGGTACATCCCATTCAAATTTGGGCACTTAATTGTACTTTTCTGGTATCAAAATTATAACTTTGCCTACCCTCTAGTGTTCTGTAAAAGTTCAAAAACCCATATGCATTAATGCTCATCTTACTATGTGATGTCCACTGAGAACTCACTGTAGCAAGAATAAAATATAGTGCAAAAGCTTTTAAAGAAAAATCAACCAATTGACCACAACAGAAAGGTGTGCTCATAACTCGCTAAGCATCTTCAATAATCTAATCAAGAAAGACTATTGTGTTGCGAGCATGTTCCAAAAACATTTGTATATCTGTGTTTAACACTCCGAATAGCTATACTTTTGTGCAAACAGATATAACTTCCATAGTATTAGCACATGTATGCAGGTATAAAATCTAGTGCAGAAATCACAAGACTAGTCCATGCTTATGAGAAACCGGTGTGTATCTAGAGAAAAGCTCAGGCTAAATTACAAGTCACAAATGCAGCTATAAAAAATGCTATCAAAAAAGCTGATATAGCTTCATGTATGTGCATGCAGGAAATATTACCTATGCAAAGGTCAAAGCACCATTCACTTTGAAAAAAAGGGGGTAATGTGTATACAGCAAGTAGACCAGCCTGATGACACGCCATAATCAAATGCTATTACCCAAATAAGGCATGTTTATTCCCGAGTATATTCTAGAAAGTACGCAGGATACCTCGAACTTAAACCAAAATCTAGAATGTTTTTATGTGTAAAAAAATAAGACCAGAGCATCCATATCCTACAAGTATATATAAGAACATATAAACATCTAAATACAAAGTTTAGAGTTTATAAGATTTTAGAAGAGTGTAGTAGAAAGCTTAAGTGTTGCCAATTCCTCCAAGAGGTTATGGACCTCACCTATGCCCATCTCAAAAACATCAACAAGTCAATGTGAGATTAGTGAGGATGCAACAGGTGTCAACAGCCCATAACATGTGTTATTGCCTTCACAAGGAGAAACAAAGCTTAAGCAACAAAACTACCTCAAAGTAAAACCTCAAATTAACAAAACCTGTGTGGACTGTGATGAAGCCATGTGTCTTGCTAAGTCCAATTGCTCAATTGCTGCAGTTTTTGTACTTTGTAAGTGAACAAGGTAGTGTATAGCAACGTGTGCACAGCTTAGCTTAAGCTGCAGCCAAAATAGCTCTAAGTACAACGTGAATCTTCCTCAGCCGTATGTATAAGCACATCAAGAGTAGAGCAATGTATAGACAAAGCAATTTCTTTGCTCAGAGTTTGAGCAAGAAGGGTATTGAAACAAGAGAGAGAATAAACAAGAGGATCATGTATTATTATCCTAGCTTAACAAAAGCCGTGACTCCTAGCTAAACTCAAGTGGAGATTAATGGAAGGCCAATACTTTTCATGGGCTTATCCTGGTACTGCTCAACTTAGCAAAATGAGATTAACTCAAGTTGTGACTAATGGTTATCCCATGCGGGTTAGTGTGCAAACTAATAGTTATCCCATGCAGGTTAGTGGAAATCCAAGGATCAATAATTGAGATTAACTCAAGTTGGGATTAGCAACCAAGCAATAATTTATTCAGGCACCTCAATGTAAATCCAGGGACCCTTAACCTTGAAATGTCCATAGGGCATAGTATATACGCTGATGTATAATTGTCATTTGCTACCAATAAGAAATTTTAATTTAGGATCTCAAGTAGCTTACTAGAACCACATTGATCTATTCTCCAACTTCTTTGTTGGTCTCAAATGTTGTAGAGGTGTGGATCCATTTCAAATACAAGAAAAATACCTCGTATTGTATTGGTCAGAGCGGCACTCTCAGACATTTAGTGGTTAAGCTTATAGGGATATGCCTCAAGTAAGTGTATAGTTATTACTAAACTAAGTATAGCTTTTAGTATGTAATACACAAACTTAAGAGTCCGTTAATATAGGTAGGTGGTAATGATGAAATCTATCCATCAATCCATAGGTTTGGATGAATGCAAATTCATGCTTTTAATCCATGTATGAAAAAGGATCACTCATAGAAAGTATAAGCACATAAGAGTGCATTACAAATCTTGTTGCAAAACTAATATACCCATGTATTGAATTGGTGTAATTGCCATTCAATAGTTCACAAATATAACTAAATATAGCATACTAGGAGTAAGTCAAAAAATCATTATATAGCAGTTAGAGTTGGCAAGGAAAGTGGCACTATGGTTGGACCCACACATATAGTTGTAAAGCTCTTTTTGTTTAGATTATTATAGTAACCAAATAATGTAGGCCAAATCATGAGAAAAGTAAGCCCAAAGAGCTATAATCATAGTTCTTATAACTATCCTTATATGCAATGTGGTCAAGAAACAACCATTTGCATTGAATACTAAAAAGAAAAAAAGAAAAAACCATTTTTTTTTTTTTCATGATAAAGTTTGTGCATGACACCTGAAGAGACGGAAAGGCAGCCTCTCTTCAGGCTACTGAGTGTTACGAAGCTTCGCTCTCTCTGTCTCTCTCTTTCAGTATTCCCATGCATCCGCTCAACGCAGACAAGTTTTGCTGTTATGTGGCACATTGTGATCGGCACAAGATGCAGGCCGATAAGACAGGAATGATAACTGTAGAGTTTTGATAAAGGAAACTATTGTTTATTTCCTTTTGGAATTCTTTGTACATAATTTTTGCTCAGTCTTACAAGTTACAACCCTCCCCAGATTTCTACAATTTTTTTGAAAAAGGACACAAGCGGAAGGAAATCCTCCCGCTTAATATTAAATAAACATATTAAGATCCTAGCATATTGAACCCTTAAAGGATCACTTGTCCCTATGGGGGACAAATGGGATTTTAGGCATGTACTTGTGGTTAAATTACTTTGTGTAATTTTTTAAAACTTTTATGGAAGATGAGGAATTCAAAGATTTGTGTGGTCATCTAGTTTTTTCCTTGTTCTAACATTTATTGAAAAATTTAAAAATGAATTTATGAAAATTCTAGTTCAACGGGCAGCCCAAACACTTTTTTAAAAATTGCATTTTTTTAAAATAAAAATTTGAGGTAAGTTCTTTAGACTTACGTATATGTGGGAAGCTTTTAATCATTCAATTCTAATTGATGAGATGAAAGTTATGAGAAGTTTTAGATTGCATGTAGGCATATTTTTGAGATTTTCCACACCTACCCGCAAACTAAAACTTCTTGTAATTTTCATCTCATCAATTAGAACTGAATGATTAAAAGCTTCCCACATGTACGTAAGTCTAAAGAACTAACCTCAAATTTTTATTTTAAAAAAATACAATTTTTAAAGAAGTTTTTGGGCTGCCTACCGAACTAAAGTTCTCATAAATTCATTTTTAACTTCTTTAATAAATATCAAAATGAGGAAAAAATTAAATGATCACACAGATTTTTGAATTCCCCATCTTCCATGAAAATTTTGAAAAATTACACAAAGTAATTTAGTCATAAATACATGCCCAAAATCCCATTTGTCCCACATAGGGACAAGTGGTCCTTTAGGGGTTAATGAATTCCACGAGAACCTCAAACTACAAAGAAAATCATTAAAGAATAGGAAACAAAAAAAAGACAAAACTAAAGCAGAAATGGTGGCAGCCCACAATGGCGTTCCCATACACACACCCTCACTCACATACGGCACTGAGGTGTTACTCAGCCCCCATTGGACAAACCTGACTCTCATATGACGTGGCAAAGTGTGGCAGCAATTTCTCCAGCTCAGCTGTGACGACTTCCACATCAGTTCGCCATACTTGTATAACCATTGGAAATATGGAAAGTTACCAAACATCCCTGATTTTTCTTTAAAAAATCATTTTGAGTTTACTCTTTTAGAAACTCCCGAAATTCATAAAGTTGATGGTTCAGTACAAAGATTTTAAGATGAAAATAATTAGAATTTTAGATATGCCGTAATTGGGTAAACAAACCTAAAAGTGTCTCTTTCCTAGCATTAAAATAAAAATATATATATAATGAGCTAAAGCAAAGTTACCCAATTAAATACCTTATCCTATTTTTAGAATTTTTTGTTTTTCTCAAAGAGAGAATGGATTGAAAAAGTTTGGTGAAGGATAGAAATGGATGATAATTAAGGCACTTTTGAAATTTCAATGGATGGCCACAGGCTTGGTTGGTTGGTTTTAACTTCTCTTATATACTATTGTATATAGATTTGATTTTACAAGCATGTAAGGAAGTGCATGATGGAAGTTGGTTTTAGGATATATTTTGAGTGATTCAAGAATATTATTTGTGAGTCATGGTCAAGCAATGTTTCATTATAGATTTATTTTGGAATGCTCATGGCCCACATTGATTGATGGTTATGTATTTTCTCAAGAAAGTCTAGTTTAATAATTCCTAAAAATCACAATTTTTGTTAGAAAATTGTACTTCCATTTTTATTTTATGTGCTATGATCTATCTTTTTATCATAATCTTGTACAATCTCTAGTATATTCAATAAGGGATTCACCTTATTTCACTCCATGAGTTCATGATAAGATGCACAATTAAGAAAAACAACTTTCATCAACAAGTATGCTTTTCAAACACGACTTTATGTCATTATGGTCTTTGTTGCTCAAAAGGTGAACTCCATCCCTAATCCTTAAAGGGTCATCTTATAACTTCAAGTTTCAACATTTCAAACAAGATTTGGAAAGCTTACACTTTTTATATATCCCAATTTTACTTCGGCAAAATGCTTTGGTATGTTGTCGAGAGTCTTCATATTAAGGATGAAAAACAATATGATCAGGTTTCATTTTCATTGACAGAAAAAACTTTCTAAATGAACTCAACTAGATTCAATTCCACTTGGAACTTTTAAGGGTTAATGGAGGGTCTTTTACAATGATTTAGCTTTTTCCAAATAAATAATTACTTTACCAACCAAAAAAATTCCAAGATTTTTTTTTAAAGCATAATTATGTACGACTAACGGAAAGACATGATGACTGAAATTCATGTGCATTTCTCGAACATATATATTTTTGTAATCTTTCAAAATTTTAGTACCAAGGCTTTCCAAGTGAAACATGAGAATCCACCTAAAATGTCTCTATATTGGATGGAGTACCTCCAACAAGGAAGTTTTGACGTAAACGTCTCTTGAACAAAATCCTTCTTGTTTTGAGTTTCCCTTATATCTTGCCTTTATACATTTGGAAGTAGTGACAAAAACCTCGGAGTGGTGTTACATTGCGTAACTCAACTCCAAAAATTGCAAAGTGGTCTCACGTTGAGTAATACCACTCATGCCATCAAAAAAGGCATGTGTCGATTCGTTCAAAACAATATTTACGCAAAATAAGGGCCTCGTGCCATCAAAAAAGATATGTGTTGAACAACGTTTACGCAAGATAAGGACATCATGCAAGTGCATTCTCACGTTCGTACCACTGGTTACTCAAGCTGTGCCCTTGTTTGCAATGGTTTAAACGTGAAAATGCACTTGCATGAGACCCTTACCCTACACATAAAGCCCTATTACCCTACAGGCCCCTCCCTCCACATTTTAGACCTTCCGTCAAACTGATAGCCTCGTGAATAGTCCTTATTCCACTCACAAAACACATTGGCATCATGGTTTCCGAGGGCTTTTTTCAAACCGCTCACACATGGCAAATCCCGCGACCAAATCTACGAAGTACAGAGATTCTAAGATCTCCTTATCATAAAACCCCCCCGCAAACCTAGAATCTATTAGCATCCTATCAATATCCTAGATCCCAAGAATTTACGATCCACCACCTCCAGGGTTGAACGCTGTTGCGACAGCCACATGACACACGAGCAAGCCTACAACCTCGCCCGCGTGGACGCTCGTCTCGCATTCCTCGCGGGGCAACTGAAATCGATTTGCGTTTCCGCCATCGTCGCAATCGTCGCAATCGTCGCAATCGTCGCCATCGTCACAGGCAGGTGCATTTCAATCTCGCTTCAATCCATGCAGTAATCAGCAAACAGCGCGCACACAAGAGACAGCGCGCGCAAACAAGAGGCAGCGCGCAAACAAGTGCGCAAGAGGAGGTTCAAAGCGTCACCGCAGCCAGCGGTACTGTTGCTGCTGCGTTTTTGTCGTTCGAGATTCGCAGAACCGATACATTTTCCTAAGGTGGCGCCATTTTCCCGCGGTTGTGCCGCGTTCTGTCATGCTGTGAATAGTGTCAGAACACGGATTTTGTGGCTGTGGTCGAATTTTAGGAGGCGTAACCTTTCTAAGTCCACTTGGCTCTCTCTCAGCTAGCTCTGATTTGCTTGCTCTTTGCTCTTTTGTATTCAATCAGAACCTGGAAAACCAGGATTCGAAGGTTTTTAAGAGCGAGCTAATTAGAAGAGCGGAAAATTCTTATTCATTCGTTGGATTTTTGTTGATTTTTGTAGCGCGCGAGACATCGATTTTACTTTACAGCTATCGGAGGAGACGTCTTGTTTGAGGTTTTACTGTGAGTATGGTAACCTTCGTCTCGCAGAAGACGATTCTTGACAAGGACGTGTTGCATTGCGAGAACGCGAAGGGAAACCATGGCGGAGCGGTGTTAGACACTCACGTCGATACTGGTGGTCACCATCACGCCGGCGTCCTGTCAGAGGTTGCTCCCTTACTTTTTACAAGTATCTCTGTCGGTCTATAGAATTTTCGAGCTGTTTTTGGAACAGAGCGCTGTAACCGAGCATTGGCTTTGGCAACCTTGCTTTTCTCTCACAATCTTCTCCTTCGTAGATTTTCTTACGCTATAGTAGTTTGCAATGCTTGTGCTCTGTTTTTCGAATATCTGCTATGTGAAGTTTTGCACGGGAGAGCTGAGTTGTGAGAGGGATTTTTTTTATGGATAGGAAGCGAAGTTGGACGCGGAGTGGAACATCAGAGCGTGCGCGGCTGCTACGGAGAGCACCAATCCAATTCGCGAGCTCGTGGAGTCGTTGTGCGTCGTTTCTTCAAAGAAAAAGGAGAAAATCTCGTTAGCTCAAGGAGATCCAACAGCCTTCGGGCACTTGAAAGTACCCGAGGCTGCGGTAGAGGCCATGGTTGCTGCCACCAAGAGCTTTGGATACAACGGGTATTCACACTCGGCTGGATCTCTTGAATGCCGAAAGTAAGCCCTATTCCTTCTGTTTTCTCTTTTCTAGCACCTTACTAGGCCTTTCTAAAGTTTGCTTTGAAAAATTTGTGTTTTTATACGAGTTTGTTTTGTCAGGGCTGTTGCTGATTATCACTCGTCGTCGCTGCCGTTGAAGCTCACTCCTGACGACGTCGGCATTACAGTAGGATGCTCTCAAGCTATACAGTTATGTATAGCGGCTTTGGCGACTCCAGGCGCCAACATACTCATTCCACGACCTGGATTTCCTATTTATGAGACTTTCTGCAAGTATTACGGCGTGGAATGCCGGTTTTACGACCTCCTTCCTGAGCGGGACTGGGAAGTGGACTTGGACCAAATCACGTCTCTTGCAGATGGGAACACAGTTGCATGGTTTGTTTGCAATCCAAGTAATCCTTGTGGATCTGTCTTCAGAAAACAGCACTTGATCAAGGTCTTATATCAATACCTTCTATTTTTCCCTCTCCCTTCCTTGTGCTTGCAAAGTCGGGTCATGGTCCCGGACTCGTCAAAGGCGGTTTAGTTTCTGAGTTTTGTGAAGTACATTGTTTTGGCATAATGCGAAGTGCTTTTGTCACTAATACAAAATAGTAATGACCATGCCTCATGAAATATATTGAATCTATCTTAGCTAATAGTTTTGCGTTCTTAGTATAAGCCTGACTGGTTTTCCAAGTATTTGTGCCGGTATGTAGCGTTGCTAACCTGTCACTCTGTTTGTGATTTGTAAAAAGAGAAAATAAAGACAAGAAAAGTGAGAGATCATGTCGTAGCATGTCTAAGCTTTTGCGTGTTTTGGTGGGCTTTTTCTGTCGTTGCAGATTGCAAACACTGCTGAGAAATTGAAGGTGCCAATAATATCCGATGAGATCTATGCTAATATGGTGTTCGCGCCAGCGGAATTCACCCCTATGGCAGCTTTGTCTTTGAAGGTGCCGGTGTTGACAGTTGGAGGTATTTCCAAGAGATGGCTTGCTCCTGGTTGGCGCCTCGGCTGGATTATTGTTGCTGATCCAAAAGGAATTCTTTCCAGAGGGAAAGTGAGTATGAACTTCTCCTCCGTCCTTTTTTTAACGTTGTATTGGAAAATTGGAAAATTTGCTAGTCTAGATGGAGTAAACTGTGTAGTTGCTTAATGTTGTGTAGACCACTGATTTTTCTTTTTTTGTGCTTCCAGGTAGTCGAAGCGCTTACGAAACTCATGCAAATGACTATAGGAACTTCAACACTTTCACAGGTGAAGTGTTCTTTTATGTTTTTCATTGGCATTGTTGATATTAATCTTTCAAACTATGAATCAAGTGTGCTTGAAAATGACATAGTATGTGGGAAATTTGCAAAGCTGCTTGGACTAATATAAAGTTATACAGGCTGCGGTTCCTGGGATGCTGTTGAACACACCGTCAAGTTTCTTTGAAGAGACGATGGAGTCATTGAAAGCAGGGGCTGAGTTGTGTTATGAACGAGTACAACGCATCAAAGGCCTTCATTGCCCAACCATGCCACAGGGAGCTATGTACATTATGGTAAGAAATCGTCGGCTTTAACGAAGATTTATTACAAATTCAGTGACTTGTGAATTTTACAATCGAAAGACTAAGATTTCTTATTCTTACCTAAAGTGTCTTTCCTTTTCGTTTTTCGTAGGTGAGAATTGACCCCGGCGTGTATACCGATATAAAAAGTGATGTGGAGTTTGCTGCATTGCTGGTGGAGGAAGAATCTGTTGTTGTACTACCAGGTGAACACCTTCTCTTGTTTTGAAGTACTTTTTTTGAGTGGTTTTTTTAGTAATAATACATTTTTAATTGTCTGTTCCTGTGTGCATTTTATGGGCTTGATGTTGGTTGTGATACTCGATTTGTTATGTTGTTCGATTGCTATTTACACGACAATTCTGTATTTTTTCATGACAAAACTTTGAGGATCCTTTTATGTTTAACTCATTGTGCTTGAAACTTCAAAAGTAGGAAGCCCACTTTGGGAGCGTTGTGGCATATTATGCTAACTTCTAAAACATATTATTGCGGCATGGTTTTCTTGTTTGAGTTGACGTATTTTGCCTTTTAAGCTTCCTAATTGATCCATATTCTTCTCGTATCACTTGATAGAGAGTCGTAATCTTCTTTTTCAATCACTTTTTGAGAGAGTTGTTGATTTTTATGAGTGTAAGGCACTTGCGACCATGGCCTAGTACATTTGGCCTTGGGACACCAATGAGGTAGTTATGAGTTCAAACCTTGGTCTTTGGTGAGGTGCTTTTTACCATAATACATCCAACTATGTCTGGGCCAAATGACTTTGTTGTCACATATAAACTTGAGGATTTCTTGGGGGAGGAACGTGTGGGGTCTTTCTGGAGTGTACTTCCTAATGAACACTTCTAAAATGGAATTTGCAATGTACAATCTATGATGTTTAGATAATTGAATCATTGCCAACAAACACTTCCTTTACATTATTCTTTTAGATTGGAGGCAACCTTCTTTTAGACTGGATGGTCTTGATCTAGTTTGATGGAGAGGGTTATGTTCCATAACTGGCATGTTGTTGCTTTGTTTCTTAATTGATTATGTAGTATATATTCGACTTTTGGAGATACTAGCAGCCTCGCTGGCTCTTTGTGCCATCTCTTTTGCTCTTTTTCTCTCTTTTTTGCAACTTTTCACCCTTCCTGACCTTGACTCTTCCTCTCCCTCCCCCTCCGTGACTACTTTTGGATGTTCTTTTGTATTTAGGAAGTTGAGATTTTGTAGGTGTTAAAAAATTTACGTGTTTGTGGCAATTTATGAATGCAGGTGCTGCTTTTGGGATTCCAAACTGGCTGAGGATTGTGTTTGCTACCCCTCCAGCAATGCTCGAGGAGGCTTGGGATCGCATTGATCTCTTCTGCTTACGCCATAGTACGTCCGTTCCCTACTCGGGAACGGAGCTCTTCTAAATTTATTCGAATTCGTTTGTCCAGATTTAGAAAAAGTTGTCCTGGTAATTGCTCTTCTAGGGAGAGAAATTACTAACCATTTTATTTCCCCGTGCGAGTGTGGAAGGGGAAACCTCTCGGAGGCAATGGCCAAATGCTTCCTACTTTGCAATTTTACTCATTTATTTCTTGTATACTATGAAATTGAGTCTATTTGGAGACACGCTAAATGTATGAGTTTTGACGTGTATTTAGTTGAGACATACATACTTCTAGGAAAGTATTGTGTGTGTTTGTTCTCAATTATGCTTTTGATAACAACTTTTTTTTGTATATTCATCATAGGCAATATGTTTGGGCAATTTTCTTGCTAAATCTTACCTTGTTTTAACATTGGCTACCTTAGCAACAGAAAGAGATTGGGTGAAATAATATTGTAGATAAAATTGTGAACCTTTTATTTTCCATGAAAGTTTTGTCAGATTCTAGATTAAATATACTAGTATTGGCTGATTACATGAACGAATGAGGACGTGTGAATGGTTGTATCCATCTTTTCCTTACTTGCATGCATTGTATGGTGTGTTGCTCTACCAATGGAAAACGAAAAGAAAAAGCTTCCTCAATTCACCTACGGCAATTGTCTCTTGCATGTAAGCTTCAAAGCATAATAAGCTGTTAATTTTTCGTAATGCCTTATTTAGGTGTATTTAAAAAGTCCAAAGCTTAGTTATAGCAACTCAAATTTCTTTTTTTTTTGATAGACACATTTTGAAACACTACAAAAAGCTTTCAATGATTTGCTTACACATCAAAAGATAATTTGATATTTTTCTTTGAGTGTTAATAACTCTCCCAAAATTTTGCAATCCAAAAATAATTATTGTATTATTAAAATTATAGTGACCTTTGTAATATCACATCCCGATGTTTGTCATATCACATTTCCAAAACTTGCTAAATTTTTTACTTTGCATTCTATCTAACATATATATGAAAATCTTAATAAAATTCTAATGATGAATGCATAGCGTAACAAGTGTTAATAGCTAATAAAAACCACAAATTTTAAAATCTTTTTGTAAGAATATTCCAAACTAAAAAATGTGGCACCTCCCACATGCAACA
This sequence comes from Ulota crispa, assembly GCA_963920765.1. Classification (NCBI taxonomy): domain Eukaryota; kingdom Viridiplantae; phylum Streptophyta; class Bryopsida; order Orthotrichales; family Orthotrichaceae; genus Ulota; species Ulota crispa. The sequence goes on along the minus strand of OY987243.1, from coordinate 29,760,552 downwards.
GACAACTTCAAACGTCAAGTTCCACAAAAAAAGATCCTTATATACGTACTTTATGCTTGCCCATAGGTATGACACTATTATCATTGGACCATGAGGAAGAAGAGACCAACACAACTCCACAACAGAGCACATGTTGAATAATGTGAAGCATAGACCCACCCCTATGACCATGCCAAGCAAGATCGTTCTCGAACCATTCCCAATACCACCCCCATCACCACCAGGATCTCATAGCCGAGTATGAAAGGCTCCCTGTGCTTTATACCGGCCTTCATCCATCCTCAGAGCATTACCACCGCAAACGCAACAATAGACGTAAACGCAATTATTGTAAGAAGGGAGAACTTCTGAGCTCCACCGCATCCACGTCAAAGTCTTTCCCAATCTCTTTAACACTACTACAAGCTCTTGTCCATGCCACTCTCTAGGTCTTTTGCGCTCATGTTACAACTCACGGGAGGACTCAAATAGGTTGAGGCCCGTTCCTGCTCGTTTCCTTTCTTAGTGCTGGAGAGAAGAAACCACAAAGTAGTGTGAGTGCGCGGTGGAAGAGTTGCCAAAAGGGCAAAGCCAATACGTGAAGTAACCAGCGTGGTAGCTTGCGAATTCTCTGGTTGCGCTCCATGTTGCGGAAATGGGGTGGAGATGTCCTTAGAGCATCATCAATCCAGCATTGGGAACAACCCAACAAACATATTACTATTTTTTGACTGGTTTATAATTAGAAAGTGTGATTACTACCGTTGGAAGTGTATACAAAAAATCTTTAAATAAATAAAATAATATATGGAATTGGAAATTGGACAATCAAAATAAAATCCATTGAAAGCAAGCTAAAGGAAATAAAATCCATTGAAAGCAAGCAAAAGGACAAAAGAGACGGCAAACCACGCCTAAGAAAGAAAATCCAAGGTAATGGCACACCAGATTTTCAAAGTTTGGTGTGCCATTATCATAAATTTCCCTCTAAAACTTGATGTCTCTTTTGTCCTTTAGCATGCTTTCAATGGATTTTATTTTGATTGTCCAATGTCCAATCCCATATATTATTTCATTTATTTAAAAAGTTTTGTATAGGCTTACAATGATAGTAATCACATTTTCTAATTATATACCAATCAAAAATAGTAGTAAACATCATATTAGGTAAATTGGAAAGAAGAGTACATTTTGGGACTTTCACTATTTTTGTCATTATATAAAATTTAGCATATTACCAAAAAAAAGCATGAAGTTTCTTGTCTCAATGATTGCCTACAAGAATTTCAAATAATTTTCAACTTTGAGCTACAACTATACTTGCATGTAAGATTAAGGTAGAGTACAAAATAGTACCTCCATTTTTCCCAATTTACCTAATACACTGATGCCTTGATAAGATGAAGGTATCCGGACATCATATTCATTTCGTGTAAGGAAAGCATTCATTGTAACCAAACACATCTTTTGTAACTCCCCAACGGTTAGGGACAATCATCTCCTTCATATTAGGTAAGCGTTTTTTCTTACAAAGGTTCATCTTAAAGAGGCACTACTGTATGGTGTTAATATGTTTGCTGCGTCGTTCCCAGTCCTGGATTGATGCTCTCACTACTCGACGCGGTATATTACCGTACCCTGGGACCGGTCCCGGCATAGTTCCACCTCGTCACCTCCCCCGCGCTTCCGGTGAACTTGCTCCAACGTCGATTGAATTGCAAAGCACCCCCGTCTCGCCGAGTGCCTCCGTTTTTCCGGCAAAAACGGCGGCAATCTGGTCGCGAGCAACTCTGGATTTACAGAGCGCATAACATTTCAACGAATTTCCATGGATTGAGATTGTTGATGGGGTTTTAGCAGCGGCGACGGCGACGGCAACGACGAGGGAACGATGGATCGAGCTATGGCGACGATGTGGGGCGGAGGAGCAGCCGTCACCGTCGCTTGCATTCGCCAGAGCTCCACCAGCCCGTCCGTCCGACTCTCCGAATCATCGCACCCCTCTCGAGTTCAGGTGGGCCATTGCATTCAACCCCTCCCTCTTCTCTTTTTCTTTCTCCCCATCCCTACACATATTTTTTACAATTTCATAACAATTCGTCACCAATCCTTCCGTTCTATCAAAAGAATGCCGGCGCAAAACAGCCTGGTTATTTACCTTTCATGGATCCGGAAGAATTGCAGCAAATTCTTAGCTTTTAGTGCTTTAGATTGGTTTTTACAAGGGAAAATTTCATGGGTACCCCTGAAGTTTGCAATATTATCATAGACACCCCTGCTTTTTCAGAAATTTCAGAAATAGCACAAATACCCTTGGATTGAAAAAATTTAGGCGTTTGTTTTGTTATGCATGTCATTTCCTTTTCCCTTTGTGCACACACTACTTCTTCCTTGTTAGCACAACAAAATAAATGCCTAAATTTTTTTGTCCAAGGGTATTTGTGATATTTCTGAAAAAGCAGGGGTATCTATGAAAATATTGCAAACCCCAGGGGTATCCATGAAATTTTCCCTTTTTACAATTTTGCAAGAATTCGTTGCCATTCCTTCCGTTCTATCAAAAGTATTCCGGCGCAAAACAGCCTGGTTATTTACCTTCCGTGTATCCGGAAGAATTGCAGCAAATTCTTTTTTCTCATAATTCTTAGCTTTTGGTGCATTCGTTGCGTTCTGGATTAGTTTTTTCAAAACATCTTTTTCTTCTGGTAACCGGATTCTTGCGGTAACCGGAAGAGAGACTACCGTCTCAGTTGTTGTCACTTACTCCCCACGGTTTTTTTTTTCATTTTTTAAGAAGTGCCAAAGTGGCGATTTAAAATGTTATAGTGGTGCTCCATATTTCAACATTCATCCACATATTGGATAGAAAATATCACTTTAGCACATGTTACATGTTTATAATCTGGTTTTCATCCACAATTTGACAATTTCATCCAAGTTTTTTCAAGTTTGAATTTTTTTTGGCGATTTCCTCCAAGTAATCATGTTTTATTTGTTTTTTTCTATAGGCTTGGTGCCAGTAAAAAAATTGGTGCAATTTTGCCCCAAATTGCCAGATAAAGAAACCCTGTTACTCCCTCTGTACCTCTAAAAACGTCCAAAAAGCTTCCTTACAAAGGATTAACTGTGTTATTTAGTCTTTGTGCTAGTGACACATGCATTCTAGAATCATTGTTTAGGCACCCAAATTCCATGCAAAAAGTATCTTATTTGTGCATAGTTTGTGAATGCTTCCAAGTCCTCATTATGTTGGTCTATGTGCTAGTGACACATACATTCTAGAATCAATATACTATTCACCAAATGTATGCAAAATCTCCAACTTTGATGTTGCCCTTTGGGCACCCGAATTCCATGCAAAAAGTACCATATTTGTGCATGCTACCAGCTTCTTATTTTTGATGATTTGAAAGATTAGTAGCAACAATGGTACCTCATATGGGCAAGGCCAAGCTTGCTAGGGGAGAGGAATGCTCTCTAATCGCTTAATTTTGCTCCCATGAGATCATTGAATATGGCAAACGCTTTGCAGCGTTTGAAATTGGTGAAAGGGACCTTTTTAGTGGTACAAGAAATGTGTCTGATTTGGACGTTTTTAGAGGTACAGAGGGAGTACTTAGCAAGCGAGCAACATTTGCTTTTCTCTTAGAATCGAGAAGAAACAAGCAACTACATTATTATGAGAAGCTTTGGCCAGTAGCATTGGTTAGCTTTTGAAGTAAGGAATCTACTCAAACTTTCTCAAAGTAATTTCTCTCAACTTAAAATCTCCTCCCATGCAGTCCAAAGTCAATAAATATTGTTATGTTTAGTTGGATTAGTAGTGGTAGTTAAGAGTCTTGGTAGAGGTATAGGGTGAACTTCCACGCCGCATTGGGATTGGTCATGGTGATCAGCATTTTTCCCAACTTTGGAAAACTTAAAGCCTCAAGATTCTTGTGCTTCTTGCGAGAAATTTGCTGAAACACCATTTCCATTTCCAAGTTTTGATGCACCTGTTATTTGGCACACTTTCATGCATGAATCTGTAACTCCATCGTTGTTGTTTCTGTTGTAGTTCTTTGATTTTGATGCAACATGGAAGTTGAAATCCTGAAGTATAAACATCTTGCTTGCACATTTAATTTTGATCCTAAATTTTAGTAAATTAACTTAGGTAGAGGTACGTGATTTTTACTTTTGCGAAACCTGAAGTCTTGCTCAATGAGGGCATAATTAAGCGAGAATGTTCACTAAGGTAGGAGATTCTGAAAGCGACCATGTTCAAAATGCGTTCCTCATCTAGGAATGAGTGACATGTTATTTTAGATATCTATTACTATCATCAATGAGTTAGGTAAGCTTAAATGGTTGATTTTTGGACCTCCTACCTTGCATCCATATCAGAAACTTGTGTTTGTTTTTTTCTCATATTTCGATGGAAGCTTGGAGGCATTGTATGGTATCCTTGTAATGCGTTCTATTGTATGTTGGAATTCTTTGACAAGAACAAGTAAGAATTCTAGTAAGATCATTTCAAATATTCACTGATTACTATGTTTCGCTTGTAAATCACTGCACAAAATTTTGCAGTTTTGCAATTCTTTGTTCATTTGTAGGGTGAATAATGTTGCAGAATTAGGGTTTTGAGAAGAATTCCACAAGGTTTCCTAATAATTAAGCATTTTGCATGTTTCATCCACTGATGTTGAGTTTTATTCATCCTTAAGTGCAATTTGTTTACCATGTGGTTTATTCTGGGTAATGCTTGACTTATTGGACATTATGTAAAAATGGGCTTCTTTGTTGGGCTTTGCCCACTTTATAGCCTCTTTATTTTGTGTAATGTCTTTCTTTGTTGAGCATTATCCTATACTTAAAGCTTTTGTTTTTAAGGTGTGGTTAAGTAAAAGTATTCTTCAAGAAACTCAGAGATGCCAGAAAACGTGGTTGAAGGGTTGTGATTACAGCAGAGGGATAAAGTGCCAGGATTTGTGGACGTTATTGTGGAAGTGCCAAAAGGGAGTTTTGTGAAGCGACTGCCGGACGGCGCCGTCGATTATGTGGGACCCATGCCTTGTCCGTTCAACTACGGCTCTGTGCCTGCCATTCCTGCTCCTGATGGTAACTGCGCTTGACCCTCCAAAAATTGTGCAAATTTCTATTTAAAGCTAAGCACTATTTCAGATGTGTGATTGAACCATTGACATAAAAAAATTAAAACAAATCAAACGAATAGATTACAAAAAATTCTCTATTACTGCACTTGGTCAAGTGCGCTTTTTTTTAAAAATTGTTTTACACAAGCAAACGCAATTTTTGGAAGAATATGAAAGTTTTGAGTGTTTTTGTTATTGTAGATCTAATATTTTTTTTTACCTTTTATGGTTCACAAATTCAGTAAATAAAAAACCCTTGGTTTTATTTTTTGTCTTCTTGATTGTACAAATGTTAGCCTCATGATTACAGGTCCACGTTCACGAATACTAAATTGTGTTGTTAAAAAGGCTTTGCTAACATGAATCCATGGAATTATTCATTAGAGTACCTTGAACTAGTTTAAAAAGAAGTCTATGAACTCAATAATGCTTGATGACATGGGCATTACTCAAAAAAAAAAAACTAATTAGGCGGGCAAAACTTGACAACAAAGCCTTTTTTGCATAATATTTGATGAGTTGAGCATTATCTGGTGTAAACCAATGAGGAAAATTTGGCAGTTTAGGATGAACATAAGTTGGCGTTAATGGATGAAAAGTGCATGATGCCTAATTATGCAAAAAAACTTAGGGCATGCTTCTTAAAACCCTAGTTTTGCATCATAATCAGGTTCTGCAAAAGAATGCAAAAACTTCCACCTAGTGCTTTATATGGAAAGGAGTTGCTATCATTGAAAAAATTGTTTGAGCGTCACCGGTTAATATTTGGCATTTTTCATTTTCAACTCATTTTTCATGAGCATGCATTGAATGTTGCTTTTATTTATACTAAAATAATAATTTATTTGAAAGTCTAACCAACTTTTTTCTTTGTAGTTTCAAAATCAACCAGTTTTTTGTGTATTTCAACCGGCTAACAATACTCTAACTGCTTGTTCTTCCCGTCATTATGGACCAAGGAAAAATGTGCAAGTCTTGAAACTCTGCTCTCTGATATCAAATTCTTGTGTTTTTGCAGGTGATCCTTTAGATGCTGTGATCCTTGGTGGTCACCTCCCATACGGCTACACAGGGAAAGTGAGAGTGAAAGGTGTGATGAAGTTCATCGATGCAGGATTGGTGGATGACAAGTTAATCTGTACGCAATTAATTCCTGGTATGTCTCAATGGGTTCATCTAAGAACCATGAGTTTACGTTGTCCAGATAAGACATTTCAACCATATATTTTAAAATCCAGTAGTGTGATTGGAGAGATTTTCACTTTGTCCAGCTGGGTGTGGAAGAGGAAGAATTTTGAAATTGGATGATAAATTGACTATGTTTGTTTTCATATGAACCTTTTTTTTGTGGGGTCTTGTTTGCTTGATCATTTTCTGGAGTGCTCCAATCAGCTGACAAAATGGTTAAAGAAACAAGATTACGTAAAAAAACTGTTTGCTTTTTTAATGTCTTGCCAGCTTGGCTTGTGTGCTCCTAGTAACTATGTCATGCCCTCAAGTTTTCGGTTATCTTAAAAATTTGTATAGCTACATCTTGGCCTCAACTTTTTGCTTGTCCGACTTGTTAATAGAAGGGTAAACTGGTCGTGAACATATTATCTTAGAATACATTTTAAAGATACTTGCAATGTAGTAAGAGTCTTGTACTTTTGGTATAAAGTTGTTATATGAGCAGCTTTCATACTAGCAACTTCACAACAAAAGTTCCATTTTGTAAAATTGGCAATATGCCATGACTTTGGCGCAGTTCCACAGCCCAAAATCTTTATACATGTTAGTTTGGGACTGAAATTAAACCTTTGTGAAGATATATGTTACAACTTTTGATGCATGAATACTGTCAATTTATTGACGCATGAATACTGCCAATTTAACAAAATTGACGTCAGAAACTTGTTTATTTTTCAATTGTGAGAGCTGAATTGGCAAGTTGTTTTTGTTGTATGATGAGCAGGAGCTTTGAGCAATTCTGGCAGGCAAGGTGAGTCTGGCGGGGAGCCAGCATCCGAAGAGTTGACAATGCTTGATTTATTTGCGCTCACCTCGTTTTTCAACGTGTATGCTGCATGCAAAAGCACGTTGAATTCCATAAGAGGCAAAACTGGACGCACGGCCTACGAAGGGTGGGAGCTCTTTGAGCCTTAGACTGGCGTTTCGGTACAAAATAATAAAAGGAATGTCACAACAATTGAGGGTGTGTGGCATCCTCTTGCACTAGTGCACTTGTCAGAGCTCTTGCTTGTAACTTAGTTGCGTTGCTTGAGGAAGCATGAAATATTCTCAATTAAGAATATTCCCTGTTTTCCTCAAACCCACACAACTAAGATGAGCATGTATTACATCAAGAAACTGAAAGGATTTTTCGTAATAGTAACTTGTCGAGTTTGCCTTCTCTAGATTTCATTACCAGCATGTAGGATCATCGTCATGAGTAAGGGTGTGTTCACACTTGGTGTTAAGAGGGGTAGTAGCAAAGTAAAATTAGATGTATTTGGACACACATTTAGACTGCATTTCATATTGCTAATATCCCTCCTAACACTAAGTGTGAACATACTCTTAAGTCATATTGTTACTGTGCTTGTATTTGTAATGGTTTTGTGCTGCAATAATAGGGGTAAGTCGCACCTTCTCTAAGAATGAATCTTCTTTGAAGAATGAGAAGTTGTGGAGTGAAAATAGGAGCTAATGGGAGTTTTTTTTCATGAAAAAGGTGTGAATCTCCTTTCAATGGTTGCTAGAGAATGGAGAATGGGTTTATTTAGAAAGTGGTGATGAGGTAAAGAAAGCAAGTTGCATTCACACATTCAATCAACGTTTCCACCAATTATGAGGGGTTCAAAAGCAAGAAGAGCAAGATGAAAAAGAGACACATTAATGAAAATTTCAATGTCAAACTTCTTCACACCCATTCTTCTCCTAGCCTCCATGAAGGAGGTGTTGTGACTCTCCTTTTGTAAGCAATGGAGAATGGAGAATGAGCTTACCTTGAAAATGGTGATGAAGTACATAAAGCAAGTTGCATTCACACATTCAATCAATGTCTCCAACTATGAGAAGGGCAAAAACAAGAAGAGCAAGATGAAAAAGAGGCACAATAAAAACTTCACGTACCAAAACTTCCTCACACTCATCCTTCTCCTCTGGATGTGACAAATAATACTCCTCAATCTTCAAAAAATGAAGCTTTTGCAAATCAAGAAGAAAGTGGCACGTCCCCATTGTTTTTGAAGATTGAGACTGAGGTGAAGGTGTGACCTACTGTTACTGTTCCCGTGTCTGTAATGATTTTGTGCTCCAACAATTTCAGGAAAACGCTTCAAGGAGAAAATCATCATATATACCTCCATAAATCTCTGAGGAAAAACCAGCCAAAGGTAGGAGACGTGACTCCTTGGGGGAAGAGATCCCATTCAATGATCCTTCACGTCTCTGCCACGCTTCATCGCCGAAACCAACTCAAAGCCCAAACCCAAAACCAATCGAACTCACTTCCCGAGTTCATAATCTTATTACATGAAACATGCACAGGATTGCTACCAAAAAATCATTATGCAGCTAAAAAAATTTGAACTTTAGAGGGTTAAAATTGGACATTTTAACTTTTCAGCAGTGTTTTTAGCCATTTGAGCTAATCACAAAAACCGTATGGATCACTAGTCCCTGCTAGTCATACCGAGCAGAGAAACCATGACAACACCATATTAGGTAAATTGGGAAAAACGGAGGGATCATTTTGTATTCCACCTTAATCTCTCATACAACAAATGTAGGCATAGTTACAGCTCAAAGTTGTAATTATCTGAAGTTCTTGGAGGCAATCACTAAGACGTCACTATTGTACAAGAAATCGCACGCTTGTTTTTTTTGTAACATGCTGAAGCTGTACATAATGGCAAAAATAGTGAAAGTCCCAGAATGTACTGTTTTTTCCCACAATTTACCTAATATGGTGCTAAAATTGAGCCCAGGTTGGCACCGGTAGTAGCAAGATCAGAGTTGTGATGGGGAGATTCTTCAAGGACAGCTACACCATCACGTACGCGACCAGGATTTGAAATTCCTGGAGGCAATCACTAAGACCTCAGTATTGTAAAAGAAATATTGCACGCTTGTTTTTTTGTCATAACTTATGCTGAAGTGTACATAATGGCGTAAAAGGTGAAAAGTCCCAGAATGTACTTGTTTTTCCCACAATTTACATAACATGGTGGTGTTAAATTGAGCCCAGGTTGGCACCGGTAGTAAGCTTAGCACGATTATGAGAGTGATCTATGGGGAGGTTTTTCAAGGACAGCTACGCCAGCACATACGCCGCCAGGAACGTGAAGGAAGCGCTGGACAGGCTCATCGACGTGCTCCAATCCCCCGCGCACCTGCGCAAGCTCGTCATCGGCACCTCATGCACCACCTCTTCCACTGCCACTGGTGCTTCCAGAAAACCCGGCGTCGTGAAGCAGGGCAGTTCCAAGCTTTCTTCGGAATCCTCGGCGAGTGCTGCGCCAGTGGTGAGCATGCACACCACGACGACGGCGAAGAAGAAACAGACCCGGAGTGATTGTAAAGGAGGAGAGCTTCTCATCGATGCTCCACTTGGCAGTAGTACTCACAGCTCCAGTGAGAAGAAGAAGTCGACGGCGACTCCGACGGTGACGACGGCGACGGTGACGTGTTCGGGTAGCAGTCAGACTTCGAACTGCTGTAACTCGAGCTCGGACCACATCCCGGTTGGGCGGTTTAGCCAGGTGATACAAAACTTCTCCTAATTTTGAATTTTATTAGAGCTACTAAGCTTAGTGGTTGGCTCTGGCTACTCTACGCATTCACCATTAGAATTGTTGTGAAATTTAAAATTGTTTCAATGTAACAAATGTTTCAAATTATTTGGTAATAGTAATAGAATAGTGAAATCATAAAAGTTCAAAGTTCTTTAAAATCACAAAGTTTTGAAAAAGCAATGAAGTGTGAAGTATAGAGAAGCAAAATTGCAACCTCTTTAATATCACTCTATCTATCATCTCTAATATCACCTCAACTTCAACTACTATGGTCTTTTCATTTTCTAAAATATCATAAGGATTGGAGATGTGATATTATAGAGGACATTGTGATTTTAATAGTATGATAGTATGACTAGCCATTGGCGCTTGCTATGTTATGCATTCACCATTAGAATTTTATTATAATTTTCATATGTTAGATAGAATGCAAACTAATAATTTCAAGAAGGTTTCAAATTGTATCTATGTGATAATATCATACAAATTAGAGATGTGATATTATAGAGGTCACAGTGATTTAGAAGTATGATTGTGCACAACACTTATAATTAAACAACTCCCAAAATTTGAGTTATGAATCTACTCTATCAAAAAACAAATAAATAATAAAAAATCCAAGACCACCAAGATGAAGCTTGGGTTTTATTCTTCTTATTAGTGGAATTGCTTTTAAGCTAATGAGTGTATGTGTTGTGCTTTAATATTTCTTATTGCTCCAATTTAGTTGATTATAAGTGGTGTGCACTATATAAAAGTGGAAAATCTTTATTGGATTTCAAAAACTTAAGCCCATTAAGGATACAAATGTCAATTTTTTAAATTGGCAATATTCATACATCAAAAGTTGTGAGTTGTGACATACATATCTTTGAAAATCCACAAACTAGAACTGTATAGATTTGGGTTAAGGTTGTGTGCACCAAAGTAATGGAATATTGCCATTTGTTCATATTGTTACATAATTGTGGAGTCATGTTGCCATTTGAGTAGCACGGGCAAAAGATTTATATAAGCATCAAGTGAGTGGGCCAGCTTCTTGATGTATATGACTACATGATCAAAATGTATTTATTTTAAAGCTGTTGTCACTTTTCTTTTTTGTTCTTTTTGGTTGTCCATATGTGATTGTCAATTTCTTGCTTCTTTTTGTAAACTTGTAGTTTGAATTTTCAGTTATTGAATATATTTGGTCTTTAGTGTTGAGAATTCTTCCATTCTTGATGCATATGTTTATCTCTTTAGAAAATCGAGATATTTGTAAGTATTACATTTGGAGCTATTGTGATAAATTGATAGCCAAACAAGTATATTGTAGAAGGTACCCAAGTTACCACATTGGCTATGTTGAAGAGAATCAAAATCAAAATCTGTTTCGTCATTGGCAAATTTTGGTATTAGGGAGATAGTTTATTGCTTTTACAGGATATTTGATATTGTCAATCACTTTCTTGTTCACCACTGCATGCTACCACACACCTTCATGAGGTGGTTTTTAATTTGTAGATAGAGGCAATGAAGTCCCATGTTCAAGAATTTTTTTTTCAAGCTTTGAATAGTGCATGACACTTATGACTAACTAAATTGTTGCAATAAGAAATACTAAAGCACAACACACACACATCTATTAGCTCAAAAGCAATTCCACAAGTACGAAAAACATAGTTAATGTTTTATCTTGGTGGTTTGAGATGTTTGATAGCTTTTTTGTAATGGAGTACTAGATTGGCTGCTCAAATTTGGGAGTTGTTGGTTATAAGTGTCATGCACAATAGGATTCCTTTAATTTATTTTTCACGCCATTCTCCTATCCTGACCCACTTTTCTTAAGCCATTTGAGCCAAATTAAAGTACAAACCAAGATATTCCTTCTTAAAAGACTAACATCTTATGTTGATATATTGAGTGAAAAATGTAGACAATAGGTATATAGTCCCAAAATTGGTGTGAGATCATATGTTCAATGTATACAATATTCACATAAGATTTTGTATCTTTAGTCAAAGGCTATAAAAACATTACAACACTAGTTATGACTAGAAATAACATTGTTACAATCATTGTTAATTTCTTAATTGGCAACAACAAGAAATTAGGGTTCAATGTAATGTGATGGTTATTTCTACCTAGTGCCAGTCAATTGCACCATGACAAACATTGTGTACTTTGCAAAGATGTGCTTTGAATAGATTAATTGTTTGTTTCTAGCAATTGTTGACAAATGTCACAATGAGCTGATATTGTACAACCAACTTCTTTTGTCTTGCAATAAGTGGACCATTGAAAACTTGTGTTTTAATATTCAATAGTTTAAGTTGAATGGAGGCTTATTAGGCCCAATCTTTAAGTAGGACGTTGTAATGGAAACATATGATGTTCATCATTGTTTGTGGTGACATTCAATTTTGACCCCTATGAAAATTTATATTATAATTCAATTAATGGATTTAAAATAGAGAAACATGAGGTTCCCATGGGTCACTTGTTGCAAGATAAAGGAATTATTACCTTTGACATCAAAACCAATCCATTAGTGCCATATTGTCAATATTTCTTGTCATGATCATTCTAATGTTCATTTATGTTTTCCATCATATAAGCTCTTAAACAATGTCTTACTCTATCCCTTTTAATTGCTTAAATTCTTTCAAATCATCATGCCTACGCTATGAATATATTGTTAAGATTGATGAAGTGGTTGGAACTTGATTTAGTTGTGGAAGAAGAGTTTGCGAGACTATCCTTCTAGAAGATCTTGTGGAAATGTTTACAATTCCAAAGAGCGTCAACGGAGTAGCACACCACAATTGGTAGCTAATTGGAGTAGTGTTCCTTGTAAATCAAGGGACTTTGAATTTGGATGCTAATCCCTTGAAAGTTGGATTGATCACAGTACCAAGATTTCTTGAACATTGTACCAAGTTTTGTAGTATTCTTCCATGTGTAAGTGAAACCACATTTTAGCATTATATTTGTGAAATGTTGCATTTTTTAGGCAAGTATAGTTCAACCATGAATATAATAGATTTGAATATTTTCTTGCAAAACAAATTGGTATTCATATCAATAAATTTCTTTTTCATGTCATAATGCACTTTGCTTGCACAACATGCCTATCACAAGCAAAACATGTGAAAGTAAAACAACAATTGGGAGCACAATTCTTGCACAATCCAAAATAGCCAGCTGCTGTGAATGCAAAAACATTATTAACAATTAAACGTAGCAGGTCTTAGGGTTCTAAGAAATCAGAAAATCCAGTTCTTATTTTGATTTGCAACACAGTACAAACACTTAAAAACAAAGAGACTGAAATAGCGGAACTGGAATCAGTATTCATTGGGGAATGATTGCCCTATTTTTGTTTTCTGGGAGGTGGAGTATTTCTTTACACCCTCCCACCTTACTTCACAAATTTTACTTCTAATGAAACCACCAATGGCTGGTCCATGGACGTGACTCCAAAACAAGCCTGAAAGGAATTCACCATAAACACTTGTGTTAAAACTCAAGCGTCCTTGAAGATTTTTCTCATATGGTGCATGACACTTAAGGTAGATAAGCGTGAAATTAAGGGTTTTGGGGTAGGAAAATTAGTTCATGAACTTTGTAAAAAATAGTGTTAAGTTAGGAAGAAGAAATCAAAAATACTGGAGTCAATTTGAAAATTTCAATTGCAAGCATTTGTTCACAAAGATTTTTCAAAATCCTAAATCACTAAAAATGTATAGATGTGTGTAGGAGATGTCTTCAATGTGTTCATATGTACATAATACTAACTTGAGGAGTTCTTAAATAATGAGATGGGGCACTTAAAACCGTCATGCCAATCACCCAAAACCATCACTGTCACCCATAACTAATTTCTAGTTTAATTGTCAGTCACTGATACCACAAACACAAGTAGGTATTGCTGTATTAGGGATGGAGACACTAACGGTGAGGGGTGCTCCTACCTTATAACAAGCAATCCTTAAGTTTGAATGACTATGTTACTGCTTTGTCAAAAAAATGATCAAAAACCTGAGATCACCGAGATGAAGTTTCAGTTTTGTTCTTTTTATGGGTAGAATTGCTTTTGAGCTAATGGATGTATGTGTAATGCTTAAGTATTTGTTGTAAGGACAATTTAGTTGGTCACTGGTGTCATGCACTGTAGTACTAAGTACCTGAACTTCAATTTTGAGAAAAAGAGCGTTTTCACAACTAGGATGAAGATCCATACCTTCTTGAAAGCCCAACCTCAAGTTTGCTGCACAAGAAGCTTTGCAATGCACCATGGCTGTAATGCAATCTCACGGTCGCAACCTTCTGAGAGCTTCGTCACCCATGCTTGGTCAATTTTGGGTTAGGGGCTTTTTGGATCTTCAACTTGGGAGTTTGTCCCCACATTCTTCCGTTAGTCCCACTTGGTTCTTCACTTTAAAAAAAAATCCTAAATAGCGTTGTGTTTGAGGTTGTGGGGCAATTAGCACTCCAGGAGAAGATCACGACAAGGAAAAAACCAAATACACTACCCCAAATGCAAAATTGAGGAGAAATTTTGAACACTTGGTAAACTAGAGCGTAGGCCTTTGTTTTTTAAAAGACCGGTGATTTCCAAACTCAACTTGAGTATAGAACCCGGTTCAAAGTGAGAAGTGGATAAGCTTTAGGAACATCTCATTGGCCAGTAGGAGGGTTTTGTCTAGTAGAGCTTTCACAATGAAGTGGATGTCCAGTGAATGTTAGTACCATGTCATTCACCCCAGCCAAAATTGAAAAGGAGTTCACTTTTAGTGCACAAGATTTGGGATCACCATACGAGGTGACTCCAAATCTTGTTCATTGGACAAAATGTTCCCTCTCACTTCCTATGAAGTAAAGATAAAATCATGTCAAAATGGAACAATACTATAATTCCACTAGATGACCGGTTCCTAATGTGAAACCTTCCACTAGACAAACAAAATCAATGTTGACATAACAATTTCCCACCAAATGAAGGACGTCCACTTCAGGTCTGAACCAGCCCTAAGGTGGGGACCAATTTCAAGACTGGGGGCGAAGGATGAGTTTATTCATTTTAGATGAATGTGCTTAGAGGTTCTTCATCATGGAAAGTATTACTCACCTCAGATCCATTATGGAACGCCATCGACGTCTGCAGGTGAGGTTTGTGAGGAAGTCGATCCAAGTCCCAAGACTCCCAGCGGCCCACCGACTCAGGAGAGGTATCGTATAAAATTCTGATACGGACGATTTGAAGATGGAGGATTCGAATACGGTGGAAATAATTGCAGAATGTTCAGGATGACCGATGACCCTACCACTCAGCTAATCAATTTATGAATATAATTAATTCTGCTCATTTTTGTGGCTCTGGAGTCTGGACCAGTGATCCCAAATATAATTCCTTCTTTTAGCAAGTGGATTAAAACATTGCTAAAATGCTAAATTTTTAAAATTTAACATTGTAAAGTTCAAAATAATTTAGCAGCATAATTGCTTTGGTAGCAATTTGGCAAAATTTAGCTAGTTTAAAGATCAATGCTTTAGACTGTAGGAAGGAGGCTAGGCTTTGTATGATTGTAGCTACACCGAATAGTGCATTTAGTTGCTCCATACTAACTTCTCAATATTTCACATTGTTTATATATTAATCAAGATTTTAGTAATTTTTGTCAATAATTATCATGATAAACAATGGAGGAAGTTAGCAGAGATTCGGCGCAACAACAAGCGTCAAAGCTAGGGAGTAAGGAAGTTGGAAATTTACATTGAATTAGGAATTATTGTAGCATAAAGAGAGTTGCATGCCCCTCTAGGTGGCTAAAGGTGAGTCATGAGGTAACTTTGCCAAGGTAAGGCAAACTGATTGTGAAGGCAACCTAAATGCACTATTTGGTGTACTTTGAGGAAGTTTGAATAGGTATCCTACTTGAAAAGCAAGTCAATGTCACAAGGACAAAGCTTCTAGTAGTGTAGTTGTAAATTCCTTATTTGTTGATTTTGAATATCACCAACAAGAAAAGTTGGATTGGATTGTTTATTTGTCACTTTTATCCATTAAAACATGTGAAGTTTGGCAACTTCATTCACAATCTTTAATTTTGAAGCAAGAAATGAGGAATGGATGCAAGATAACCACACCTTAAATTGTCCCATAAGTGCTATCAACTTTTACTTACGATATTAAAAAAAAAAAAACAAGTGGAATACCAAATAGTGGTGGCAATAGAAGGGCAACAATAATGGGGAATATTGTTGGTGATGTTTGTAATAGTAATGGCATTCATTCATAGTGATATAAAAGTAGCAAAAACATATAAGAAATTATGAGGTGTTTCTTTTTTAAATTTGACCTCTTCTTTAGAGAAAATTTTGATACCATAATCTTTCTTGGTATAGAATAGATAAGTGTTGGATACTTAGATCACTAAGGTAATACTCTTCTACAACCTTCACCACCAAAAGTTAGTTAGTAATTACCACTGTGATGTTTTCTTTTTTTGAATATGAGTTTGGTAGTCACAAAAATCATTCTCAAGTTTCTATTGCATATCCACTGTGCAGCAAAGCTCAAAACCAACTCTCATGTTGCATTGCAACTTGAGAATTGCAGAGACGCCCAAGGATGTACAAAGCCATGCATAGAAGTGAGTTAGAAAAAAAAATAATCAAAAATTGAAAACGGTGTTCCAACAATTTTCTATTGAGAAGCACAATTTTTTTTGAGGAGTCAACTTCCTAATATTGGAATATGGCAATCAACGTAGCCAATTCGAGTGGAGCACACCAAAACTCACAACGGACTTGATGACTATGACACCTTGTTTGTTGGGTGAATGTGAAAAAGCTTTGCTTCTTCACCTGCTAGAATTTGTAAGAGTTTAACCATTTACCATTGCAAAATTGAATTTGGGAATTTTGAACTTACATTTGGATCCACACAAGGATCCAAAGGCCTTGATTTAATATAAGGAGCCTCAAAATAGAATGAAAATGAACAATTTGAAAATAGGGACAAATTCTTACTTTCACCCTTGTCATAAAATAGCAGACGTATTTTACCTTGGCCCTAAAGACAAGGTGTGAGAGTCATTAAGTTCAAGGTCAATATTAGTGAAATTCAATTCCTATTGCCCATGGAAGTTGGCACTTGCATGGAATGATACAAGGTTGACTTATGCACTTTGAACCACATATGGGGAAGAGAACCCACTTTAGAGCCCGTTTCCATTGAGGGGCTAGAGGAGTTTAGGATTGAAACCCGAACCTCCAACTTTGCAAAGTTGAATAACATTCCTAGACCTTCCACATCGGATCTTGCTTTCAAAATTGTACACCTTGTCAAGATTTCAATTTTTTTCTCTTCTTTGCTTGTGGTTGACTTGGATGGGCTTCCAATTCCAACTAGAGTAGCTCCATTGCTTTCCTTGAATAAAAAAAAAGTGAAAAGTGATTTGCAAGGTCAGTGACTAGGCTAATTTTTGTAGCAGCTTTGCCCTCAGCTTTGCCCTTTCTGAGATATTTCCATCACACACTCATGCTAATTTGTAGCCCTTGCATCGTTGCCAGCACTTTTCAACTTCTACATCTCCTTCTGTGAACTCTAGTGTGGTTTGAAAAGACCTCCCACAATGACGTGAACAAAAGCTTGTACAATCTCTCCACATTATCGAGAACTGGCACTGACAAACCAATGGAAGCCTAAACTCCAAGTCTTCTTGCTAAAGTGCAAGTTGCGTTTGCCTTTCATCTATGGTGGCGTGAACGGAAGCTTGTACCGTCTCTCTCCGCGCTATCAAAAATTGGTGTCGACAAACGGATAGAAGCCTAAACTCCAAATGCTCTTGCTAAAGTACATGTTGCATCTACTTTCCATTTGTGGTGACTATGCTCATACCAATGCAAACTAGCCCTGGTATGTTCACACTTGGTGTTAAAAGTGGTAGTAGCGAAGAAAAATTAAATGCATTGGGACACACTTCTAGACTGCATTCATATTGCTAATACCTCTTGTAACACAAAGTGTGAACATACCCAATGTGACAATAGTAGTGGTCACAATTCATTCTTCCGATTCTCAATCTTCACAAAAAACCAACATGGCCCTCTCTCCGCGACTAGCGGCTCGCTAGTTTTGTGAAGATTGAGATTTTTTAAAATTCTCCCTTGGGCATGAAGAAAACTGTGAAGAATTTATTTTCTCTGAGAAACTCTTACCACAATCCGAGTTTCCTTGTACTTCAATTTACGTACGCGTTTACCCTATCCATTGTTAATAAGTAAGAGTTCGTTTTTACCATTCTCCATCCTTCATTTTCCATCACTCACAAAAAGGGTATCACACCTCCCATTGACTCCTACATCCGCTCAGCCATTTCTTGATCTTCACGGAAACCTCAATCTCAGACCAACCGTGACTACCCCTAATGACAAGTCCGGTACCAAGTAAATCATTCTTCACCCATTAATGACGTGGCACCCACAGTGAGCTGGAATCTAGAAAACAACAGCCTTTGTCAGGAGGGAGGTACATATCAGACTACCGGATTACCGGACGACCGGGGGTTTGATTTTGGTCACACTCATTGCGCGGTGGGTCGCTCGGAGTCCTGTTGCTGCGGAGGAGCGTCGCTTTCCGCTCTTTCAGCTTTGAATCCGCTCCACTCCAGTCCGTGTCATCAATCACCGCCACCGGCACCGGCATTGCGGACCGCGTCGCGTCCCTCCAATCGCCTCTCTTTTCCTCCTAACGGTGCGCTCTCGCTGCGCTTGTTTCGCCTCTTTGCAGTGCATTACTAGCTGCGTTTCGCCCATCACCTCTCACGCGGCGATCGTGGCAAGGCAAGCAACTCCAGACAATTTGCATGCCAAACCTCGCTTCTTCCGCCCATTGTACGAGAATGCATCGAAGTGCAGTGGATCAGCAAGCATTGTGAGTCAGAATTCGCAACCGATTCCAAAGCCACGTCGTGGATCCAAACTAGAGCAGGTTTTCGGGCACGTCAGCGGATTTGGACAAGAGGAGGTTTTGGGCGTGAGCAGATTTGGAGAGGAATTGGGGGCAAGATGATGAGATTAGAGGATTCGCGAGAGGCGGGATTGCTGAACTCGTCGACGCAGTACTCGAGCTTTGAAACGTCGATGCGGATGTCGGAGTTCGACTTGCCCATGGGGTCTGGTGGGAGATCGAAACGGAGGGGACGCTGCTACTTTGCCAGCGTGTGCATTGCGCTCGTCGCCGTCGTTGCCATCGTCAGCAGCGTGACTGTCGGGAAGTCGAAGAGCAGCGGTGATGCTGGTGACGATACCAAGGGTAGCAATATGCGAGACAATCCCCATTACCCGGACTTGGCTCCAGCTCCCAGTCCTTTCGATGGGCTCCCCGCCGCCACCACCCCTGCACCACCTGGGTTCGTTGCGAGCTCACCACCGGCGCCCTCCGTTACCATCTCGGAACCGGTTTCGTCACCTGCTCTTCCATCTCCAACTCTTCCACCTCCTCTATCATCTCCTCCATCATCTCCTCCATCATCATCTCCTCCATCTCCATCACCCCAACCATCCCAATCAGCCCCTCCTTCCCTCACAACTCCACCTGTGGCAGCTTTCGCGCCGTCGCCATACTCGTCGAGTTACCATCTACTCCACTACGACACTATCTGCAACACAACCCTGTAAGTCTCTCTCCAAAACCTAACAAAACCTCCTCTGTTGCACCTTCACAATGTGGACACCAGAGGTCTAGAAAAATTACAACCCTTGGTTACACGATCTAGGGTTTGGGGTCTCGTTTTGCAATCTATTTCAGAACAGTCAAAGAACTCTGTTTCATGTTTAGGTTATCTATCCCAAAGGTGACACCTTTTGCTGATCTACTGAGTATGGGTTCAAAATCACTACGTTGACGCGTAAGTCTAAGGTAGACGTACCCATTTCCAAACCCTTCCATGCTCACGAAACCTCCTCTGTTTCGCCGTCACAATGCAGACACCAGAGGCCTAGAAAAAGTACAACCCTTGGTTGCACGATCTAGGGTTTGGTGTCTCGTTTTGCAATCTGTTTCAGAACAGTCAAAAAATCTGTTTCATGTTTAGGTAATCTATCCCAAAGGTGACACCTTTGGCTGATCTACTGAGTATGGGTTCAAAATCACTACATTGTTGCGTAAGTCTAAGGTAGACGTACCCATTCCTGAGCGGCTCTCAATTCCGCACCTTACATTTGAGGTGTTCATCATACACTCTTGAACCCAAAGTGGAGCAGTGAACACTACTTGCACAAGCAAATCTTGCCACATATGAATTGGTTGCTAAGCTGGTGTGGGAGAGTTGGGATTGGAATAATCAAGTGTTGTTATAGAAACACGTAGCTTAGAGTTGCTTTTACGGACCCTATGAGCTCTAACTTTGCCCTTTAATATAAAATACCCTACAATAATTTTTTCCACGAAAATGACGTTCCATGATAGCTTGTTGAAAGGCTAATACTACAGATTTTTTTCCTGAATTTTCCGAAACCTTGCAATACCCCCAAACCCTTAAACGCTCGGGTATGGGTATAGGTCTGTCTACCTTATAAGTAGAAACCACAGAAACGGGATGCAATTCAGCATTCGATTTCGGTAACCTCCATAGCTTGTAGGGTGAAGTGTGTTGGTTCTAGGTAATTCTGACTTAATACAGTTCTGTGCATGTTTTCGTATTTGCAATCAGAGATCCTGTCGTCTGTATGGATAACTTTGCCCATGATAGCTTGTTGAAAGGCTAATCCTACGGGCTTTTTTTCCTGAATTTTCCGAGACCTTGCAATACCCCCCAAACCCTTAAACGCTCGGGTATTATGGGTCTGTCTCCCTTATAAGTAGAAATCACAGAAACGGGATGCAAATCAGCATTGAATTTCGGTAACCTCCATAGCTTGTAGGGTTAAGTGTTTTGGTTTTAAGTAATACTGACTTTTATGCGGTTCTGTGGATGATTTTTCTGTATAATTAGGGATCCTGCCGTCTGTATGGACATATTCGCGAGCAACCCCGATGCACCCAAAGTGGACTTGCAGCAATGGACAATCATGACGATGGAAGCGGTGGAGCAGGCGTTGAACGAGTCGTACACGCTGGCGTTGAGCATGAAGGTGACGAGCAACGAGAACCCGGCTTTGGGGCAGTGCATCGACCTCTTCTCGGAGGCGCTGGGGCTGGTGAACGAGTCCATGTTCGTGCTCGCGGGCATGGACGTGCACAACCCTGGCCCTCCCGCGGGGGACGTGCACGCGGCGCTGGACGCCGCCATGACGGACCACGACACGTGCCAGGACGGCATCGACGACGTGGGACCGTTCCCTGGAAGCCAGCAGATCACGGGAGAAAGAGCCCGGCATGTGGACACTCTGTTCAGCATTTCTCTCACCTTTTATAACGAGCTTATTCCGTCGTCGGTGGATCCCAACCATCACCGACGTCGGCTCTTGCACGTCGTGGGACTCGGTCGCCGGGGACTCGTTTCAACAAGGGATTCGCAACAGTCATCACCAGGGAGAATTCTCTTGTAGCTAACGACAATGCCCTCTTTATTGTATTTGGTGAGTTTCTTCGTTTTCCTTACATATCAGTGGTTTCTTAACTTCTTTTTTTGTGTAAACTTGGACAACTCCACTCTTTACAAACTCCAACTCTAGACCAAACGAAAAGAAACTTTGCATTGACAAATATCTATATTTGTACTGAACAAAAAAAAGTTCAGTAGTTATCTAAGGTAGAAGCACCCAATACTGACAGTGTGTCTAATGGCACCTAATGGTGTTACTCTCTACATTGGGTGTTCATTCTAGAACTTAAATTAGGAGAGCCATAGAGAGCTTATTGTTGTTGATAAAAATGATTAGCTATCTATGACTCACATAGATTTAAGTTCTAGAATGACCATAGTAATGTCATTAGGTACACTATTGGTATTGGGTGCTTCTACCTTACTTCAAAAGCAATTCTTTGGCACATGAACTTAACTTATTCTACTTATCATCATACCCCAAGGCTTTTTATCGTAGACCTAATGGAATTTATTGCAAACCCATTGGTAGAAACTTTGCCTGTAGAGCTCCACTTAGCTTTGCTCATAAGAGAAGCTCACAAGGTACTCTATCCCTTGACCAGTATGACACACACCAAGTACATAGTAAATTCTAGGACACTTCGATGTAAGCTCTGAGCTTCACCAAGTCCCTTCCAGCTATTGAAGGATTTTACTTGTAGATTTAAATGCAAAACCTCTTAAATCCAAGGGTTTGATAATCCTCAAAAGAATGACCCCGGTGTTCACAACTGTGAAGGGATATCAAATCTTAGAAAGTTTGTTAGGGGAAGTACGAATTTTTTTCTCAGAATTTTATGGCTACTTTCAACAGGTTGAATACCTAATTCTAACATTGCTGTGCATAACTGTTCTAATACTCGTTTTTTTCTTAATTGGTTCCACCTGCAGTTGTGACTTAGACTTGGACGTCGTCAAATTTTATGAAGATAGGAGTTGTGAGTTGTTCCAGACTCACTGGGTGTGATGGGAAGAAAGCAAGCCAGCTTCCCATGGTGTAGAGTATGTGCTGCAAATGCAGCTCCGAGAGATGCCGTCGTGACGTACAATTTACCTACATTCTTTTTTCAATTTATCTTATTGGAATCCAGAGTTTTGCGTTTGATCATATTGATCCAGCTTTCTCGCTGCTGTTTTTGCTTGGTCTGTAGCTCACCTGCCATATAGTTTTCTTCTTGCATGAGCATCACGGCATATTTTGTTTTAACAACCAGCAAAAGCATTGTTTATAAAGATTGGTTCCTTGTATTGAGGAACGTCATTGTAGTGCATGCACTTGTGGCAAAATTGGGTAAGACAAGGGACGGAAAATGGCAGGAGAAAAAACATTGGATTGGTAGTTATACAATAAAAATCCCAATCACGTTTGGATATTCCTGGGTGTGCGGGCACTTGCTCATCAAGCTCCGTCCTTCGGATTCGGTGCCTCTAATCTCAAGAATGCCCTTTTTTTACTATACATAACCTCTTCTTGTCACTATCATTTCCACATGCCTTCGGACAATTGGGAAGTGGGTTGGTGAAAGAGTCATCACCTCCATTCACTTTTTGAGAGCTATAGATCTCCAAAATTGAGTGGGCTAATCTAGTTTGCTTCTGTTAAATAGAGTTATGTCCCATAACAAGCTTGCCGCTCCCCAGCTCAGCCGGTTATGTTGTGTAGTACAAATTCTGCTCTTAGTGAGAATGTTGTCTAGTCATTAGTGGTAGTCACGGTTGGTGTGAGATTGAGATTTCTGTGAAGATTGAGAAATGGCTGAGCGATTGTAGGAGCCAATGGAAATACTTCATGGAAGGAGGTGTGACATCTTTTTGTGGGTGATGGAGGATGAAGAATGAAAGAATGGAGAATGTTTTACTTAAAGGAAGGCAACACGGCCACCAATTGGAGTAGAAAAAGCAAGAGTCAAAAGTAGTTCACAAGCACGTAAATGGTAAGAGTTCTCAAACAACAAAAAAATCTTAGGCCATTTCTCCACGCTTGGGAGACAAGAATTTTTTTTCTCAATCTTCGTGGAACTGGCCTCGCGCCAGTCCCGGATAGCTCAGCACGTAGGTTTTCTGTGAAGATTGAGAAAACAGAAACTCAACCGTGACTACCACTATTGTCTTGAGGAAAGGAAAATATTTGTGCTACTTTCATTGTTACATGTTTAGAGCATTTGCATACTTGGATGATATGTGCTCAAGGCCCTTCAAAATGTTTTTTTGACACTCAAATTGAGCCTTGCAGGCAATGGTCTTTGATTCATTATGCATCATAAGCTTAGTGAGTTTTATCCTATACTCCACTTGATGATTGGTCAAATGAGTACTTGTGAGGCACCTTTGATGAGCAAAGGTAGGGGACAAGAATTTTAAGAGTTTTTCAAAAGTAGATGTAAACACTTGCCAAGTCAATGATTGTATATAAGGGTGGCAATGCTTTTGGGAGGGTATTGCAAAGCGCTTTCTTGGACATTGTTATGAGTCTACAAGTGCATGTGTTGTATGTTTGTGGCAAGGTATTCGCAGATTTGGCATGAAGGAACTCATTATCAAAGCCATGTCAAGCATTGGGTGTCTATCCCTTAACCAAAATTTGAAGTTCAAGGGAATAAGAGTGAAAAGTCACCAAAAACAATTTGAAGAAGGGAGGGAAAGGAAAGGATAAGGAAAATGAGGGTCAAATGTCACCTAAAAAGTCATAGGAAATTAAGAGACATTTTGTAAAGTATGTGCAAGGCATTATCATAATTAATTTTTAGGAAAATTTTATGGATACTCTTGAAGTTTGCCATATTTGTATGAATACCCTTAATTTTTCAAAAATTGCACAAATACCCTTGGACCATCATTTTTAAGGGTTTGTTTTGTTATGCTTGCTACTTCCTTCATGACCAATGTTAAAGTAAGAAGTGCAATAAAACAAAAAAAAGCAACGTGCAAACAAGGGAGAAAAAAGTGGCATACACAATAAAACAAAAATTTGAAAATTATGGTCCTAAGATATTTGTGCAATTTTTGAAAACCACGGGTATCTATATGGCAAACTTCAACTTCAAGGCGTATCATAAAATTTTCCCTTAATTATTTTAGAAAAATCAACCCGATTTCTTTTCCGGTGATTTCAAAATTCAACCGGCCTTTTGTGCTTTCAACCGGTTGACACTCCACTACTTACCGGTGGACACACTATTTGCCTCTCTCCGAACACTGGTTACTGCGAGCCTGCTTTTGTGCCATTCCCACCAACGCTCGACGCGTGGAAAGTTTGCGATTCATGCTTCCGCGCATCCGCGACGACGATTCATCACTCATCAGCAGTCACTTCCGCATTTTCCCCGAATTGCTTCACCTCTCATGCACTATAACTTCTCCGACCTTTCTCACACGACGCGTTGCAAATTGTCGGAGCATTACGAGGTCGGCACCAAGCTTCCGAACCGAAACAATCTCTCCTTACAGGTTAACGATTCCCGGTTATCGAATTCGAGCTCACCTCCCGCATGCTCTTCTCTTTGAATCGTTCAAGCGCCGTAGCTGCAATAGTCAGTGCATCGATTTTAGGCACAAGTTTCAACATTTGACGGCAAGTTCTCAAAATCCATCTATTTTCTGGTGTTGAAACCCTAATCCGAGGTAGTTTGAACTAGTTTGAACTAGAGCGTGTTGCTTGCGAAGCTGATACGTGTTTCTGCTCCATCCCGATAGCGAGAGTCGGTAGAATAGAATCTAAATTACTTGGAAACCCTAAGTTTGGATTCCCAGCCCTTGGTGCAGTGATTGCCTGCCTAGTTGCTCGGATTCATTGAGAGATTAGGGTTTTCTATGGTGTTGGAGTGACTTTGCTCTGAACTTTGCTCGGCCATGGGAGCCTGCCTCTCACGCGGGGACTTCGAGAAGAAGAACGGCGAACAGAGCTCCGCCATAGTCTGCCACCATGACTCATCACCGAAGAACTTGAGCTTCGTGTACAAGAACCGAACGGTATCGACAGTCGTCATGAAGAGCACGGCACTCAACGACCTCAACTCCGTCTTGCTCTCCGCGTTCGACCTCGACGAATCCACGTATGTCGTGACCGGCGTGCTCGTAACCCTCACCGGCCCCTTGATGCCCTTCTTCATGTTACCCTACCTCCATGCCAACAAGCCAGAAAACCCTTACCCTATCATCACCGCGCTCGTGACCGACTTCGCCATCAACAACTGGGGATGCGCTCCGGACTTGCAGGATCAAACGGACACGACAGTGGAATGGAGCGACATCGAAGCACTCGGGTCAGACTCAGACCTCTACTCATCGCCATCCTCCGCCAAATTAGCGACCCGTGTCTTCGATCTCCTCCGGTGTTACGGTTACGTCCGGTTACATCTCCCCCCAACGTCCGTTTTCCAAGCCGCAACGGCGTCGATTCATCGTTACTGCGCCTTTCCCGAAGAGGAGAAGCGGAAGAAGTTTTTAGGATTTCACCAGCAGAAGTTCGTCGGGTATAGTCGTGCGAAAGGCAGCGCTCGGCAGTTCGTCCAGTTGAGGACGACGAAGGGAACCGTGACGCAGACGGGTAAGAATGTCCCGGTATTCGACACCGAATTGACAGAGGCGTACCTTGCTTTACAAGCCATGGCGTACCAATTGTTCAAGCTTCTGTGTCACCCGCATCTCACCCCACAATCTCATCTCTCTCCTGAATTCTTCTCCTCGCTTCTCGATGCGCCGTGTTTGTCTGTCGATGATTTCAATCAGTGTTCATCGGTACCGCCGTATCAGTTCCTCGGGACCAATGTTTTTAGGGTTTATCAGTATTTACGGAACAAGGACGTGACAAAAGCGGATGTGAACAAAGGGAATGTGAAGAAGGATGAGTTACCGGGGTTTTTGGGAGCAGCCACGAGTGTGCACTCGGATATGGGCTTATTGACAGTGAGTCCACAGTCGAATCTGCCGGGGTTGACAGTTTTGAAGCATTCGGATGCAAGTCGGTGGGTGAATGTGGAGATGCAGCCTGGATCCGGTAGTGATGCGGAGGAGAACTACGTTTTTGTGTTTGCTGGTGAGACGATGGCGCACCTTACCAAAGGTGCGCTTCTGGCTCCGCTTCACTTTGTTGATGAGCGAACTCCGACCTTGCCTCGCTTCAGCATGCCGTTCTTTCTCCGAGCTCGCCAGAAGTGTGTGTTGCCGGCTGTCGAGGGGATGTGTGCAGAGATGACCGTGGAGAGCTTCATGCAGACTGTGTTGCCGCATCAGAAGCAAGTCTGGGGTCAGACACCTACCACGGATTTTTGAGGTATTGCCAGGTGCGGAAACTAATCGTTTTGTAGAAGGAAATCGCTCTGTTGAATGGTGGAAAATCACCACTTTTATGTACAAAATATGTGGCCTGTTTTGATATCAATAAGACACATCGACAAAGGTTGGTGCTACTCTCTGATCTCGATCAAGCTCCCTAAACCTTAAATCTTGACATTAGGCTGATATGGTTTTGGTTCGAGGCAAATCACCAATTTTTATGTACAAAATATGTTACATCTCATAGTTTCGAAGTCAATAAGACGCATCAAGAATTGTTGGTGCTACTCTTTGATCTCGATCAAGCACCCTAAACCCTAAACCCTAGAATATTGACATTAGGTTTTTGAGGTATTGCCAGGTACTGAAACCAGTCGTTTGTAGAAGTAAATCACTCTATTGGATGGTGAAAATCACCACTTCTCTGTTCAAAATATGTTGCATCTTATCGTTTTGAAATCAATAAGACGCATCGACAATGGTTGGTGCCACTCTCTGATCTAGCTCAAGCTCCATAAGCCCTAAACCCTAAACCCTAGGATATTGATATTAGGCTGATATGGTTCTGTTGGCCAATCACCACTTTCTATTTACAAAACATGTTGCATCTCATTGTTTCAAAATCAATAAGACGCATCAACAATGGTTGGTGCTCCTCTCTGATCTCGCCCAAGCATCATAAATCCTAAATCCTACACTTTCATTAGGCTGGTTTTGTTAAAGGCAAACCATCATTTCTATGTACAAAATATGTTGCATCTCATTGTTTTCCGTATGTTGAAGAAATCGATAAGACGCATCAAGGTTGGTGCTACTCTCTGATCTCGATCAAGCTCCATAAACCCTAAAACCTAAAACCTTGACATTAGGCTGATATGGTTCTGTTCAAGGCAAATCACCACTTCTCTATAAAACGTGTGTTACATCTCATTGTTTTCCGTATGTTGAAGAAATCAATAAGATGCATTAACCCCTAAATGCCCAAGGGTATTTTTCTTGTTTTTGGAAGGCAATTTTGAAGTTTTTGATTTGTCCTTGTAAGATCATTATTAAACATCAAAATAAAATTGTAATCATTGAATTTTGAATTGCAAGACTTCTACATGGCGCTACCCAAAAAGAATCCAAAATGGTCACGAGGATTTTAAGATATTTGCAATTGAATGATGATGAGAATAGAATTTTTTGCTTTTCTAGAGCTACCCAAAACTTCTAATGCAAATTGGCAACTTTTGGATACAAAATTGGAAAATAACCACTTAGATTGCTTTAGTGTTTACTGTTGTTACTTCAAAATCAATGGCCCCCCTTCCAAATCCATGACCACAATTTCATAAATGAGCTTGCAACGCAATTGTCAAAACGCAACTGTCTAATACAAGAAATTTTTCAACTCCAATTATTAACCAAAAATCATTATGAATGAAAGAATTTTCAATGGTGAAAGTATTCTAATTTTTATAACCAAGGCATTCCAAGTGAAAAATTAGTCCAAAAGCACTTTTAGATTTTGTTGGATCTCAAAATTTCAATAAAAAGGCTCTTATTGCCCAAGGGAAATCTTCACCTTTTGCTCAACTTGACGCCCGCCTTTTCAATGTGGCAACTTCTCATAGGCTTTGTGACACTATTCACAACACTATTCATGTCACAAAATGTATGCTTGTAATTAACCTTCCACCAAAAACAACTAAAATAAGATATGGAAGAAGTTGAATTTGAATGGTGGAGCTAACTTCAGCACGCAAGTTTTCCAAAAAAAGAACTTGAAAATGATAAAATCCGTACCTTCAATAGGGTTTCAAATTTTCTTGAAGTTTTTTGGACACCCAAATTGGGTGCCTGGCGCATTTAGGGGTTAACCCCTAAAGGATGTTGCCTACCAAAAGTGTTGTATATATTTGTAGGAGAACCATTTAGTACTTGAAAAAAAAACTTTACAACAAATGTCAAAAATTCCCCAAAAAAAGCTAGTTGACCAGTATTATGTATTATGTTTCTGACTTGGCTTGAAATTTACAACTCCAATGAGATTCATATGCTATCCAAATACCCCATCCATATACAACACGGGAGTCCGTATACAAAACAGCAACATCCTTTAGGGGTTAACAAAGGTTGGTGCTGTAGTGCATGACACTTATAACTAACGGTCTTTGCCGCAACAAGAAATACTAAAGCAACTCATTAATTCAAGAGTAATTCCACCAACAAGAAGAACAAAACCTAAGCTTCATCTTGGTGATCTTGAATTTGTGACAACCATATTTTTGACAGGTAGGTAGACCGGCCTTTCAAATTTGGGAGTTGTTGGTTACAAGTGTCATGCTGTACTCTCTGATATTGATCAAGCTCCGTAAACCCTAAATCTTAAGCCCTAAATCTTGACATTAGGCTGATATGGTTCTGTTCAAGGCAAATCACCACTTTCTATGCATAAAATATGTTGCATCACATTGTTTTCCACATGTTGGAGAAACCAATAAGACGCATCAACAAAGGTTGGTGCTACTCTTTGATCTCAAGCAAGCTTCATGAATCCTAAACCTTCAGCCCTAAAACTTGACATTAGGTTGATATGGTTCTGTTCAAGGCGAAGAAAGTGGTATGTAATTAACTTGCTTTTGACTTGTGATTTAGGGGTGCAAAATCCCATTCAATTCAGCGTTAGTGGGTTCTACATTCCGCTTTTATTTACCTATTTGAGTTCTAGTCCATGCTCTCTACCCATGTGGAGGAGCTGGTGTCAATATTTTTTAGATCGCTGATCAAAAAACCCTGCTTGGCGAGAGTTATAAGTATTTTGAACCAGCAATTGCACATTGCTCTCTTTTCAATCTTATGTTAAATCAGGACATTCTTATGATCGTCACCCCCATTTCAGCCTTTGAGAGTTTTTAGATAAATTCATGTAGGTTGCAGACATATATTTAGGGTTAAGCAGTTTCTACCATCAACACTGGTGAATGCAAAAGTTACAGAATTAGTCTCACGAGTACCGGTTGATGTTATGCATGAAAATGGCACGGATTGTTTGGAATTTGAATTCATAAAACGCCTTTGTAATAAATGCGCCCTTTTAAAGGGCCTGAATTTTTAGAGTAAGATGCAATGAACACATACAATGTTCATTTTTGTTTGTGGTGATATAAAATTAGGGCCCTTATGAATAATGGGTTTTATGTTCAAAGCAGAAGGGATTTATTATTTCGTTTTTGTGTTGTATTTAATTTGCAACATTTGCAACAAGGATCAATTTTGCAACATTAGAACAAGAATACAACTCAAGCAAAGTGTTAACATTGCTTGCATAAGCATGAGCAAAGGTAGTAATTACATGTAAAATAAGTCGTTTTTTTCTTTTAACACTTCAAAGTGTGTAGAGAGTTGTGTGTTTTGCAACGTGTGTGGCTGCAGCTCTCACCTTGCTAGGTTTGACTTGTAGCCGCTTGCATGGCAAAACATGCAACTCTTTGCATGCTTTGTAGTACAACATGATTAATGAAATTGAGAAACAAAAAAATGAAGTTTTAGTGGGGTAACTTATTTTGAAACAAAGGGAGTACAAATTTTGATTTGGATTTAAATTATTAAGTAGAGGTTTATCTTTTGTGCAAAAGTTTGATGAAAAGCAATACAATCACTTCTAAGAGAGTATTATATTCTTCCTTTTTGGTGGATGAAATTATTGATTTGCTCCATTGCCTTGAGATGATATTGCTATATTTGGATGGAAGTGGACTATTTTTGACAAAAAAATGAACTTCCATCCATATGGCATCCGCATCCATGGTTTAAAGTAGCTTTACCACTTTGGCAAGAATTGCTTTTTGCATTGCCTAAATTTTCCAAAAAAAACCCTATTTGCAATCCAAAATTGTGTTGTCAACCCAAATGTGTTATTCATTAAATTGGGAAAACAATGGGTACCATTTTGTACCTCACCTTAATCCAAAGTTGCCACCTTAATTCAAATTAAGGAGGTCACCTAAAACCTAGTTCATGAACTTTTGTCCAAAATTTTAGAAGTTAATGAACTTTCTGTCCAAAAAAATGTATTTTTGGATGATATATATCTCATTTTATTGGAAAATAGTCAACAAATTCCAAGTTCAATGAATATGGCATTCTTTGGGGAAAAAAAAAAAGCCAAAAATCCCACTTTGTACGCTTTTTCCCAAATTAACAATAACACATTCCCATTAGATTTGGAACATTGTCACCCATGCTTAAGGGACTTTGAAAGGTCATAGTTTTAAGCACTTGTACACAATCTAGATATGGGGTTGTACACTTATTTTGTCACTTCTTTTGTCATTCTAAATTTTAGCCAATTTTTGTAAAAATATATATGAGCATGTATCTTTAGTGTGGCTCTCTAGCATTGAAGACATTGTATAGTTTCTCTTGCTCTTCAAAACTAAATTTTGGACTTTTTTGTTTTGCAAATATACACAAATAACTTTGCACCCTAACTTTGACATTTTCAGTTTTACAATGCCTTCAACACTCAAACATTTAACTTTTGAACACCTAGCTGATAACCATGACTACCCCTCTACAATAGCTCTATAGTGGTTGTCTAGTGCCCATCCATTATAATATTGTTTTTGTAAGTTGCAAAAGTCATGAGTGCATGCTAATCTCACAAAAATTGCAAAAAAGTAGCATGGGACATAACACCATGTCTCTAACACTTCTCACAATTTGAGTTACCTAAAAATATGAGTACATGTGATGAGACTGTTTTTTGCCTTCCATGATACTCCATGTGGGATATTCATTAAATTGGGAAAAACAAAGGTTCCATTTTGTACTCCACCTCCATCCAAAATAGTTACCTCAAACCAGATTCAAAAGTATCAAATTTAGTTTAAGCCACTAAGATTTTTCCCTCACCAATTCCTCCTCTCAGGTGAGGACATATGTACCAAAAAAACACTAGAGCTCGGCTAGGGGCCTGCTTTGGGATGATCACCCCAAACCTTCAAAAGTCCCAAAATGAACGGCAAATATCCCATTCACTCCTAAAAAATCAGATGAAAAAAAACTTTTTTTTGTCATATAGATTGTTTTTCTTTTGATGACCAAGGGACAGAAATCATCCCCAGGTTAAGCAAAGCTACAGTCATATATAATTTTCAAAAATTGACCCATATTGAAAATAACAAAGTGAGGAAATGTGAACGTAAAGTTGATAAGTGATGCCACAATGGGCTTGGGGATTGGAACGTGTGACCATGCTCAAAATCTTGCAAGATATTGTTTATTGCTATTAAGATTCAACTAGTCTCATGCTCACAATATTGGACTCCATATACTACTCAAATGTTATTGTGAGTCTAGGTGAAAAAACTCAAATTTTCACCATGCAAAACACATTAGGTACTAGGAAATCAGACTTCAGAAATTCACTACCAAAAGATAGAGTTTAAAAATCTTTTAAGTCACATCAAAATCCAAAGACCCCTGTTTTATCTAAAACCACAAAAAGAGACAAAATTTGACCAACTCCAAAATCATAGTAGTTATTTATTGTTATCTTTGTATATGAAAGGACCTAAAATATTGGGAGCGACTAGGTGGACACCCCCCAATTGCTATGCGGACACCCCCATAGCCAAATCTATTAAATTTGAGATCATTATTACGCTAAAATATGGAATAAAATCAAAGCAGTATTTTAGTGTACATCTGCGTCGACAAGCGTTGCAAACACACAACAAATTTGCCTCATTTGTGACACAATTAGGAGTTAAATCGGTTACTCCATTTGCTATTTAACTCTTGACTGTGTCACAAATGAGGCAAATTTGTTGTATGTTTGCAACGCTTGTAAAGGCAAATGTATGCTAAAGTATTGCTTTGATTTTATTTCATATTTCAACATAATAATAATCTCAAATTTAATAGGTTCAACAATGGGGGGGTGTCCACATAACAACTAGGGGGTGTCCACCTAGTTGCTCCCAAAATTTTTTATCCTAAGCCCACCAATAAGGTAGGAGCACCCATAGACGTCAAACAAAGGGTTTTGAACATGATGACTATTAATAAACAACTAACAAATTATAAGATCCTATTAGGAACAAAAAAAAAATGAGCTTGCACTTTTGAATGTATTATTTGGATACTCTGAGAATAAGTTGTGAATTTTTAAAGAGCAAACTGCCATTGCACCCATAACCATTATTAAGATTTCATGTTGACATACTGTACATCCTTGTCATTACATCTATTCACTTCCACAAATTTTCCAAGATTTCAGAGGTGGCAGTTATGGGGACACTAACGCTTATGGGTGTTCCTACCTTACATTTGATTGATGAGTTTAAGCCACAATATTATACAAATATACGAGCCACAAACGTCAACAGACTAGAGGGATTTTGAGAAGCCAATTTTTTTAAGAACCTTCACCATGTCTTGGCCTATCCAGCATGTGGAAGTCTTTAAAGAAACATCAGGTGCACCAAAATTGGACGAAAATTGCTAATATTAACTGATTTTGTGGATAAACGTGCAAATGTGGATGATTCTAAATACTTTATTTCTCACGTCCATGAATTCCCTTACATGTACTGTACATAGCATTATTCACCTTCACGCAAGCAGGTGGGATATGTTTGCTGAACAGTGCAACATACAATTAGTGTACCTAGCAAAACAAGTATAGCTTGATGGTCTCTATATGTTGAGGTTCACCTGCACAATATCCTACCTCTAGTCAATTACTGCAGGGAATATCCTGATTACCTGAAGCATGCATATTATATAGTGAATGTTCCAGAATTTTCACAGAATTGCCAAATGTCTGCTGTCAACGAATCCCAGCAACTCCAGCCATGACTAAAACAGAGCCACCCTGTAAGTAGCAGCGTCCTGCCTCCTCATCAACACGGACAAGAAACTTGCCTCCCCGTTGTGATGCCTACAAAAAAAATTGATATGTCAAAAACATCACAAATCTTGCATTAACCACACTATTTGTTCAATGTACTGAAATATCCAGTAACTTGTAAACCATGAATTAGTACGCCTTATTACTTCTTCATAGTGGTCCCAAGGTACCCAACTTAACCAAAAAAAATCATTTACTATGCTAATACACAATTTTTGCTATTTTAGTTGTATACTAAAACATATAAACAACGCCAGCCAGTCTATCAAAGAAGGAGAGATGCAAGCAAGGCTGTTTAATGAAGCCATGCTTTACGGTAACCAAAAAATCTAACAGATTCAGAAAAGCTTAGCAAACATCACTCGAACTCTGCTTACCAAAAGGCAAATTTCTTTATAAAAAACAGACACAGATAACCCTCATGACTGTCCAGGAACAAAGAATTTTACAGAGCTTTGGTAACTGTCATCACCAAACCAAAGTACTGGATATATATGTATGAAAAGGACTCACTTGATAAGCATTCAACTCAGTCTTGCCCAACTTCGACGCCCAGTATGGTCCCAACGTACAATGAGCACTTCCAGTTGCTGGGTCCTGGTAGAAACAATTCAACTGGTCAGTTCTGAGTAAAAAACATAAAGTCTTATTAGAGTTTTAGGACCTTAGTATATTTTTAAAAAGAGAAAATTTCAGGGATACCCCTGAAGTTCGCAATATTTGCATACATACCCCTGCTTTTTCAGGAATTATTCAAATACCCTTGGACCAAAAAATTTCAGGCGTTTGTTTTGTTGTGCATGCCACTTCCCTTCTTCCTTTGTGCGCACGTTACTTCTTTTTTGTTTCATTACATTCCCTTCTTCAACATTGGTCATGAAGGACGTACAAGCACAACAAACAAATGCCTAAAAATTATGGTCCAAGGGTATTTGTGTAATTTCTGAAAAAGCAGGGGTATCTATGTAAATATTGCAAACTTCAGGGGTATCCAAGAAATTTTCCCTTAAAAAACTTAAAAGTTAGTGAAATAAACCCCTAGGGGACTCTTTACTATACAGATTTTCACATTTCTGACTCCAAAGATCTGAGTGATCAAACTTGCAGTTTCGTATGCTGGCCACCTTTAATACAACAATTCATAGCACATCGGCAGTAAAACACCCAAAGGATTAGAGGTAGTACCTCTTTGATTCCCACTTTCGGGCCGAAAAATCGCGATATAAAGTCATATTCGCTACTCCCAGCTGCAGAGGCGGTGACTATGACACCTCGACCACTAAGGTCAAGAAGTTTTTCAAAGTTAGGGTTTATGCTCTCCAAATCCTCACTACTCTGAACCTCCACCTGAAAATACCAAAAAATTAAATATCAAAATACAAACTAAGTTGGTTGGTCAACTCTGGTGTAGTGCCAACAACAGAGCACTCTTGGACCTTGCATGAACGAAGATTGACAGACATATGAAAATGATGAATGGTAGGGTTGCAACTTGTACTCATTAACGAAAAGTAAGATACTTGCACTCGTCAAAATTGGATACCAAGGAACCAACCTCAAATTAAAGAGCTTGGCCTTGCAGCGTTGGATAGGTTCAACAGAAGTTGAAGTTACCAACTAAGATATGTGGACAAGAATGTTTATATCTACAAATGACTTAATTTTCCTACTGTTGAGTTCTTACGAAGATAAACCCCACCAAACTTAGGTTGTAAATTAGGATTAAGTCCAGTAATTTATTTCATAGAAAATTTCATGGATACCCCTGAAGTTTGCAATATTTTCATAGATAACTCTGCTTTTTCAGAAATATCACAAATACCCTTGGGCCAAAAAAATTAGGCGTTTGTTTTGTTGTGCATGCCACTTCTATTCTTAATTGGGCACACGCATAACAAGAAAGAAGTGTGCGCACAAAGGGAGAAGGAAGTGACATACATAACAAAAGAAACGCCTATAATTTTTGGCCCAAGGGTATTTGTGATATTTCTGAAAAAGCAGGGGTATCTATGAAAATATTGCAAACTTCAGGGTATCCATGAAATTTTCCCTTTAAGGTAGCAGCACCCATAATTGTCAAACTAAGAGTTTTGAACATGATGATTATTAATAAACATCTAGCAAATTATAGGATCCCATTAGCAAGAGAAAAATGATGAGTTTGCACTTTTGAATGTATTATTTGGATACTGTGAGAATAAGTTGTGAATTCTTAAAGAGCCGACTGCAATTGCACCTAATACCAACATTAAGGTTTCATGTTCACATGTTGTACATCCTTGTAATTACATCTATTCACTTCCACAGATTTTCCCAAGATTTTAGAGGTGATGGTAATGGGTACAGTGATGGTTATGGGTGTTGCTACCGTATTTTATGTATGAGATGTATAGAACCCGTACCAGGTAATCACCTCCGCTGCTCATTCCAACCCACATGACCTCGACTCCACCTAAAGCCTGCGAAAGAAGATCACTGTCATCACACGCAGTAGCCGGCACCAAAGGAAAATCCAGCTGAACCACACCCTTGTCAGATGGTTTTTTTTTCTCAGCCTCTTCTTCTTCATCAGGATCTTCCTTGTACTCCCGATAACCAGACACTTTACTGGCTTTCAAAACTCCTGATCTTGTGTGAAATATTGCTGTGTCGCCCTCCACTATCCCAGATGAGAACAACAAATGCGCAGATGCTAACGTTGCATGTCCACAAAGGTCGACCTGCAGATCAAATCGATGCAGCTAAGCATAAAACCTCGGATTGAAACTCTAACTCTCAACTAAATCTTTAGCGAACGCTTAATTAGTAAGCTACTAAACAGGCGCTTTTAATGAGCTGTAATATGCATCTAAACTCAAAATTTTGAGATCATCAAAGGTATCAAAATGACAGCAGCCTACATAGAGAGCCACCGAGCAGTTTGTTATTGAGGTTTCATGCTCATTTTTTAGCCAAATCATGCAAATGATAGTTTGTTGGAATTCTATAAGGTAGGAGGCTCATATTCCGCTCAGGCTCTAAAACTTCCACCTTCTCAAATGTACTCTGTTTGTACATGTTGTTTTTCATAGCCTTCAACAATGTACAACTAGTGTACATTTGAGGAGGTAGACGGTTTTAGAGCCCTATG
Organism: Ulota crispa; assembly: GCA_963920765.1. NCBI lineage: Eukaryota > Viridiplantae > Streptophyta > Bryopsida > Orthotrichales > Orthotrichaceae > Ulota > Ulota crispa. The sequence continues at coordinate 29,723,773 of OY987243.1, read as the reverse complement.
CCACTTCAACTTCAAAATTTCATAACTATTTTCACAAAGCTCCAAAAAATATGAAACAACTTGGGTTAGATGCCAATTCCTCTTGTCTTTCAAGGAAAATTTAGTGAAAAACGTTTGCTCCATTCATGAGCCTCCTACCTTAAATGATGTCCCACTTCCATGCTATAATTTTCACTATTGACATCCCGGCAATCAATTGAACTAAAAACAAATCTTAAAAGCAGAAAAAGTTGAGGCCGGTACCTCGGCAACGGGAGTGAACCAGCGCAGATTGAACTCGTTTTCCTCACTCAGTGGAGCGTATGACTTCGAAGCTTTCAAGCTTGTGCCGCTTTCATTAACTTGCACAAGACCTCTGCCCTTCTTTCGTTTCGTGCTATTCGGGGTGTTGGTTCTCCTCACCAGGAATGCAGTCTCAGAGAGATTGAACTCACGTGCCATGAGTTGCAGCCATTTGTCATCCCTGTCCTCGGGCAAGACCACTACCGCTGCTGGATTGCCGCTGAAAGCTCGATCTGTGAATGCATCAATCTGTCGATTCATCATCATTTTAGTCATCTATGAGTTTGAGTAGTCCCTAATGAAAAGACACATTACAACAGCGCGAATTGATATATGTACCACCCCTTTTCAACTACTCTACCACAGCTACTATATATGGCCAATATTTACCATATCAAAATAGGTGTGGATCACGGGTTTTAGTCATCTAGTTCCTCAATCGGTTTTCTTACATTCCTTCCCTAATGAAAAGACACAATACAACAGCAGGAATTGATATATGTACCACCCCTTTTCAACTATTCTACCACACCTACTATGTATGGTCAATATTTACAATATTAAAATAGGTATGGATCACAAGAAAAACATCACTAATTTGAAAATATAGCTTGACATAGAAGTTGCAACTTTAGTTTTGTTTGTTTAGCTCCAGATCTTGCTCATAGTGTCAATTAAAAATCTTAGTTTAATTTAGACTTTTTTAGTCAATACTATGAGTGGGATAAAACAAACTTAAAGTTGCAACTTCTATGTCAAGCTATATTTTCAAATTAGTGATGTTTTTCTTGTGATCCATACCTATTTTAATATTGTAAATGTTGACCATATATAGGTGTGGCAGAACAGTTGAAAAAGGGTGGTACATAAATCAATTCCCTAACATTTAAAAATCACGAAATTCAGAGCTCCTTTGATTGCACAAATAAAAGCAACAACGTTTGAGATACTATGAAGCCCTACACCTTGAAAGCAGCTTTAGCTTTACACTAATCCAAGTAACAAGCATGAGAAGGAAGCGGAAGCACTTCCGTGGCTCCTATGCATCCAGTTACATAACATTCGACATAACAAGGTGTCTGGCGACCTCTTTCAGATTGCACGTAAAACGTAAATCCTAATTTGAGAGCGACCAATTGTTGGAATTGAATTGTTTCGAATTTTTCCAAAACGCTCGCACCAAGAAGCAACGCTAATTGTATGCAAGACCTAATCCATCCGCCGGAAATGCAATATCGACATGTTTACTCGAGAGAAAATTTCATGGATACCCCTAAAGTTTGCAGTATTTGCATAGATACCCCTGCTTTTTCAGAAATTACACAAATATCCTTGGACCAAAAAAATTCAGGCGTTTGTTTGTTTTGTTGTGCATGCCACTTCCCTTCTTCCTTTGCTTCTTTTCTTGTTTCATTACATTTCTTTCTTCAATATTGGTCATGAAGGAAGTACAAACACAACAAATAAATGCCTGAAAATTATGGCCTAAGGACATTTGTGCAATTTCTGAAAAAAGCAGGGGTATCTATGCAAATATTGTGAGCTCCATGGGTATCCATGAAATTTTTCCATTTATTCAGTAGGGAAAATTTCATGGATACCCCTGAAGTTTGCAATATTTACATAGGTACCCTTGGTCTTTTAGAAATTACATAAATGCCCTTGGTCCATAATTTTCAGGCATTTGTTTTGTTATGCACGCTACTTCTTTCATGACCAATGTTAAAACAAAGAGTGCAATAGAACAGAAAAGAAGCAATATGCACACATGGGAGAAAGAAGTGGCATGCACAATATAACAAAGGGAAAATTTCATGGATACCCTTGAAGTTTGCAATAATTTCATAGATACCCTGCTTTTTCAGAAATTTCACAAGTACTCTTGAATCAAAAAATTTAAGCGAAATAATAAATTTGAAAGTGCAAACTCATTATTTTTCAATTGCTAATAGAATCCTATAATTTGCTAGACGTTTACTAATAATCATCATGTTCAAAACCCTTAAACTCACGCTTCTGGGTTCTCCTACCGTATCCATGAAATTTTCCCTATAACAAACGCCTGAAAATTATGGACCAGGTGTATTTGTGCAATTTCTGAAAAACCAGGGGTATCTATGCAAAATATGGCAAAATTCAGGGGTATCCATGAAATTTTCCCTATTTAATATCGTCTCTCTAAGCTCGAATAGCTGCGGGACACACTGAAACCCTATTTTTTTCGGTTTCACGGCATTCACCTGCGCGTAATCGACTTGTTCGTAATCGCCATAAAGCTCCTCCTCCCTTCCTCCTGAGCGCCATCCCCCCCTGGCCTCTGCTGCGACCTCGGTTCTCTCCGCAGATGCGGTACAATGGAGCACACTTCCTTGCATCCTGTCTCTTCTATTTCGTCCCTGGATTGGAAGAAAAGCAGGAGCAGCATACGATGCGATGGATTTGCAAGGGAAGCGCACAACAGATGCGCAGCCTACGCTCAAATTCAGAGTCGTACCCAAGCACGCTGCCATGACGATGTGCCTGCACCACTCGTCCTCGACTCCATTCTCCTTGCTCCACTTGTCATTTCCAATTCTCCCGCGAGAGCGGGGAGGAGGTTCTGAGGAAGCAATCGAAGATGCTTTGTAGATTTCGGGGTTTTCTCGAGAAATCTCGGTTCTATAGATTTTTTGTGTTCATATCTACACCAAATAGTGCATTTAGGTTGCCTTAACAATTAGGTTGCCTTGCCATGAAAAGTTACCTCATGACTCATGGCTTGGCCACTTGGAGGTGCATAAATTTTTTTAGATATTAAGATTTCACATAATTGCCATGTGGACTTAGTTAATTTGTCATCTTGCAACTATGTTGTTGTTGCCAAGGCCTTTAAATTTTTCTTATTGCAATAATTATTGCTGAAAGGAAGTTACTGTAGCAGCAGTAAGTATTTTAAATAGTGTATAATGTCAAGAAATTAGTATGGGGCAACCCAAATTTACTATTTGGTGTAGGCTTCTCAAAAATCTATCTGGATGGAGAATAGTTAAAAGCAAAATAGCAAAAGGGGCTTGTTCTGCTGTTTTTGTGTTATTTTTAAATTGCAAAATCTGCAACAGGGACCATTTCTGCAACATTGAAATTGGTTAACCCTTCTAGTTTATTTGCATAGCATTTAGTAGCCTAAGGAGAGGGGGCCTTTTTTTCTCCCCAGGCTCTCATTCATCTGATATGTTATTTTTGCCCTTACAAGCCCCACATTGAGTGACGTATGTACAATGAAATAGGCCAAGTTTTATGGGAAGCTGCACTAACTTTCTCACAAATTGGACATGTGTCCCCATAGCTAAAGAATGGTGTGGAATATTCCACACCATTCTATAGCAAGGAAGGCAAGCTAAGTGCTACTGGATGTTATGTTGTAATCACCATTTTATATACGGTACTTATAAGTCACTTTTGCCTTTAAAGCTTAAAAGTGTGTAAAGAGCCATTGTTTTGCCCTCAAAGTGTGTAAAGAGCCATTGTTTTGCCCTCAAAGTGTGTAAAGAGCCATGTGTTTTGCCTTGCACAAGGTTACAAGCAGTGTCTAGGGAGAACTGACTTTTAATTACAAGGTAGCTAACTTTTTTTGAAATTTCCAAAAAAAATGAAAGTTGCCGGATTTCCTTCCAACCATAAAAGTATGCTTTTAGGAAATCAACCAAATTATGATTTTAAACTTAGGAAATTTAGCCAAACATGCATTTGTAGATGAGGAAATGGACCAAATGAAAATTGAAATTATAAGAAATCAACCTATGAACTTTTTGTGAAAAGGATATTTTCCAACTTTCTAAATAAAAATAAAATATTTTTTGATTTCATGAGCAGTTGCACGGTTCCAAAAGTTCAAAAATTTAAAAAAACAAGAAATATGGGTGAGGTGGCCATGTGGGTGAGTGTGTGGGTAAGTGAGTGGGTGAGTGGGTGGGTAAGTGAGTGGGTGAGTGGGTGAGTGGGTGAGTGGGTGAGTGGGTGAGTGGGTGATTGTGGGAGAGTGGGTGAGTGGGTGAGTGGGTGAGTGGGTGATTGTGGGAGAGTGGGTGAGTGGGTGAGTGGGTGATTGTGGGAGAGTGGGACTTGACTTGGTTAAAATCCAGCCAAAGATATTTAAGTAACACAAGTAAAAAATAAATCCATTTAAAGTATACAAAAATTTGCATTGATTGGGGATAACTTGATAAGTTGTTGTTGTCTTTATCATTTCCTTGCTTTGCTATGCCATGCACATGATAAGCAAAAGATGGATTTGTTTGCAGCATTTGTAGAAAAAAGAAATCCGATATAATACATTGAAATTCAATTTTCAACCGAACTAATTTCCTCAACATAGGAAATTAGTCGAGTGAAAAAAAAAAAAAAAAAAAAAAAAAAAAAAAAAAACTAAGGTTATTGGTCGACCAAAAAATACATGTCTAAGTCATGACTGATTTAACAAACAAAAAAAAAAAAAAAAAAAAAAAAACTGAGTAAACCAGAGAAGAGTAGGAAATGTACCTAGTTTTTTTAAAGACCTCCCCAGACATTGATTACAAGTCTTGTCTCCATGTTTGATTTCCAATCGCTTGTGTGGGAGAACATGTAGCTCTTTGCATGCTCTATAATATGTAGCGGGACCTTATTGGGAACCTTTCTATTGGCTTTGGCCAAATGGTCAAGACTGGCTATTAGTACAAAGTCTATTGACTGAAATGGAAAAGAAACATAATTAATTAAAATTTGAATTAACCAAAAAAAAGACAATAAGGTTTTCTTTAATAACTTAATCGTTATATATGTTATTTTAATTTGAGAAGGTATGCGGTGAATGTTTGGGGAAAAACTGTTAGCACTTTGAGATGTTTGGTCATGTAAAACCCAAAACTTTCTTCTTCAAAACATCGCATTTGAAATCCCATTACCATCGAATAATTAGCATTTAAATCAAAGCACTTGAAAGAGCATTCAATAATGTAAAGCTCTTTAAAAGTTATTCAATAATACAACCTTAGGCTTATAATGATTAGAGCACATCCCAACCACAAAAAACGAGCGTAAAATTGAAATGGTAGTATCTAAACTTAGAATTCTACACAACTAGGTGTTTAAAAATCAAAACAAATTTAACAAAATACAAAGAATTTGGATTCTTCGTACCTACGGCGTTGTTTGTTAAATGAGAAGAGACCTTTGCCAAATATGATGGACGATCAAAGAATGGGAGCTTTTAAGCTCCACAAATTGTACCTACTTTTGTTTTGTATAGAAATTTTGAAATGGTTCAAACATAGACACATGTTCAAGAATGATCCTTTTACTTCAAAATTCTCTAGATTCTTTTTTCAGATCAGACATTAGGTTCTAACTTCAGCTTTATTTGTAAAAAATACAACAATGTAAAAATAAATTCTTGAACAATCCTACTGGATTAGGTAGAAGTACATTACAATGTGAAAATTGGGTAGCTTGCATACAACTAATCAGAGTCATAATTAGAAACCATTTTTCACCTATAGAAAAATATATTCAGAAATTCTAAAACATAATCTACTACTTGTGGAGAATTTTTGTCTTTTTTTTTTTTTTTGTAAACGCTCAAAATCAAGCTCTGAAAGAACTTGCAAAAATCACTAGGTGCATCTTTAAATTGAATTCAAAAATATTCAAAGATATTCACTAGAGACTGAGGCACTTTACAACTATGTTGCATCGCATGTGCAAGTCAAAGACATCCATCATGACAATTATAAGTCAAACCACAAGCCCTTTGAAACAATGTTTTTGTTTGTATTGTTGTTTTTTCAAGCTCACAATTTTGGAAGATAAAAAAACATGAAGAAAAAGGACTTTGCATAATATTCACCCTTTTCAAATGGACAAAAATTCAAAAAAAAATTCAAAGTAACACAAAATTGTCACATTTGGATGAGTACAAGTATGCCTTGCACATATTTCAAATATGCCGTCCACTGATTTTGTTCACGTGAATGAAATTGGTCAATAAACCGGCCAGTCACTTTGTGAATGAGCCATGACGACGACCTCCTGAGGTTGTGACAACATATTCACTTGTGAATGAAAACTCGTTCACAATCATTTGTTCACCATTTTTTTGAGATATTTGAAACCCCCTAATGACTTTTCACCCTCCTTTTCCTCTCCCTTCCTTCCTTAAAGTTTGGCAACGTTTCACCCTCCCTTTCCTTGCCCTTTCCTCTCCCTTCTCCTCCCCCCACTTGTGAATTTCAATTTGTTTGGTGACACACAAACACCAAATGCTTGACATCCAAAATTATATAACCCCTAAATGCCCAAGGCCTTTTTTGAGCTTCTACGAATTTACTCTAAACTAAACAAAAAGCCAACATTTTGATAAGTTGTATCATTTAAAAAAACTGTAACCATACAAATTCAAACTAGATATGTTAAACATCACATAGGAAAAGAAAACACAACACATCACTTATGGATTGAAAATTATAATGTTTGATCATGATGGTGTTAAAACTGTGAAAGTGGTTTGAAGTCTTTCAATCCTCTTTTCACATGTCAAATCTAAAATGTTGATCACCAAAAAAACATGAGGTTAAAGGACATAACATATATAACTCAAGTCCATTTATAGCTTTTCAAAATCTCTTTCACAATTTTCTAAAATGAATTTCTAGCGTGATTATTTCTCCAAGATCTAGTGTATTTGAGGCTCATTTTCATGAGCTCTCAACACTAAAAAAGTTAAGATTGCAATGGACACTCTTGCACAAAATCTTGAATAGAAAATTCACAATCAATAATTTTCAAAATGAAGTTTTTGATGCTAAAACTAAACTTCAAAAAGAATAATTCTAAAATAAAAAGAATACTATAAATAGCAATTTAATTAGGTTTTATTGAACTTCAAAATATTGTTGGCACCAAAATGTGGTACTTTGGGCATTTAGGAAAATTTCTCACTTCTAAATAGAATTTAAGAAAAAAATACAAGTTAGTTTTCACCACACCTTTAGGTGCCTATTCTTTGCCGATCCCACTCTAAATTTGTGATGTTACTAAATAGTTATATCATATCAGAGACAACCCACGCATTATATAATATAAATAGATACAAGCATTTGAATCAACAAATGATGTCTATAATGTGGATTATTGAGGATGAGAAGAGCTTAAATGTCCTAAGGTAGTACGCTCAAAAACTATTTGCTCGTTTTGAACCATCCAATAACTTGTTGTGAAATGGTACATTGGTGGCTCTTGCATTAACCTCTTACAACTCATTGAATGCATGAAAAAAATTTGTTTTTAATTGCAAGAACCAATCATTCTCCTTGCTTCCTCAAATCTCTTCACAACTTACAAGTGAACGGTTCTTGGAAAGTCTAGGTTAATAATAGGTATTTATGGCACATGCACTTTGAGAATTCATAAATAACTCAAAAATACTTCAAAAAATATGAAACGACTTATGTTGCATTCACCATCTATTTCTGTGTCAGAAAAATGAACTAAAAATCCTTCCATCCACGGAAGACCATGAAAAAGAGGGATGAGCCCTTAGATGGGCGGTTTTCGAGCGTACTACCTTAGTCAAGATTACAAGTTTTAGTACAGTAGAAAATTGAAAGAATTAAAATCTTCAAGAACAGCCTAAAAGGACAGAACTGGGGGAAAAACGGAATTGGGAGTTTCAACTAACTGAGAGAAGGACACGGGACATAACGTGGAAGGTACTCTTTTGAAAAGAATATTTTGTGTGCTGTTGAACGGCCATATGTGATGTACTCATTTTATTTAAATCCAAATTTGAATTAGTGGGGACTGGGGAGGGCGTCACTTCACCACCTAGTTTTTTTTTCCGCTGAAATTTGGCCCCTTTTCAGTGGCTTTGGAGGTACCATGAACGTTAAGAAATGAATCCCCTTTACCTATGCACTCAAATTTTGAAAAATTAACGCTGAACGCCCAAGCTCATTTTTTCTTAAAAAAACACTCAAAATTGTCATTTTTAGTCGTTTGATCAGAAGCACAATATTTTTCCTTTTCTTAAAAATCTAGTTATGTATAATAAGCTTAGTTCTATTAGTTGGGTAGTTGGGTGTTTATAATAGAATAAAATCTCTATTAATTGTGTAGTTGAGTGTTGCTTCAAGAAAATTAAGTGGCAGTTATGTGGCAGTTATGTGGCAGTTATTCTTATTTCTGTGGTTATGTGGCAATTATGGTCGTCCTTGGGGATGGGGTATACACGGGAATAGGGGGTGGTTGCTTGAAGAAGATTGCCCTCCACCAAAGCGGTGGGTACATGGGTCCACTAGTTTTGAACAATTAACGCTAAATGCTCAAGCTCATTTTTTGTCAAAAAAACACTCAAAATTCTCATTTTTAGTCGTTTGATCACAAGCACAATATTTTTCCTTTCCTCACAAATCTAGCTATAGGATCTTGCATTAGGCTTAGGCAAGGAGTCATGGTGAATATTTCATGAGGATTGATGTATAAATTGAGAGATTTGAGCCTTTGAAGTTAGTATAAAAAGTTTTTTGATTGTTGCACAAAACATCAGGTCCCTTTGATCACATATTGTGAACATTGTTTGCACTATAGATGCAAGAGAGACTTCTTCAATATGTTGTGAATCATGTTAGGCATATTTCCACAAGTTTTCATGGTCAACAAACACTTGGAACATTCCCTTCATGGGCCTCCATTGTAAACTTTTGATTAACTCATGTACATCTTAGAATGCCGCTGCAACCAATACAATATGAGGTGTTTTTCTTGTATGTGGAACAGATTCACACCTTTACTACATTTGAGATCAACAAAGAAGTTGGAGAATAGATAAAAACAATTCTAGAGATCTACTTGAGATCCTAAATGAAAACTTCTTATTGGTAGCAAATGCCAATTATATGGCAACATATATACTATGCCCTATGGTCATTTAAGGCTAGGTTTAAAATTCGCACTACAAAGGTAATATGCAAACCAAATTTCCAACAATTATTTTTGAAGAAATAAAACCATAATGGTGGATTGGAAGGGCTTCTATTTTTTGACAGCAAAACAAAAGTTGAAAAAAAATCAAACTTCTAATGGATAGTGCAATTAAAGGTTTAACCCGGAAGGATGTTGCTGTACTGTATATGCTTTCTTGTGTTGTATATGGATGGGGTATTTGGGTAGCACATGAATCCCATTGGAGTTGTAAATTTTGAGCCCAATTATAAAACATACTACCAATCAACTAAGGTTTTTTGGGAAAATTTTGACATTTGTAATAAAGCCATTTCTTCAAGTACTAAATAGTCCTTGTATGAACACAACTAACACTTTTGGTAGGCAACATCCTATAGGGATTGAGGTATATACAAGATCTACAATAATGTATTTATCAAATATATTATTGTTTTGGATATACTTCAATGAAGGGCCATGCTTTCATTGGTTGCCCTTGAGAGAAATTAATGAAAAATGGCAAGCCCAAACTACCCCTACTTTAAAAATTACCCATAAAATACTCATAAACTTTGAATGTAAATCTAATTACAATAAAAATTGTATCTCCACACAACCCTTGCAAAATTCTACATTCAAATTTTTTTAACCAATAAATGATAAAATATCTCAATAAAACAAACTTGCTCAAAAACTCCATTTTGTCCCCTATATGAACAATGGGCTTTTAGGAGTTAACAAAATTCCTTCTTTTCTCTCTACCTTCAAAAAGACCCCTTTTCAACACTTCTTTTGTGATTTAATATGTATTTTGTAACAGTGTGCATTTTTCAAATTTCCAAAACAAAATGGAAGTTTTGCTAGATTTAGGGCATCTCCATTGGTGCCCTCTTGGGGTTGACACAAACCCAAAGTGGATGAAAGTGCTAAGGGCCCTTTTGAAACCCTCTCAAGACTTTTTGTCCTAATGTTTCCAGCAAGGGTCCTGCAAGACACTATTCATCTTAAGTTTAATGAATTTCATTCTCTACTTTTCTTGATAAGTGATCAAATGATAATTTATGAGATATGCTGAAGAGCAAGCCCACCTGTTTGAAAAGCATGGATGGAGATCAAGAAGCTTGAGGCCCTTTCAAACATAAGGTAGGAACACCTATAAGCGTTAGTGTCCCCATAACCGTTACCTTTAAAATCTGTGGAAGTAAATAGATGTAATTACAAGGATATATAGCATGTGAACATGAAACCTTAGTGTTGGTTATGGGTGCAATGGTAGTTTGCTCTTTAAAAATTCACAACTTATCCTCACAATATCCAAATAATACATTCAACTCATTACTTTTTTGTTCCTAATAGGATCTTACTATAACTTGCTAAAAGTGTATTAATAGCCATCCTGTTCAAAACCCTTAAACTAACGCTTATGGGTGCTCCTACCTTAGATGGAAACCTTTGAACGTGGAAGGACAGGTAGAGATGCCCTTAGCCACATTCGGTCCTATTCCCGTGTAAGAGACAGGCCACCGACTGCCAGGTGCAAAACCTGACGTACGGTGGATCAAGGCTGCACCGCTTTTGTCTTCTCCCTCAAAACTGGATATCCCTTGCCGGTGAACATCCCCGGCGCAGACGCCGTTCTCGAAGTGCTCGTCACGTGGGCTCAGTCGCTGCAGCGATTTGGTGATCTAGCTTCCATTTCGTTCCTTTCTCCCTTTCTGCAGCTTGCTCTCTCGAGATGCGTGCACGCAGACAGAAAGAGCAAGGCTTTGCAGGTGATGCCGATCAGAGGATCCCTGCATCGGTGCAACCTCTGGCATTGAGCTCCACTCGGGCACACCCTCTGTAGCTAAGCTAAGCTATGCCTGTACTACTACAGTGCTAGAGGAGATGGGGGGCGCAATTAATGGGCCGCTACTGCTGGTGCGACGTCGCCGTCGTGGACAGGTCAACTCACACCCTGGGAGGACACAACCCGGGAGCGTGTCGTCACGGCCTCCTTTGAATCCTCCCTTGCCAGCCAGCTCCTTCATTACGACACCCAGCTTACAAGTCTCGGGGCGCTATCACTGCACGCTGCTTGCCTCATGGAGTAACACCATTGTACAATTCCACGCGACTCTTAGGCCTCCGTTCCAGCTGCCTGCACCCTGGCGATTGGACGTTTGTCGTCGTCGTCGCAGTTTGGAGCTCTCTCTCATAGCTACTACCTAGCTACTGGTAGTATCTAAAGCGTGCGAGCGTTGCCTGCACCAGCTTGCCCGGCATGAGCCTCTGTCTAATAAGTGTGGAGGTGTTTCTAACTGGCAACAGTCACGAGTGGTGCATGCTCCGAATTGTGCTGTCGGTGATTCCGGGTGTGATTATGGTGAGTTTTACTGTTTTTGTTGTGCTTTTATCGAGGTTTTAGGTTTAGTCATAGCGCCATGGGAGACCGACAGAAGCCAACGCAGGGGTGGATAGATTATGTACCCGCGAGGATCATCAGCTTCAGTGACGTCCGGTGTTGCTCGTGAGAGCCTGTTTGACATTCCTTGTGTGCTTGTAGAAAAATGTGAGTCGATGCTCGTGTAGTAAACACCGCGTCTCTCTGTTAACTTCAACCTCGGCGAGCTTCGTACAACACGTTGTTGCTTGTCGGTGGTGGTTTCTTCGTGTCCAACGCGTGCCGCATTGCTGCTGAAAATGCGCTACAGATACCACGCATTGTGTGCCGCCTGTAGGAGGGTCGCGTGTTTGGCGGCTTTGGCCATGGCGGCTCGTGAGAGTGTGCATTAGCCCCCATGGATGAGCTTTGCTGTTGCATGCTGTGTACCGTATTTGGAGCTGCGCATGTTTCCTTTTGACACATGCAGTAGTGAGCGTGTTGCTACCCAACCTCTGATGTGAAACGTACGTATTTTGTCTGGTGTCGGCGCAGGGCGATAGTGTTTTGTGAGTCCACATAATGTCGAAGAAGCTGGGCAAGATTGAGGATTCGGGGCTTGTCATTGGGAAGCAGCAGCATCAGCGGAGTAAAGCCAGGCAGCAATCAGGATGAAGGAGAAACGCATACAAGCGACCAGTTCTCAGGATTTGTGATGACAAAGAGAAACGGCCATGGCTGCGGCGACGCGAGCATGGCCACCTGGAAAGTGGCAGCCATTGTCGTCACGATCTTGTCCATCACGTCCGCAGCTACGGCGCAAGACTTGGCAGCTGACACGCGAGCTCTGGTCGTGTTTCGAACCGCGTTCGACCCGCGCGGAACGAAACTGAAGTGGAGCAACACGACATCGCCATGCACCTGGACTGGCGTGGTGTGCACCCGGGATCGCGTCACCCAAATCCGACTGCCAGGGGAAGCACTCACGGGCGTCATCCCTTCGTCCAGCTTGAGCTTGCTTTCGGAGCTTCGCGTTGTCAGCTTGCGTAATAACAAGCTGACAGGCCCTTTTCCTGGTGAACTTGGCAATTGCAGTCACGTGCACGCTTTGTTCCTCGGAGGTAACGACTTCTATGGACCCCTGCCGGACCTCACTGGATTCTGGCCTCGCCTCACTCACTTGAGCTTGGAATACAACAGGTGGGGCAGCCGCTCAGACCCTGCTTTTCCATTCTTGCAACGCAACTTTGCATGTTTCACGAACATAACATGAACTCTATCTTTATGTATCACTCAATGTGGTACGACCTATTGTATATCGTTGCCATTTTGGTTCCGGATTTGCCATAGCTAGGGATGGTTGCAAGTGTTAAGAGGAAAGAAGGAAGAAGAATCTAATGTAGAAGATGAACATTTTATGTATATTGTGTGTAATACAATTACAAGCTTCCTACATGAGGAATATAGAGTCACTAATAAGTGTGACTCTTTATGTCCTAGGTTGACTCTTGATCTTCTAGGTTGTGACTAAGCCGACTCATAGTGTGAACTCGTGCTAACAGCAAGAAGCTCAAAATCTGGAATATGGTGATGGTATACGTATGTTGCCCATGTGCCAGGAGCTCACTCTGTAAAGTTTTTGTGTGCAGATTCAATGGGAGCATTTCGGCTTCAATAGGCCTCTTCACGCGTCTCTACTTGCTGAATCTCCGCAACAACTCGTTCACCGGAAGCATTCCGCCTTTCAGTATGGTGAACCTGACGCTCTTCGACGTCGCAAACAACAACTTGTCTGGAGCTATTCCAGCCACGCTAACCAAATTCGGACAATCGCCTTTCCTCGGCAACGTGGGCTTGTGTGGACCGCCATTAGCATCCGTGTGCACGTCTCCCAGCCCTAGCCCCAGCCTTGGCCCTGGCTATGGTCCCAGCCCTGGCCCCGGCTATGGCTCCAGTCCTAGCCCGAGTGCAGCAGGTCCAGCAGCAACTGGAGCAGCACCAGGGACGTCGAGAAAGCTGCTCTCGGCGGCTGCAATCACGGCCATCATAGGAGGAGGCGTGGCGCTGCTGGTGTTGTTCACAATTGGGCTGTTCCTGTGTTGTTGGAAAAGGTTGAAGCGCTGGCGGGATTCGAGGACACAACTGGCGTCACTAGGACGTGGCAAATCAGCTCGAGAGAAGGGGAAGGCAGTAGTGGAGGAGCATGCAGAGGAGTACTCGAGCTCGGTGCCAGGGGAGCCGGAGCGGAACAAGCTGGTGTTCGTGGAAGGGAAGCGGTACTCGTTCGATCTGGAGGACTTGTTGCGTGCCTCGGCGGAGGTGCTGGGTAAGGGCAGTGTGGGCACCACGTACAAGGCCGTGCTGGAGGACGGCACCGTGCTGGCGGTGAAGCGGTTGAAGGACGTGACCACCAGCAGGAAGGAATTCGAAACGCAAGTCGATGCGGTCGGCAAGCTCCAGCACCGGAACCTGGTGCCCTTGCGAGCTTACTACTTCTCCAAAGATGAGAAGCTCCTGGTGTACGAGTACATGCATGTGGGCAGCCTCTCCGCCTTGCTTCACGGTGCGTCTTTATCCTTAACCCATTTCAGTTTCTGAACTTTTCTGATGCTAACTAATTCCTTCACAAGTCAAAGGATTAAATACTAGGGAAAGTTTTATGGATACCCCTGAAGTTTGCAATATTTTCATAGATACCCCTGCTTTTTCAGAAATTTCACAAATAACCCTTGGACCAAAATTTTAGGCATTTGTTTTGTTGTGCATGTCATTTTCTTCTCCCTTTGTGCGCACACTTTTTCTTTTTTGTTATGAGTGTGCACAAAAGAAAAAAGGAAGTGGCATGCACAACAAAACAAATGCCTAAATTTTTTGGTCCAAGGATATTTGTGATATTTTTGAAAAAGCAGAAGTATCTGTGAAAATATGGCAAACTTCAAGGGCACCCATGAAATTTTTCCAAGGGTTAAATACTACTCCCTCAGTCCCTCTAAAAAGCTTCAAATCAGACACATTTCTTGTACCACTAAAAAGCTCCCTTTTTCTGATTTGAAACGGTGAGAAAGCATGTCATGTTCAATGATCTCATTGGGGGCAGGTTGTGTTAAGCGATTAGAGAGCATTCCTCTCCTAGCAAGCTTGGCCTTGCCCATATGAGGTACCACTGTTGCTACTAATCTTTAAATCATCAATAGGCCGCATGCACAATATAGAACTTTTTGCATAGAATTTGGGGGCATAAACGGCGTCATCAAAGCTAGAGAGTTTGCATACATTAGTAGATGGTCTATTGATTCTAGAATGCATGAATGTGTCACTAGCACAAAGACTAAAAACACAGTTGATCCTTCGCAAGGAAGCATTTTGGGACGTTTTAGTGGGACAGAGGGGAGTATGGTACTCGAACTTTGTATGTCAAAAGCATGCGGTTGAAGTTGGACATTTCTGTTTCGCATGCAGGCAACAAGGGTAGCAGCCGAACACCGCTGGACTGGGTGAGCAGAGTCAGGATTGCAATCGGCGTTGCGAGAGGGCTGGCGTATGTGCACGCACAAGGAGGATCCAAACTTGTGCATGGGAACATCAAGTCTTCCAACGTGCTTCTCCATCGAGACCTGGAAGCTTGCATTTCAGATTTCGGACTGGCTCAGTTGCTGAGTTCGACAGCGGCTGCGTCCCGCGTGGTCGGGTACCGAGCACCGGAGATCACCGAGACTCGAAAAGCAACGCACAAGTCCGACGTCTACAGCTTCGGAGTGGTACGCCACCGCATCTCTAAGGGCCGGTTCAGACCTGAAGTGGACGTCCTAGTGGACAAAATGCTTTGTCCAGTGTTTAATTTGTTTGCCTTAATTTGGAGGGAAATCGCCATCTCATCATTGATTTTGCCTGTCCAATGGAAGGTTTCACACTAAGAATCAGATGTCTGGTGGAGTTATAGTTTTGCTCCCACTTGTCAGTATTTTGTCTGTAAGGTAGGGACACCCATAATCAACATTGTACGTAAAGGCGTCACTCTCTATTGAGGGTGTTAATTCTAGAATTGAAATCTAGGTATACCATAGATAGCTTATTGCTATTGACCAAGATGATAAGCTATCTATGGCATACCTAGAATTCAATTCTAAAATGACTACCTTGTGTAGAGAGTGACACCATTAGGTACAATGTTGGTATTGGGTGCTCCTACCTCACCTCACATGAAGTGAAATAAGACCAAAGGAGCAATAAAGAGAGTTTTTTGTGTAGTGAACAAGATTTGGGGTCACCTTGGAAGGCGCCCCCAACTCTTGCACACGACAAGTGAGCTCCTCTTCAATCTTGACGGGAATGGGTGAAGACATGGTGTTAACACCTAGTGGGTGTCCATTTCACTGTAAAAGCTCCATTGGATAAAACCTTCCCATGAACCCGTGAGACGTTCCTAAATCTTGTCCACTTGCCAGTCTCAACCAGCCCTAAACCTGCAACTACATCTAGTGGTGAAACGGCGTAGTGGCCATGGTGCACTGATTGCTGCTACTGATTGTTGAACAACTCTCACAACACCGAATGACGTCATTCTACTGGATATACATCCATCTACTCTGTACATATAGAACAACAGATCTCATTAGGAATTGTTACGTTACTAATCCTTGTACCTATATATCTGGCTATCTTCTAAGCCATGATTCAGTTGAGTAAACAAGTTTGTTTAGCTTCTTTGATTCTCACACTCTTGTTGTTGTTGTTGCAGCTGTTGCTGGAGCTTTTGACAGGGAAGGCACCGAACCAGGTGTCCTTGAACGACGAAGGCATGGACTTGCCGCAGTGGGTGCAGTCCGTGGTGCGGGAGGAATGGACGGCCGAAGTGTTCGACTTGGAGCTGATGCGGTACCAGAACATCGAAGAGGAGATGGTGGCCATGCTGCAGCTGGCCATGCAATGTGTCGACGTGGCACCGGATCGACGGCCGAGCATGAGCGACGTGGTGCCGATGCTGGAGGACGTGCACACCTTCTCCTCCGACACTGGTGACGAAAACTCACGACAGTCGTCGGAGGAGAAGTCCAAGAGCAGCGAGGTGGACAAGGAGTCCCAGGACACCACGCCGTCCCACAACAACAACAACCTTCCCACGCCGTCTGCTCCGTCCTCTGATCCTCGACACCCCTCTGAGCATGTTGCCACGTAGGATTATTGTTCAATCGGTGTTGTTCTTTTGCTTCTTCTGTATCTGCATGTTGCATTGAGACTGTTTGACAGATTTTTTTTTGTCCAATTTTTCTTTCTCTTTTTCTTGAGTTGGTCGATTGGATATTCATTGTTAACTCTTTGCAGCATTCTTGTGGTTTGGTCAATCAAAAGTTGAGCCACTCTTGTTTTGTGACACCCGTCTAAGCATGCTGCCATGTAGGATTATTCAGTTGGTGGGGTTTTTTTTTTTTGCTTTTGTATCTGTATGTTGCATTGAGACTCTTTGACAGGTTTTTTTTGTCCAATTTTTCTTTCTCCTTTTCTTGAGTTGGTCGATTGGATATTCACTGTAAACTCCTTTGCAGCATTCTTGTGATCTGATCAACCAAAAGTTGAGCCACTCTTGTTTTGTGACACCCATCTGAGCATGCTACCCTGTAGGATTGCTTAGTCGGTGTTTTCTTTTTGCTTCTGTATCTGCATGTTGCATTGAGACTCTTTGACAGATTTTTTTTTGTCCAATTTTTCTTTCTCCTTTTCTTGAGTTGGTCGATTGGATATTCATTTTCAACTCCTTGCAGCATTCTTGTAATTTGATCAATGAAAAGTTGAGCCACTCTTGTTTTGTGAGTTTGAATGTTTGGTAGCTAGAAATGGCAATATCATGTACTTTGACTTAAAATATCTGTGGCGAAGTTCCCACTGCAGGAGCTGCTTGAAAGACACGAAGTAAATCCAAGTGTGCTTAGAAAGCAGCAAGGCTTTGAATCGGTTCATGTATCAATTTGTGTAGAGATGGATAGAAAAAGAAAACTTACAAAAATGATGAACTTGTTTCTTCTTAGGTCAAGTTTGTTTTGCAAGTTTAGTTGGCCATGTGTTGGGGATTCTAGTAGACCAACGATGGAGGCACTTGAATACCGGATGTAAAACTTATGAAGGATCAAAGGATTATTAGGGGTGATGATCAACCGTCAAAACAAAAATCATGTTGGATTCATGGACCATGCAAATACGTTCCCTACTAGGGTTTAAATCGTGAGTTGGGTTATAAAGTATAATACAATGATGCTTGGACAAGGTCAATGCTAAAAACATTGACTACATCCGAGCATTGATCGTATACAAACAATCAGATCCAAAACACAAAAAAAGAGTGCAACCTTGACACTACCCAAATGTTTCTCGTACAAAGATTGACCTTATCCAAGCAGCATCGTTGTAATTGATTCACATGATCATGTACATGGATAACGTTGATAGACAATTTCAAACTTCCGTTATTCACAGTTAAAAGCAATCTTGAACGTCTTTCCAGTAGTTAGTATTGAGACTTCACTCTGTTTTTGTTTGAAGAATTGTGGTTCAAGTAGTAACCATCTGATGAGAAACCTGCATTTCCATGGATCTCTCTACTAGCCCCATTTGTAAATAACGTGTCTATTGTTACTCTTTGCCTCTTGGCCATGAAATCTTGCTCAACAATGTTAAGTTCAAAAGTTGTGTAAGAAACTTTAGAAAACTTATGTCACATTTAACTAAATGTTGACATTCCAAAATCTAGAATATAACGATCCAAAAGAAAAAGTTTGAAAACATATGCAAAATAATGGAGCATTTTCTAATGTTTTGTTTATGTTATACTCAAAACATTGGGAATCAATGTTTTTGAACATTGAAAGATTTCCTAATGTTTTGTAAAATAGTCCAAAATTGCCCGAACAATTTGGATTTGGTTAAATGACATATCTCATGTTTTGCCAAGAAGGATCTTCCCCATCATGTAAGAGCACCATCAATTGCAACAATTTGAAGTAGGGAGGTGATGAAATTAGGGGGCATTGGAACAACATTGGAGGATGAATTAGAGAGCATTGGTAATTGGGTTGGACAATAATTCAAAGTCTTAGGGTCAATTTACACTATTTGCCATGGCCATCAAAAACTTTATGCCCTTTGTACCAAAACTTCAGCATCTATGGCTTCAAGAAGGGCCACAAACCCTAATCATAATAAGAGTATACAAGAGGGTCTTATCTCTTGTATGTAAAGGCATTGAAGCCATAGATCTAAGAGACCACACCCAGGAGCCTGAAAAAATTAAACTAAGAGCATGAAAAAGGAGGTCATGTATAGCTATTGAGGTTTCAATTCCATCATACAAATAATTAAAACAATTATGTCTTAATGAAATTTTGACAACTATCACAAGGCTACAACTTAGCCTTTTTTTGGTAGACCCAATTTTTGGCCTTGAATATGTGTTAATTATTGTTTTTTTGCGTTACAGTATGATTCAAAATCTTGGCTTTAATTCTAGGAGGTATGTCTTGGAATTTATGTATTAAATAAAACTAATAATAGATAAGGATCAATTGAAACTTGTTGAGATTTTACATGACTTGGCCTCCTAGTGTAAAGAAACATGAAAAAACATTATGAAAAGTTTCAGCCTTCCAATAACCCCGTAAGGTTTGACAAACCAAGCTATTCTTTGGCTAGCATGAGTACAAGAAAAGGGCACTCATACCCATTGCTACTTTGTATGAAGGACCTATCCAAAAGCACAATCCAAAACAATAAAAAAGGCATTGTACTCATAAAACATGTAAATATACTCACTACTCACTATTCAAGTACTTCATTCATCTATTTAAATAGAGTAAAATAGAATTTGTGATCCTATTGTACATTTGTACCCATAACTTTTGTCCAATAGGGATAACATAACAACATAGTTCTCATGATTACATTGAATTCAAGGGGTGAGTGGAAATATGGGATTGGTGATTTATTTGTTGTAGTAAGTACATGATATAAGATCCCTTTAGAGACTTTGTAGGGGGCTCTTGGAGGGCTCAAACTTTTCCTAATGATTGAGATTGCAAGAGTTTGGGAGATAATGTTGGAACCTTGAAGTGGGAGTCCAAGACAAATCGAAGTATTTAGCCATTCAAAGCAAAAGACAAACGTTACGTATTGATTTTGACTTATAACTTAGTTGTTCTTGGCCATGTCTAAGGAGCACCAACATGTATTAGAAAGTTAAGGCATTTGCACTTGTATTGCAAATCACCGGGTTTCAGGGGACTTTTGGATGAATAGGGAGCAATTACTGTGTAAGCCATGTCAATAAAAATTTGGAACAACAAAAATTGCAGTTTCCCTATGCGCATTTGCTTTATTAATTACTACATTTTCTTTCATAATCAATAGGTTGAATAATCAATGATGGAGAACCTATTTGCTTTTGCAATCAAGGGAGCTTGTCAATGGTTGGAAATTAATGTACCTAGTTGGACTCGCCAAGGAAACATGTGGTCAACATTGAAAACAAGAAACATTGTGTTTCCTAATGATGAAGCTTTTGATGTTGGGTGGAGATGCTCGTTGGCAGTGAAAGTTACTAGATAATCAAAAGATCTTAAACCAACAAAACAAGAAGGAAAAAATATGATGGGTGTTTATGCTATGTTTACAATAGAGGTGAGCATTACAAGGAATTTGGACCCCCAAAGGGGCTGTGAGTTTTTCTGTTCCCAATGTTGGGAACTAGCCCCTGCTGGTTGTCAAAAAAATTAATTAGAAAAAAAAAAAAAAAAAAAAAAAAAAATCTTAGAAAAAAATAAGAAATTTTTGGAATTTTTTTTTCAAAAATAATAAAATAATACAAGCTGACGTGGTCGACATAGTGCCAGCCTGGCCTGCAGCACACTACCCATGTAGAAGGTGTTCCCAAAGCTTCCATGGATTTGGGGGAAGGGGCCTCTTTGGGGGTCCAAATCCCTTGACTTGAGGTCAAGAAAATAATCTCTCTTTAGCCATGGCTTGTTCTTGAAAGTCTAGTTTTTGGAGGGTAATGACCTTTGGTTGTAATGTAAAGTGAGAAGGGGTCATAAAATTGTGTGTACATTCTTTTTTAATGTATTACCTAAAAAAAATTTATTGATTGATAGTATGGATTTTAGCTAAACGGTCCATTAGAATTTAGTCTAGCCTACCTCTTTTAATGAGCTTGATGCAAATTCCAAGGGACCCAAAAATTGTACACTTTTATTGCTATGAAAAACAAAAGTGTTATCCACCTTGTTTTTCTTTTCCTTATCATTTAATAGAAATTTCCAATATAAAATGACGTTACTTGATTTTCTCAATTCCTGTAGTTTCAATGGCTGAAATTTTGCTCTCCATGGCTTCATGCCCCTAGTGTAAAGGGGGCCTTACTACTCTTGAGTTTCACACATGGCATGTTTCAAGGAGTCCTTCAGAAATGGAAGGTATTTACTGGATACTGTAGAAGAGAATTAGCAAACTCCTGGAATTGAGATAATGTAAATACATTAGTAGGTATTTATATAACATCACAATCATGGGAGGCACATATTTAAATTTTGTAATAGGCGGCCAACATGCTAGTACCCTTGTGTCCGGGGTACAGCCCAAAGCTTCCTTGAATTTCTTTTGTAAGGTCATCCCCAATCCAATCTAACCGTAAACAGGTTCTCTACAACCAAGTTTGACGTATTAGTAAGCATCATATCATGATCTGATGACTATTAATATGTCAGATTTGGTTGTAAAGAACTTGTTTACGGATGGATTGGGGATGACCTAAGGGCATCTGTAAAGGTCACTGGGAAAACTCCCGAGAAGAATCTCAGTACTTTAGTCTGGTCTTTTAATAGACAAGAAATTAGACCATAAATTTTTAATGATTTGAAGGGAATTGAAAATATTATTGTAAAAACGTAATAATATTTGGGTTTGGACATTGCATGACTTAAATATATCCCATCAAATGTTAGCTAACTTCCAAAAAACTTAAAGGCCCCTCCAAATCAAGCCTAAATAAGGAAATTTTTGTAAAGGGGTTGGTACATTTGCCAACCCCTTTACAAAAATTTCCTTATTTAGGCTTGATTTGGAGGGGCCTTTAAGTTTTTTGGAAGTTAGCTAACATTTGATGGGATATATTTAAGTCATGCAATGTCCAAACCCAAATATTATTACATTTTTACAATAATATTTTCAATTCCCTTCTAATCATTAAAAATTTATGGTCTAATTTCTTGTCTATTAAAAGACCAGACTAAAGTACTGAGATTCTTACCGGGAATTTTCTTGATGACCATTACAAATTCCCTAAGGACCTCTTTACACTATAGGAGTGAAGGTCATGAAAATTTGGGGTTATTTTGATTAAAATTTTAGTCCAAACAGCCTCAAGAACGGCTCTGTGCTCATTGTAATATGAATATAATAAGGTCAATTATCTTGTGTGTAAAGGTCTGAAAGCCAAAAAGTTGAGGC
This sequence comes from Ulota crispa, assembly GCA_963920765.1. Taxonomy (NCBI): domain Eukaryota; kingdom Viridiplantae; phylum Streptophyta; class Bryopsida; order Orthotrichales; family Orthotrichaceae; genus Ulota; species Ulota crispa. The sequence goes on along the minus strand of OY987243.1, from coordinate 29,701,686 downwards.
CACAAGGGGTAAACTTTGAAAATTTCAAATAAAAAGATAAATAAAAAGAGACTACAGAGAGTTGTTGATATTTTTATTTCATCCTACAATGTTAACTATCTTAAAAGTATTTTTTATTCAAATAATCATATTTTAATAAAATCTGACAACTAATTAAGGGACGAGAGTTCTTCCCATTTTTGAAATTGGGGCTGTGTCAAATTTTGTTGTTTAAATAATAAAAACTTTTTTGAGAATTTGACCTTGTCTCCTAGTGTAAAGGCCCTTGAGGCCATTTTCAAAAATTGACCAATTAGAAGTGTGCGTTGGAGGAGTCCAACACTAGAAACTAGCGTTGACTTGTGATATAAAGTAGTCCTTACAAGTGCTTCACACTACGTCCCACCAATGTACGGGAGCCGGCATTTAGTTACAAGCTAGCCCGTTGATTTTGAGAATTGCCAAATTTAATTCAAAAGTTTAGGAAAAAAATCAACCATTGGGAAAAAAAAAAAAATCTTTATTTTCTATAGGCTTAGCCGAGAGTATACTCTAAACAACCAGTTGGCCCAAGAGAAATTTGGATATTGGCCGGTCAAGCTAAAAGAACTTCCCGGATTGTGCGTCCCACGTCCTATATATGAAAGTCCCACCAATGCAACAAAAAGGGCCATTTTTGACTTAGGATTTTGACTACCAAAACACTAAAACGACTAGGACTTTTTGACTAGTCAAGTACCAGTCAAGTGGTTTAACTCATAACTACGTGTAGTCATAAATTAAATTATTTATGACTAAATTTATTTATTTATGATCACATTAAATTATTTATGACTACATGTGATCATACTAACTAGTCTAAAAGTCCTAGTTGTTTTAGTCCTTTTTGTAGTCAAAATCCTTAATAAAAAATGGCTCTTTTTCTTGTAGTGCACCTCAATGGAGGATCCCATTTTCATTGGATTATTAAAGGAAACAAGGAGTACTAAAAAAAACCATGAAGATTTCATGCAAAAATAGTGGTGGGGGCTTGATTTGAAAACTCAACTTAGCAGAATGGTTGACCCAAACATAAGGTAGGAGCACCCATAAGCGTCAATTTAAGGGTTTGAACATGATGGGCATTAATAAGCATCTTGCAAATTATAGGATCTTGTTAGCAATAGAAAAATAATGAGTTTGCACTTTTGAATGTATTATTTAGATATTGTGAGAATAAGTTGTGAATTTTCAAAGAGAAAACTGCCATTGCACCCATAACCAACACTAAGGTTTCATGTTCACATGTTGTACATCCTTGTAATTACATCTATTCATTTCCAAAGATTTTCCAAGATTTCAGAGGTGACGGTTATGGGGACACTAATGCATATGGGTGTTCCTACCTTATAGCAAAATTCTACCTTCTTTGGCTTCAAAACTTACAAAAAGTGCTGCTACTAAGGCAAAATGCAATGAATTGGGATAGAACTTGGGACATGGAACTTGAGACGTGGATCTTGGGACATTGTGTGAATTGCCAAGTCCAAGCTTGTGGTTCTTGCCCAATCAAAATTTAAGATTTCAATGGGATGTGGGAAGTTGTGTGAGTTGCCCTTTCACATTCATTTACGCTCTTGATGAGACACCTTCAAGAATCACATAAAGAATAAGAAGCAAAATATAGAGGCCATGCATGCATGACCAATCACAACAGAGATATAAGCACAAGATGAAAATTCAAAACTAAGGCAAGAATCAAATAATACTTCAAACATTTTTTGTGCATATTGCAAGCAAGCACGGACAAATTTTGATGCTACTTATGAGTGCAATAGAATAATAGATGACTTGCTTCAAGTAGAACTGAAGAACCAATGTCTAAGCTACCACAACTAAGTGATACTCTTGTACAGAAGAAAAACTTTGTGAAAACCTAGGCCTCTAGTATTGGATCTAGCAATGACATTGTTTTTTTTCAAAAAAAATTAATCTGCTAAAAAACATTGATAAAACCGCCAAGTATTCAAATTTATCACTCTGATGTTCACTTGTTTTCTTCTTATTTTTATTGTAGCAGTATAGTTGTTTAGGTAGGAATTTTGCTAAATGTACCTACATTTGTGCACAGGTTAGGTCTAATGTTTAAAAGTTAAACAGGTACTCCCTTTGTCCCATTATAAAGCTTCAAAAAAATTCTTCATGAGGGATTAACTGTATTTTTTGTCATTATACTAGTGACAAATGTGTTTTAGAATCAATATATCATCTACCAAATGTGTGCAAAATTTTTAGTTTTGATGTCGCCGTTTAGGCACCCATTTTTCATGCAGAAAAGATCATATTTGTGCATGTTGTCAGCTCCTTATTTTTGATGATTTAAAGATTAGTAGCAACAATGGTACCTCATATGGGCAAGGCCAAGCTTGTTAGGAGAAGAATGCTCTCGAATTGCTTAACTCACCCCATAAGATCATTGAACATGACAAACAATTTCTCAGCAATTGAAATTAGCAAAATGGAGCTTTTTAGTGGGACAAGAACTATGCCTAATTTGGAGCTCTATATTGGGACAGAGGGAGTAAAATGATTTTGGACTAGTTTGCAATTCCACGCTCTATAGAATTTGGACCGTTATAAAATAAAATAAAATAAAATAAAAATCCTGAGGCTCAACATGAAAATGTGAAAATTGAAATTCTGAACTTAGAATTGATTTAGATTTTGGACTTGTCCAGTTGGTATCCTATTTTGGTGAAGGAAGGTAAGGAAAATCTGTCATTTGTGGAACTTGTAGACATATCAGCCAATTTGATTTTCTTACCATTTAATTTCTGGTTCGGCCAATTTCTTTTGTGAGTGTAGATCCTTGGCTCTTATTATCCAAATTCTTATTTGGTCATTTCCATTGGCTATCTTTCCAGCAAGTTCTTCCAGGTCATCAAACCCAGGAAGAAGTTGTGCATTCAAAAAGGCAAAATTTTATGGATACCCCTGAAGTTTGCCATATTTGTATAGATGCATCTAGTTTTACAGAAATTGCACAAATACCCTTGGATCATAGTTTTCTAGTGATTGTTCTATTGTGCATACAACTTCTGTCTCACTTGTGTGCCTAGTGCTTCTTTTTTGTTCTATTGCACTTCTTGCTTTAACATTGGTTGTGAAGGAAATAATATACGTAACAAAACAAATACCTAAAAATTATGGTCCAAGGATATTTGTGCAATTTCTGAAAATCCAAGACATGCTTACAAACAATGGCAAACTTCAAGGGTATCCATAAAATTTTGCCTAAAAACAATTAGGAGGTGAGCTTTTCTTTGTAGTAAACGTAGAGCCTAGTAACTCCGTCTTTCCCCAAGTCCCCACTTTTTGTTTATGTGACCCTAAGTGGAAAGGCTTTATTTTTTTACTAACAATAAATAGTAAAAGTATGTCCTTATCTTTTAGTTGTTCATTTTTACCTCTTTTAACCCTTCATTGCCTAAGGGGACGATTTGTGTCCTCTAGCTAGCCATCATTCCAACTTAAAGTGCTATAATTTTTTTATTTATTGTCCAAATTCAATAAAATTTGCTGACAAAGTTGCACATACTAGTCTAGTTTCTACGATAGAATTTTCAAATCAATCTAAGACATATTGAGTTTGTGAAAGCCATTCAAAGTTCTCAGGGTCAATTGAGTTCACTAGACTGCATTGTGATGGCTGCAACTATGGGGGCTTGTATCTTTTTCTATAATGCTTGTTTTCAACAAAAAATTTTGGGTTTTGTTCCCCTTGAAGTCTAGTAATTGTGGTAAAAAAATTTCATGTCAATCCAAGTTTTCTTGAATGTTTGAGAGCAACTCAAAGTTCAAAATCCACACATTTTTACATTACAGTGAACTTTGGTGGCTTATAACTTCTTCATTTAAACTTTGTTTTCAATACTTGTTATTTAAAAAGTTGTGCACACTAGTCTAGTTATTGTGGTTAAAATTTCATATAAATCCAAGAAGTTTTGAGTGAATGAAAAGCATTTTAGGAAAGGGAGGTTTAGCCAAAGATGTGACTTTTTGCTACTTTTTCCACTGTTTTTTATATTTTAAAACAATTTTGCAAACGAAATGAGTACACTGATTGATATTTCCTTTCACCAATGTGTTTGTATTACAATTTGAATCACTCTACATTTTATTTTATTTTCATTTGAGTAGGTTTAGAAATCAAATTTCACCTCCAAATGTGTTTTTAGGAAAATTTCAGCATCTTTTTTCAACACTAAAACATTATGATCTTTCAATCTATGCAATCAAATGACCCCAAATTTTATCCACATCATCTGCAACATACACACTACAAGATTGTACGATTGAGATTTTCATATTCCGTTGACATTCAGATTTACAACACTTGAAAAGCAAGGATGCTTCTGGGCCCCTTCGGACCTTACGTGATGAGGGGTTATCCTTGAGTAGACAAACTGAAGGTCTCTCAATCCAAACATGAATTCAACATTTCCTAGTATGGCTTTGAGTGGTAAAATTTAAGTCACAATATTTTTCCAAGGAGAAAATTTTGGAAATATTTACCCTTGCGGTCCACTTGAAAGGAAACAAAGGATTTGAGAAAAATGGAGTGGGACCTTGCATCTACCGTAAAAAAAAACCACCCCGGATTGTTCCTAGTGCGCGGCCAAGATGAAAACGTTCCACTTGTTGCAAGGGTTGCACAGTTGCACTTGTGGCTTGGTATAAGCTTATTGCACAAGTATGTTTGTGGTGCTAGGTGGAAGATATCAGCTCTTTTTTACAAAGGGATGAAAATAAGAATCTCCCCTTATTTTCTAGTTGATCAATTTGATCCCTGCTTCAATGAGGGACAAAATCAGGGAGTCTGAATCCAAATATGAATGCAAAACTCCCAAATTTAATTTTCCAGTAATAAACATTTTAACTCTTACGTGTAGGACCAGTTGAAATAATCTAAGCTTTTCCAGCCTGGCTCCACAAACACGTGTGAGCAGGACACCAAGCTGCACCGCCTGGCAAGCTAATGGCTTCCAAAAGTAACAAATTCTCCACTTTTTAAGGGAACCTCAAAATGAGGTATCTATGACTAGCTTTTAATTGCCAATTATGAAGGAAATTGGTAGCTCACCAAGTTGACTGGCTCCATGATGAATAATACTCCGTATCTCTTTCCTCTTCCACAACTGCAAAGTTGTGCTCTCAACAGCCATCTTGACATCCCTCCAAAAGCAGTGTTCATAAAACCCCCAGCAAAGTTTAGCAAAACTTTAGCAAAACTTCAATTCGAAAGATATACTGTACGTGAGTACAATAAAAATGTAAATCCTACTGAAAGGTTGAAGTCTTATCACATTTGACAGTATTTTTAGCAACTTGAACTAACTATGAATCTGACATTCGTGAACAACGTTCCAAATGCATCCGAGTGGAATTAGCCCCTAAAGGACCTCGAGCCCACTTTGGGCTTTATGAGAACTCGGGCAGGCTCTATTGACTTCATAATTTGGAAATTTTTCATGAAATTTTTAGGATGGATGTTACTCATCATAATCTACATGAGAAGTTTTATTTCATGTCATTTCAATAAGTAATGCAAACGTCAGAAGGTTTTTTCAATTTCAATGTCAAACCGGGTAGCAAAAGATATATTCTAAATTTTTTAAATTTTTTTTATAGAATTGTGTAGATTGATACCTATTCAAAAAAAAACTGAATCACTCAATTTCAAATAATGTGGTAAGAGTTAAAAGGAGTTTTACTTTGCAGGCAATGAAGGTAGGAAGAGGGTAGAAAAAACATATAAAGTTATCTTTTACCCTCAATTTTGAAAACTTTCAAATGAAAATGAAAATGAAAATTAAAGTTACTAATTGTTTGTTAGAGCATTCTCACCATTTGGGATTAACAATTTTCAAATTCTTCCAAAACTTATTAGCATATTAGTTATATCTTTCATTCATCAAAACCTTTCACTTTACAATTTTTGTAAAAATGAATCCAAATTTTTTTGGTTATTTTTTTTATGTATGCTTTCAACTTATTTTCCAACATATTGTTAAAATTACACAAGAAATACAACATATGGGTTTTTCTCTAAAAAGTTTGGAAAACAAAACTTCACCTTCTTGAAGGATTAGAAAAGTTTGCATTTTGAATTTTAGGCATATTGATTTTACAATTAGCAGGAATATTCATTTTAGAATTTTGGGACAACGTACTTGTGCAAGTCAACCAAAGAATCCTATAGTTAGATTTGTTAGAAAGTAGGTTTGAATAGAAACTTTGACCTTGCTTTGGGGACTAGTATTTTGAAGCAGTTTTGGACCTCTAAACACAAAAAAATTTAGGGGTTAAGAGTCACTTTGCCTTGTCATGTTGCGATATCCAATAGACAACCTACGTACTTGGGTCTAATGTTTGGAGAGAAAGGGTAGTTGGTGATTGAATGCCAGGAAAAATGTCCAGAGAAAAAAGGATAAACTTAAAAATTACAAATTTGACATTTTAGTTTTGGTATTTATAAAAGCAATCATGGCGTGTTTAACTTCTTATTGAGTATTTACGTGATTATGAACATTCTAGATTCTTGAACATGCAAGTTTTCTCTATGTTTTGTATGTATCTTCCAATGTTTTGAATGTATATATGTCCCAATGTTTTGCATGAATCTTTTATTTAAGTGTATTTTTGTATGTTTTTTGAGCATTTTTCATGTTTTTCAAACTACGAATATTTTTGAATTATTATGTACTAACATACATGCATACGCTTTGAGCAAGCAAGACAAGTATGGGTAATGCAACATCTAACTTTACAAAGAATGGATATCTCACATATCAATTGATCTAGAATCTAATCTTTGATGTGCTTTACAAAAAAATTAATATGTCACAAATGGTCTACAATCTAACCTTCATGCACCATCATTGTGGTCCTTTTTTGAGATCAAAAATACTATTTGCTTTCATTACAATGCTACTTTTTAATACTTTGCTAGAGGGCGCTTGGCATTTTATCAATTTTCTAACACATGGTTGGAAAGCATTTGGTGTTTTATATTTGGGACATTCTTTATTGTTTCAACTTTTACGAAAATGTTTTAGAAAATTTTGGAATAGGACATGGTTGGAGGACACTTGATTTTCTATATCTTGCACATCTTTTATTGTTTTGACTTACAACAAATGAATCTAGAAAATTCTAAAAAAGGGTGCACTAAAGAAAATCCTCCCAATTAGTAGTTTAAATGGACTTTATAGTCCATAAGTGATTAACCCCTAAAGGACCGTTGTCCCTTTGGGGGACAAGTTGGATTGTGGGCATGCACCTATGGCTAAACTACTATGTGTGATTTTTTGAAACTTTTATTGAAGATGAGGAATTCAAAGATCTATGTGGGCATCTAATTTTTTCTTCATTCTGACATTTGATGAAAAAGTTATGCTTGAATTTATGAAAAATTGGGGAGGACTGCCCGTCAAGGCAGCCCAAAAAAATCTTTAAAAATGATATTTTTTAAAATTAAAATTTGAAATTGGTTCTTTAGATTTTTATATAGGTGAGAACCTTGAATCATTCAATTTCAATCAATGACATGAAAGTTATGAGCAGTTTTTGTTTGCGGGCGGTTATGGAATCTCTACTCTAAAATAAATTTTGAAGTCCTTTATTTTACTCATTTTTCAATATTTGGAAAAAAATTAAACCGAGGGAAGTACATTGACTATCACAACATTTTCACCGTTGAGATTAGCATTTTTCATTTCCATATTTAAATTTTTAACAATTTATTGTTTTGACTCATTTTCAACTTCTTTTTACTTATTGATTTTTCCCATGTGTTGTATAGTTCCAATTGATTTGAAATTTCTCCCACACATACCTAACTTGATCTCCTACATATAAAAAATAAAAGTGCAACTTTGGGTAGAGCATTTTTTTTGTTATAAGAGTGGTCAAAGGCTTCTGAAAATTTTGGGTAGCATGGAAAAAGTCTTTTTTTTTTCACTTTAGATGTAAATATCTCACTCCTCTCCATTTGGAATGAGCTGATTTTTTTCCCACAAGTACCCCTTCCAGTTTAGGGCAAGATCTTACAGTTGGATTTCCCATAAACAAAACATAAAATCCCCTTTTTCTAAACCTCCTAAAAATGACAGTTTTTTATGATTTTGGCACAAAAAAGGGCTTGGTCCTTTAGGGGTTAAGTATGGCATGATATCCGGAGTAGGCATGCAAAGTACGGATTGAACATGGGAAATTGAACAGTAGCACGTGAAGCTCCAAGACTTTCGAACCTTGCCTAGGTCTCAAAACCAGTGGGTAACTTGCCCAATCGGTAACTTGCTATAGGAAACCGGGAAATAACGATACTTCATTCGGACCCCGATTATCACGGGCCATTTAAATTTCGAATGCCAAGTTCAAATCCCCAACCGTCGCTACCCGCCTCGGGAGCCCCGTCCGGACCGGCCGCCAAGAGCAGCCATGTGCCTCATCTCAAGTAAGGTAGCAGCGTCCATAAGCGTTGCGTCCCCATGCCCGTCATCTGACAGTGGCAGGGCTAATCAATAAAAAAATAAATGGTTGTAGGTGACTAGCATGAGGTTTTGAGTACCCATCTCACTATTTAAAACCAACAAGCCTTGTGATTAGCATCTCTTACACATGGTTCTTACAATTTCAATGATTTTGGACTTTGAAAAGTCTTTGCGAACAAAAGCTTGCAGTTGGAACCTTGAAATTGATGCCAATATTTTTGGTTTCCATTTCCTAACTTACAATATTTTTTTTCAAAGTTAGCCAATTGTTTTACCTACTCCAAAACCCTTATTTCCACGCTTATGAGTGCGCCTACTTTATCGTTTCAGGCAGTCCAAGTTTGAGGGTGGAGCTTCACAGTACGTCCCACGTCTCATCTACGCAAGTCCCACCTCAACTTCATTGAGTTATTTAACATTAGGTTATTGGAAGCAAAAAAGAGTACTAAAGAAAGTAATGAGTACTTTGTGCAAGAGTGTTTGTGGGATAAGGTAGGAGCACCCATAAGCGTCAAACTAAGGGTTTTCAACATGATGAGTATCAATAAATAACTAGAAAATTATAGGATCCTATTAGGAACAGAAAAATATTGAGTTTGCACTGTCAAATGTATTATTTGGATATTGTGAGAATAAGTTTTGAATTTTCAAAGAGCAAACTCCCATTACACCCATAACCAACACTAAGGTTTCATGTTCACATGTTGTACATCCTTATAATTACATCTATTCATTTCCATAGATTTTTCAAAATATCACAGGTGATGCTTATGGAGACAGTGACGCTTATGGGTGTTCCTACTTTATGAGATGAAAGTTGGGTTTAGCAAGCTGGGCAATTCGAACTTCAATTAAAATTTCATCTTTTTTCTCGTCAAGATTTATAAAAAAGTGTTGATGTGTAAGCAAAACGCAGTGAACCACAAAGTGGGGCTTGGAACAAAGTGTGAAGAGCCAAGTCTTAATTTTTGACTTTCCACCAATTATAAAGTAGGAACATTCATAAGCGTTAGTGTCCCCATAACCATCACCTCTAAAATTTTGGAAAATTTGTAGAAGTAAATAGATGAAATTACAAGGATGTACAACATGTGAACATAAAACCTTAATGTTGGTTATGGGTACAATAGTAGTTTGCTCTTTAACAATTCACAACTTATTCTTACAGTACCTAGATAATACATTTGAAAGTGCAAACTTACTATTTCTCTGTTGCTAACAGGATCCTATAATTTGATAGATGCTTATTAATAGTCATCATGTTCAAATCCCTTAAACTAACACTTATGGATGTTCCTACCTTATTCTCAAATTTTAGTGGGACCTAGGATGTGGGAAATAGTATAAAATGCTTCTTGGAGAATTAAGGTTCAAACCTTGGCACTTGGCTACTTGTGAACATGCTCTTAGGGGTGCTTCACACTATGTCCAATGTCCCATGTTTCACTAAATTTTGAGAATTCTAATGGGTATGGAACTAAAAGTTGGAACTTGACATATTCACATTACATTCCAAGTCCTACATCTTAGTTTGTTGCATTTTGCTTACATGGTAGCACTTTTTAGAAGTTTTGATGTTAAAGAAGGTGGAACTTCACTCAAGGTTTGTATTGACCATTTGTTAAATTCAACTTTCAAAACAAATCCCACCAATATTTTGGGGTAAAGTATTTATGGCTTTCTTTTGTACTCCTTTTTTCCCTCAATTCATGACATTCTACTTTATATAAATACTAATGGCTACTATAGTACTTTTTATCAATAATTATTGCAATAAGCTTTTTAGAGGACTTGGGAACAACAGCAGAGTTGCAAAAATACAAACTAGCAGCATAAAAGTAGAAAATCATGTGAAAATCCAAATTCCTAAAGAGTTGCATGCGCCTCTAAGGTAGGCGCACCCATAGGCATGGAAATAAGGGTTTTGGAGTAGGTAAAACAATTGACTAACTTTGAAATAATACTATAAGTTAGGAAATGGAAACCAAAAATATTGGCATCAATTTCAAGGTTCCAAGTGCAAGCATTTGTTCACAAAGAATTTTCAAAGTCCAAAATCACTGAAATTGTAGGAACCATGTGTAAGAGATGCTAATCACAAGGTTTGTTGGTTCTTAAATAGTGAGGTGGGTACTCAAAACCTCATGCTAGTCATTCACAAACATCAATTCATCACTCATAAGCATCACTCAATCACCCACAACCATTTGTTTTTTTATTGATTAGCCCTGCCACTGTCAGGTGACGGGCATGGGGACGCAACGCTTATGGATGCTGTTACCTTAAGTGGCCAAGTGATGTGTTATGTGGTAACTTTCCAAAGTAAGGCAACCTAAGGGAGGTAGCTTGAATTGCGTTCCTCAAAGATGATGCGTCCCATAGGTAGCCCAAGAATGGATTTGAGGTGCTTCTTGAATGGACCTTCTTTAGTCTAAGAAAAAGTGTTTTTTGTTGCAAGAGCCAATCACACCCCTTGATTTCACCTCATCTCTTTATGAGTTTCAAGGGGACAATTGATGGGAGACCTAGAATCACAAATAGGTGCCTACTATAGAGAGCTTTGAAAATTCATCAACACTTCAATAATGCTTCAAAAAAGATGAAAAAAAAAGTGTTGCATTTAACATCCATTTCTCTTTGTCTAGAAATTAGACAAAAAGTTTAATGTCTTGAAAAGGCCATGAAAAATCAAATCAGCCCTTAAATTGTGGCTTTTTGAGCTACCTACCTTAATGGCAACCTAAATGCACTATTCAGTACTAAGGTAGTGTGCTCTTAAACCATCCATCTAAGGGGTGAGACTAAATTTTGGGGAGGTGAAACTTTCTCGAACTATTTTTTGATAAATTCTTCTTAAAAGACAAGAAGAATTGACATCTAACCCAAGTTGTTTCATAATTTTTGAAGTTTTGTGAAATTAGCTATGAAATTTTGAAATGGAAAGGCCATAGGTCTCTAAAATTGCCCACCTCCTCAAATGTACATTACTTGTACATTATTGAGGGACGATGAAAAACAACATGTACCAGAAGAGTACATTTGGTGAGGTGAGCGGTTTTAGAGCCTATCGTTATATGAGCAGACTACCTTACGCTGTGGTGGGACTTGCAGAGATGAGATGTGATACGTAATGTGAATCGCCCCTCAGTGGCTCTGCTTGACTTGCAATGGGATCTCGGTGAGGGGCAATGGGATCTCGGCCGGCGATAATGGGGTCTTGGCGAGTGGCAATAGGGGTGAGGTCACAAAATATTAAAAAACTCCTTTCTTTGGATATACTGTACTTCAAGGAGGGCGGACAGATCGCTTTATTGAAAGCGGGAGAAGAAACCACAACGGAAAAGACCATGAAGTCTTGAGGATACACGGAGGCCCAAATTCAGAAATTTTACAGGTTTTATGGGCATGGGTCATGCCTTGGGAAAGCTGCCTTCTTCCTTCTTCCTTCAGTCGGTGACTGATGAGACAATCGCAACAGGGTCTTGGCTTACAAGTATCGCAATGAGAGACATACGCACCTGGCTACATATTATGCCATGGGGATGCGCTTGAGAACAACTCTTAGGGCATCCTTCCATGTTGCATTGGTGATTGGGAGGAGCATTGAACTACAATAGTTCTCTCAATTGATGCTCATGAAAGTAATTTCAGGCTTAAGTTTATTTGGTTACTTTTCATTGATTTATTAGTCAATCATTACAAGAAAATCACGGTTGAAGCTACAAAAAGTTGACAAAATTATGACCTAATTTACAATATATTATAAATTAGGTCACAATCTTTGTCAACTTCTTGTAGATTTGATCATGATTTTCTTGTAGTGAATTTAAAGCTCTAATTATATTCTTTTTTGTTTTTACCAATTATTAATAAGGGTTGATTGCACCACTTGCTTCCACATGGAAGTGCCAAATGCAAACATCAGTAGTTATCAATGATTGCAAATTCTCCATCCACAACCAATCTTGCTTCAATGCAATCGCACCCCCCACCTCCTCACATGGAAGGAGGCCCTTCTTGTGAATTTGCAAGAAAAGGTTTGGTGGAGATTCCATATCTCAGTTGCAACAAATTGCAAACCCAAATATTAGAGTTAAGACATTGAAATTGACTTAAAGTATACATATCAACACCAACCATGGGACCTCCTTTGAAGACATTTGATTAGGTAATATATAGTGGTGTTTAGATAAGGTCAACTTTTGTAAGAGAAAAGTTTGGATAGTGTCAATTAAGGTCCCAATCATCTTTTTGTGTTATGGGGTTAGTTAAGTGGGGTGTTTGTTTATGGTCTATGTTTTTTTCTTGCTCTAGGCATTGACCTTATCTAAGCATCACTATATATTACTAAATAGGTGCAAGAAACATTTCATAGAGAAACAAAATCGTGTGATAGAGTTACACACATGGTTTGGATGGCAATAGTTTAATCAAGACTTAGGGGTAGTTCACACTATGTCCCACATCCCAAATCCCATTGAAATCTAAGAATCTAATTGTAAAACAAAAAATTGGGACTTGATGCTTATACTACATCTAACACCATATTTGTTAATATGGGAAAACGGTACATTTTGGGACTTTCAAGGTTTTAGGAGATCTCCTAAAACCAAGCTTAGCGTTTTTTTATTTTTTGTACATGTGCCCTCACTTGAGAGGAGGAATTTGCAAGGGAAAAAATCTTAGTGTCTCAGACCGACTTTGATACCTTCAAATCTGATTTAAGGTAACATTTTGGGTTTAAAGTAGAGTACAAAATGGTATCTCTATTTTTCCTAGATTAACAAATATGGTATTATCTCAAGTCTCATGTTCCAAATGCTTACATGAAAACACTTTTTGGAAATCTTGGCGCCAAAGAAGGTGGAACTTCATTCAAGATTTGGGACAAACATTTTGCTAAACCCAACTTTCAACTCGAATTCCACCAATATGTTTTTTACAAATATTCATAACTTTCTTCAATACTTTTTTTTGCCCTTAATTATCCAACAAAACTAGAATCTTGTGTTCAGGTGAAACTTGCAAAGATGGGACTTGGAAAGTAGTGTGAGTAGCACCCTCATTCAAGTGATTTAGAAGTGATAGCTAATAAAGAAGCTACATTTAAGGTAGGAGCACCCATAAGCGTCAACTAAGGGTTTTGAACATGATGACTATTAATAAACATCTAGCAAATTATAGGATCCTATTAGGAATAGAAAAAAAAAACAAGTTTGCATTTTTGAATGTATTATTTGGACATTGCGAGAATAAGTTGTGAATTTTTAAAAAGCAAATTGCCATTGCACCCATAACCAACACTAAGATTTCATGTTCACATGTTGTACATCCTTGTAATTACATCTATTTACTTCGACAGATTTTCCAAGATTTTAGAGGTGATGGTTATGAGGACACTAACGCTTATGGGTGTTCCTACCTTACTACCTTAGTAGTGATTGGTCTCCCTATTCTACAGCCACCCTTGTATTTTAATTATTTATGAGAGGTTAGTTGTTTTTTTTAGGAAATTCAGGGTTATTTACCCTAGTTTTGTCCTTAGTGGTTTTGATTTTGACACACCAACAAGGTGGTCATGAGAACAAACCCAAGGATTTGCAAGGTACTTATCATCACAATAAACTCAACTAAGTGGGATCAAATGGCCATATTTTCACTTGAAATCCAAAAACACCATATTCAATAAATTGAGAAAAAGAGGTGTCCCACTTTATTTTCCCCTCAAACCCAAAAGTTACTTTAAACCAAATTAGAAGGTTCAAATTCAATCACAACCACTAAGATTTTTTCCCTTGCAAATTCCTCCTCTCAGGTGAGGACATGTGTAATTAAAAAATGCTGAGAGCACGGTTTGAGGTGATCACCTCAAAGTCCCAAAATATACTCTTTTTCCCAATTTATTAAATATGATGTTCTAATAATTATTTAGGGGAAGGAACATGTCAATTCTTTACAAAGCTGACGTCCTCGTGACATCAAGGATGAAATCTGCCACCTAGATTCACGAGGCTTGGATACCAAGAACCGAGACATTTTAGAGCTCCAACACAACCTCGCGAGGAGGCCCAAGAGGGGTCCTAATTTACTAGTAATATTTACCACTGCTCACAACTTTTGTTTAAGTTAATGCACGTTGAAACATTGGTATATTCCACTACATCTTTTTATAAATGAAAAAGGTGTATTTGGAGTGACACTAGTGTTGCACTATCACTAAGGGCATCATCAATAGAGCATGGGCATTTGAGCGGGCCCTGGGACATCAAAAACACTGCTATTTTTGACTAGTGTATAATTAAGAAATGAGATTACTATCATTGGAAGCATATATAAAAACTAGTCAAACAAATAAAATGACATATGAGATTGGAAATTGGACTAACAAACTAGAGCCCATTGAAAAAATAGCTAAAGGATAAACAACACGGCAAATCATGCCTAATAAAGAAAAATTAGATAGTGGCACTTCAAATTTTCAGAATTTGGAATGCCACTACCTAATTTTTCTTTATTAGGCATGATTTGTCGTGTTGTTTGTCCTTTAGCTATTTTTTCAATGGGCTCTAGTTTGTTAGTCCAATTTCCAATCTCATATGTCATTTTATTTGTTTGACTAGTTTTTATATATGCTTCCAATGATAGTAATCTCATTTCTTAATTATGCTCTAGTAAAAAATAGCAGTGTTTTTGACGTCCCAGGGCTCGCTCAAATGCCCGTGCTCTATTGATGATGCTAATAGGAAAATCCAGTTGGAGAGAACAGAGTGGACACGCCCCAAAAAGGAGCAGAAGGTAAATTCCACGTCACAACGGCTCATGGAAATAGGACATCGATTGCGCTTGCGGGGATTCCCGGTTGCAACCTATTTCCGGACCTCTATCGCCCTCCTGGCACCCCAGCGCCCCAGCGCCAAGCTTCCGAAAACCATTCCAGATTCGCTACTCGCTCCCGCCTCCAAACTCCTCCGCTATTTTCCTTACTGCAACGGCATCGCTGCTCTTTGTTGCTCTTTCAGTCTAGTACAGCTCTCTCTCATCAAGCTCCCGGGCTTAGTTCAGCTCTAGAAAATCTCTCTCAGAAAGCAATAACATTCTTAGGGCAATACTATCTCAGGTCTAGCACGGTCGGAGCTTGGAGCTTGGAGCTTGGAGCAAAAGCGTTGGATAAAAACAGATTGATTAGACAGGCTTGGGGTGTGAATCACGAACTACAGGAGGTCGTTGCTTTGAAACTAAGACGCGCTGGTCGTATCGCGATGTGGACAGGTACCAGTGACGGTGTCTGCACTTGCTTCCTTACAGAGACAGCATGAACGCTGAATTTTTTTAATCTTTTCGGACCCGCGGGAGCGAGTGTTTGAAAACTGTAGAACGAGATATGATCGTTGAGTCTGTTTTAGCTATTTGGACCTGCATTGTGATTGAGCGCTCGCCATGTCGATATTGCTACTGGTACCTGAATTCTCGGTACATATCGCTTTTCTCGGAGAGTACTCTGGATTCGGAGCTCGTTGGGTTTTGTGTACGTTAATCTCTGGGGGTTTGGCACTGGTTGCGTGACTTGGGATTGGTTGTGCTTATCCGGAGTGAATCTTCTCCCTGCTAGAAACTGATCTCTAGTTGCCTCGTAATGGTATTTCTTGTTGTGTTGTGGGCTAAGTACGACGTTGCTTTTTGTTGTCTCAGGTACTAGTTAGAGTCTTGCACCGACTTACATTGGCCTGACGAGCTAGTAAGTGTGTAATCGATCTGAGAAAGATGTGGGAAGACGAAGACGAAGAATTGACAGTGTGATGTGATATAACACGGGCTTGGAATAAGATGATGGAACCTCGATTCCTGTCTGTATTGTGATTGAAATCACAGAAGGTTAGACATGATGAAGAGGGAGAGGGGATTCCACGGGTGGACCATGGTCGCAGCAGCCATGTTCATGGCGGTGCTTACTGTAGTTGTGACTGGCCAGGACTTGGCTGCTGATACGCGGGCGCTCCTGGTTTTCAGCAGCGTGCACGACCCGCGCGGGACGAAGCTGAAGTGGAGCATCGCGACTGCCACGTGCACGTGGAAGGGCGTCACGTGTGTGGGGAATCGGGTCCAGGAAGTGCGCCTGCCTGGCAAGGGCTTGCATGGACGCATCCCGCCTGGGAGTTTGGGGTCGCTCACGGAGCTCAGGGTTGTGAGCCTGCGGAACAACAAGTTGACAGGGGCGTTTCCTGGCGAGCTTGGCGGGTGTAACAAGCTGCAGGGGCTTCACTTGTCGAACAACCAATTCTCAGGTTCTGTAGTGAGCTTGTCGGGATTGTGGCCGCAATTGCAGCGCTTGAACCTCGAGAGGAACAGGTCAGCATCATCCCTGCAATTGTCTGAAGGGAAAATTTTATGGGTACCCCTGAAGTTTGCAATATTTACATATATACCCCTGCTTTTTCAGACATTGCACAAATACCCTTTGACTCAAAAAATTAGGCATTCATTTGTTGTGCTTGTACTTTCTTCATGACCAATGAAGGGACTGTATTGAAAAGAAAAAAGCAATATGTGCAGAAAGAAAGAACGGAAGTGGCATGCACAACAATACAATTGTCTGAAATATTTGGTCCAAGGATATTTGTGTAATTTCTGAAATGAAATAGCAAACTGGTATATCTATGTAAATATTGCAAACTTCAGGGGTATCCATGAAATTTTCCTTCGTTTAAACGCCCTTATCCTTCACAATGTTGGTCATGGTTCAGATATTATCACTATATTCACGAAAACGCAACCTCTCAAGTAGTATTCGAGATGTGGCATTTGCAACAAGTGATGTTTGAGATGTGGGCGACTTTGATAATATTGCTTTTTAGAGCGCATACGGAAACGTAATGGTGATCCATAAATGTTGCAGTTTTAGACGTGATCGATAGTTACAAAGATATGATGCTTTTGCTGTGCACCTTAAACATACACAAAGTTACGATTTTTGGTCGGCCTTGAGAGAAACGTCAAGGAATGTGAACACTGACGTGGTTTGTGTGTTTGTATGGGCAGCTTGAAGGGCACTATACCGGCGTCACTAGGGCTATTCCCGGACCTTTTCATGCTAAACCTGCGCAACAACTCGTTCTCCGGGAGCATTCCGCCCTTCAATCTACCCAACCTCGCATTGTTCGACGTCTCCATCAACAACCTGTCAGGACCCATTCCCCCAACCCTGACTCGCTTTCCGCCAGCTTCCTTCCTCGGCAATCCTAACTTATGTGGCGTGCCTATTAAAGTATGTCCATTCCCAATTGCACCATCTCCAAGCCCAGTAGGTGCAGCCCTTTCAGCATCCTCATCTGACAAGGGCTTATCAAAAGGTGCAATCGCGGGTATCGCCAGCGGCGCAGCCGCGCTTTTCGCCATCTTCCTCCTCGGATTGTTGTGCTGTCTTTGTCGACGAAGAAAGAAACACAACCAGGTACGTCTAGTGCACGAAACTGTATGCACTTTCAGCCGTTTTCGTTGACCAGTAAGGTAGGAGCCTCATGAATGGAGCATCTAAGGGCTGAAACAGAAATTTGGGGAGGTGGAACTTCTCAAAATGTTTTTCAGTAAATTCTCCTTGAAAGGCAAGAGGAATTGGTGTCTAACTCAAGTTGTTCCATATTTTTTGGAGCTTTGTGGAATTAGCTATGAAATTGTAAAGTGCAAAGGCCACATGTCTCTAAAATGGTACCTCTCCTCAAATGTACATTACTTGTATAGTAGAACTCCTCTAAACTAATATGTTTGGGATTGAGTGCGTACACTGGTCTGTGGAAATTATAGTAGGGTGGGTAGTGTTGAAACAAGTGAGATATTTGTTTAGAGGAATTCTATTATACATGATTGAAAGGCTATGAAAACAACATGTACAAGCATAGCACATTTGAGAAGGTGCACCATTTTAGAGCCTGCACCGAATTAGAACCTCCTACCCTAATGCACCTCCTACCCTAATGCCCACCGTTTTACCAAAGTCTCTTGCAATTCTAATAATGCAAGTTCGGTTGTACAGGGTTCGCCAAAAGCAGAGGACCGAGCTCGTGAGAAGGAATTGGACCCGACGGCGGCACCGACGACGGAGGAGTACTACAGCGCATCAGGCGAGAAGCTGGATCGCAGCAAACTCATGTTCTTCGACGGCAAACGGTACGCGTTCGACCTGGAGGACCTGCTGCGCGCGTCCGCGGAGGTGCTTGGCAAGGGCAGCGTGGGCACGGCGTACAAGGCCATCCTGGAGGACGGTACCATCATGGCAGTGAAGCGGTTGAAAGACGTTGTCACGGGGAAGAAGGAATTCGAGTCGCAGATCCAGATCGTCGGCAAACTGCAGCACCGCAACATCGTGCCGCTGCGCGCGTATTATTTCTCCACCAACGAGAAGCTGCTCGTGTATGACTTCATGCAGATGGGCAGCCTCTCCATCCTTCTCCACGGTACCACTTTTAACCCTTTGCTCAATTACTATACATGAAGTGAAAAAGAAACGTACGATACTGGACTATAGTGCAATTTTTTTAGGGTTAACTTGCTCAGAACTGAATTACTCCCTCTGTCCTTCTAAAACGTCCAAAAGCTTTCTTGCAAAGGATTAACTGTATTTTAGTCTTTGTGCACATGCATTTTATAATCAATATATCATCTATCAAATATATGCAAAATCTTCAGCTTTGATGTCGCCATTTGGGCACCCAAGTTCCATGCAAAACGTATCATATTTGTGCATGCTGCAAGCTCCTCATTATTGATGATTTCATATGGGCAAGGCCATGTTAGGAGAGAAGTGCTTTCTAATCTCTGAACTTGCCCTCATGGCAAATGCTTTCTCAGCGTTTGGAATGAGCAAAATGGAGTTTGTCAGTGCTAGTAGAAATGTGTGTGATTTGGAGCTTTTTAGAGGGGCAGACGGAGTACTAGGCACGTTACTCAACTACTATGCATGAAGTGAAAAAAGTTCGACACTTTGTAGAGTAAGTTTTTTAGGATTAACTTGCTCAGAACTCAGTTATGAAATTGTGATTGTGTACTGATGGTGTTTATGTTTGGGTTTGTTGCGCAGGGAATCTGGGCAGTAGGCGGACACCGTTGGATTGGGCGACAAGGGTGAAGGTGGCGCTGGGCACAGCACGAGGGCTTGCGTATCTGCACGCACAGGGAGGTCCACGATTCGTGCACGGCAACATCAAGTCCTCCAACATTCTTCTCAGCCGTGACTTGCAAGCCTGCATCTCCGATTTCGGCCTAGCACAGTTACTGTCCTCTTCATCCTCGCAAGCGAAGATCGTCGGGTACCGGGCCCCGGAAGTGGCGGAGACGCGGAGAGTGACGCAGATGTCCGACGTGTACAGCTTCGGCGTTCTCCTGCTGGAGCTTCTCACGGGGAAAGCGCCCAAGGACGACGAAGGCCTGGACTTGCCGCGGTGGGTGGAGGCTGTTGTTACGGATGAACCGACTGCAGAGGTGTTCGACCAGGAGCTTCTGCACTACCAGAACGTCGAAGAGGAGATGGAGGTCATGCTGAAAATCGCCTTGCAATGCGTGGACATGGTTCCGGAGAAGCGGCCCTGCATGCACGACGTGCTGCTTCTGCTTGAGAGCTTGCACCCGTTTAATATGGCCAGTGCCGTTGGCGTCGACGACAGCGAGTCCATGTCGCGCCTCTCTGATAACGCGTGGGATGAGAACTCGCAACATCAACACTCACCGCAGACACACTCTCGCTCATCATGATCTCTTGGACCCTAAACCCGTGCCAAGCTTCCCCCAATACCGCGCCGAGCCATCATTCCTTTATTCCACTTGGGCAAGTTTTCTGGTCAGCAGGAGTTTGGGAATTTTTTGTGATTTTGTTCTTCGGAGACTGAGTTGGGTCATTTCCCGCATCGGGAACCATTGTACTGGTATCGTCCTGGTATTGTTCTGGTATGGTTCTGATATGTACCAGTGTAGGTGTTCTGTTAAGGCACTAGGAAATTGACTTCGTTTTTCTGATAGATTGCGTTTTTTTCTGATAGATTGCGTTCTTTCATTGAGTGAGGAGGGTTCATGTAGATTGTTGTTGCCACGTAGATAGGGCAGAGCTATCTACGTGGAGGTTCCTCTTGCACCAATATGCCTTGGTGTGAAAGGGTTCTAGTTCATCTGTAAAATGTACCATGAATTTTTTTGATTCTCAAGAGTTTATATTTTGGAATGCTCATAATTCCATTGTCTTTTTTGGATCTTGTTTCTCTAAGTGTTTTACAGTCTCTTATGTTATTTAGTTTTGTTTTTTGGATAACCCCATTAAGGGTTGTGTAAACCGACATGATGTTGGGTTTTCACGTCTGAATGTCATGATGCATCCGTCATGACGTGTCCGGACGCGGCAGGATCCGTCTGCAATGCTGACGAGCCGTCCAAGTTGTGGATGAAGTCTGTCGACAAGACCGTCGACTGGACGACGAGACCGTTTATTGGTTGCACAATCTATAGATTGGACACATAGTCCATCGATTGGACACATAGTCCATCGATTGGACGCACGGATTGTCAACTGGACGCACGGCCCGTCAATTGGACGCCAAGTTTGTCTACTAGACACACGGGCCGTTCACTGGACGGCCCGTCAACATTTCTAGTCCATGGGGCAGGATTGGCTATCCACAACAGTTTTAAGGTTTAGGGACCATACGAATGACTCCTTCTTATTGAAGGTCACTTTTCCTTGTTCATCTTTGCTCCTATGACTTGGTTGGTTTACAACTATTGCATTAGAGGGAAGGCCAAGAAGAGTGTGTGTGGGGAGCACTTGTTGTGAGAGCAACAAGTGTTGTTTCTTCATCACATTTCATTCAGAATACTAATCTTGCTCTCTTCTTTGCAAAGTCAAGTAAAAGAACAAATAGTGGCAATGGGAGGGGGAGGACTCAATGGGACCCATGGTACACACAACGACCAGATGGGAAAAGTGCATGCAATTACTGCAGGAATTTCATTAGTTATCAAAAGATTGCTTGCTTTTCCATTTGGGGTACAAAGAAAATAATAACCTCCTGGCGTGAGGCCATGCAACAAAGTTGCTGCAGTTGTGAAGGCCATGTTTTTCAATTGTGGAGAAAATGTATTTGTTGTCTCTTTAGGCGAAACTGAAAATAATGTGGAAGTGACATCGCCATCAACAACTCCAGCAAGTGCGGTACAAGGGGAGTGGCAACGTACTACTTCAGTCTCAGCAAATGATGGTGCGGAACTATACAAGGGAGAATGCTCCCAAGTATGAAGGTTAGAGGCGTCCAGTCCTAGTTTAACCCCCAGTTGACCTTTAAGGCAATTTTTTGTACAAGAAGGAATGAACTCCTCAAAGAAATAGTTGCTAGACAAGAAATGGGCTAAATGAAGCTAACATACCATTCAATGTAGTAAAGCACCATGCTTTTGTAGATGCAGTGAGTCAACATCGGAGGCAAAAGTTCTGTACAAACCCTCATCTTACCACGCACTTTGTACAAAGTTCCTAGAATTTGCAAAGGACAAAGTGGTAGCAACGGTGGTAGAGAAGACGAGGGGACCAATCCATAAGTATGGTGTGACAATATGCTCTGATGAATGGGACAATGTCTCACATCGGCCATTGATCAATATTATGTTGGCATGTACAAACGGAGAGTTATTTCTTGGATCGGTAGATACCACAGGTGAAAGCAAAGACGCTACCTATGTGGCTAATTGTATGCTTGATTTCATCAAAGAGGTGCAGGGTCAGAACGTAGTACAGGTTTGCACAGACAACACAGGGAGCATGTGTGCTGCCTCTGCTCAAATAATTGGATGGTTTCCACACATTTATTTCCAAGGTTGTGCAGCGCATGTGCTAGACCTTTTACTTAAGGATTGGGGAAAACAAGATTGGATAACTAGCATTGTAGGGAAAGCGAGGGTAATTGTGAATTACATTCGCAGGCATCACATGCCACTAGCAATCTTTTGCCGTCATTCTCCCAATCACATGCTAAAAAATCCAAATGAGACTTGTTTTGCAACCACATTCCTCATAATTGAGTAGTTGGTGGAAGTAAGGGAGGCTATGGAATCGACTATCCATGATCTGCAATGGAATGAGTACATGAGGAAATTGACAACAGACGAAACGCAGAAAAAGGCAGACTTTGTTCGACGACATATGCAATTAGATGCCTGTTGGAGGTCATGTTTGAACTTTGTACGCATGGTGGAGCCTATCTTGGTTGCCATTTGAGAGTTTGATAGCAAGCATCTGTGTATGGGGAAGGCATGGCTTGTGATGAAGAATGTGGAGAAGACGGTTTAATCTTTTAGGGATCCACCATTTTCTTTATCAGCTCATTATGCGGGTCACGTTGAAGACAAAGTTTACGCAAGATGGGATATGATGAGAACAAATCTGCATTACGCAGGTGCTTTATTGAATCTCTTCTTACTTGATAGAGTCACCCTAATAGACCGCGATGAAGCAAAACATGTCATATTGAGAATATTGCGCAAAATGTCATTTGGAGACCAAGCATTTGCCTCAGCTTTGTTTGAGTTCCAAGCTTTCCAAGAGGGGCAAGGCCAATTTGCTAGACTCCTAGGGGTTCACACTTTAAATTTGGGGCCTCATGAATGGTGGGATCTTCTTAGAGTGGGTGCCTGTATTCTTGCACCGATTGCCAAAAGGATCCTTGTACAAATATGCTTTGCATCATCATGCAAATGCAATTGGAGCATGTACTCTTTCGTTCACAACAAGACTAGCAATAGATTGACATCAGAGTGCGCAAAGCAATTGGTTTATATTTATACAAATTCTAGGACTCTAAAGGACAAGGCTGCAGCTGATCCAACAAGGTGGTATACCAAGAACATGATATCAAAAGACTCCTTGACAGAAGAATCTTATGGTCTGGACCGTGGAGTTGTTATCTCCAACCCTGACGATGACGACTCCGATGAAGGCGGTGACCTATTTCGTACGGACAGTGGGGGGCAAGAAAGGTGTACCCCAATTGACAAGTATGTATTTGACTTCGATGAGGGGGATATTATTGGCAATGGCCATGAGGGACTCGAACAAAGACCACCGCATATTCCACATGCATGGATTGATGTACCAAGCGAGAGAAATACAGAGGAGGACATTATGGCAGAAACTCAGTCAATTTTAGTCACTCATGACAAACAAGTGGCTATTATAACATTACGAGGTGGTATTCAAGTTCAAGGAGAATGCAAACATGATGAAGTTGTATCACTAGCATTGCCTGCTGAAAATGCTCGTATAGAAGGGCCCTCTTGTACCCCTGCGGTGGATATGCCTCCTCCACATGAAGTCTCAATTGGAGTGCAACACAAAACACCCATATTGGACAATCCACCAATTCAAAATTTGTCAAGGCCGTCTTCTTCCGAGGTTCATCCTGCTGCACTGTCTTTGTTGATAGGCACACGGTTGACTAATCTCTTTCCAACTTTGAATATGCCAAAACATAGGACTTCAAACCGGGCTTCATCACATCTAGGTGAACGTCCGTACGATCCATCTAAGCATCCTCATCAACAAGGTACTACTAGTGAACATGTGAGTAAAAGAGGACGGCAAAGGTTGCAAAGAGAACATGTGGCAGCCCAACCATTTGACTCTATAGGGATGCCCAATATAGATGGGGTGATGGATGCAACCGGGCAAAAACCTATTCAGACAGTGTCCTCCATTGTTTGTCTTTCTCTTTCTACTAACCCCGTCCCCCTTCCTAACGCATCAAGTCCAAATGGCAGTGTTAGATCCAACAATGATGACAATTCCGAATCCGTTGGAGCTATGTCTAGTGACTTGGGCAAGGTTCTAGGAGATAGTGATTATAGAGTGCCGCGACAAATTCCAATACCTGGACTTGGCAACAATCAAACTACTACCAAAGAGGGTAACGTAATTATTTCCAGGCGCAATCTTAGGCACAGAAATTGTTGAGTGATTCTATGTAGAAGAGAGCGACGTTTTCATATTCTCATGTGCAAGGGTTTAGGTGCTCATTGTTCATCACTCTACATGCCAATCTTGGCATCATTATGAAAAATGACTCTTGCTTCTTTCACTCTCATAGTCTCATGAAATGACAAAGGACGTGCATAATTACCTTTTACATCCTTTTTGCACATTATGTCCATGTGTTTTTATACTAGGCCATAATAGATCTTTTTCCCTAAAATTTAAAACAAACATTGCTTCTACAATATTTCATTCTTTGCATAAGGGATAGTGGGTTGAAATTTGTAGTGCTTCATTTCATTTGGGCTCGTGGGGTACTCATAAAATGTAGAGGCGGTTTAGGGTTTAGGGTTTAGGGTTTAACCCTCTAAAGGACCATACTTTTCTCTATGTCAATATTAATGCAAAATGCGACTTCTAGGAGGTTTAGGGTTCAGGATTTAGGATTTAGGCATTAGGAAAATGCGGCTGAAAGGTCTTTGCCCAGGGTTTAGGGTCTACAATAGTTCATTGTGGGGATCAGCTCTTTCCAAATGATACGGAGTGACACATTTTAATT
Source organism: Ulota crispa (assembly GCA_963920765.1). NCBI lineage: Eukaryota > Viridiplantae > Streptophyta > Bryopsida > Orthotrichales > Orthotrichaceae > Ulota > Ulota crispa. The sequence continues at coordinate 29,676,617 of OY987243.1, read as the reverse complement.
TAAAGTAACAAAAAATAGAATCTGTGATGACCACACAATTCATGCACTTATACGCCTTTTACTATTGATTTTTTTAAGGTTCAGGGTTCAGGGGTTGCGATATGATTTCTCCATGTACAACATCAATTTAGGATATAGGGGTTTAGGGTTTAGGTACTTTACAATACCGGGATTCATGGATTTTAAAACAATTGTAAGTTTGTAACCAAACATACGACAGTCGACAAATGGGAAAATTAGTGAGTAGATACAGGTTTAGGGTGATTGAAATCACTAAATGGATAAGCATTTCATTATTGAAATGAAATATGCTAATCCAAAATCTCAAAAAATTACAAAATTGTGATACACAATCTACTTAATTTGATTTAATTGATTTTCCAAAATATGTAAAATCATTTAAACCAAATGGCTTCTATGATTATTTTTGAGTATACAACCCCTCATTGACTATTGACAAAAACTACCAAAAATGCTAAAACCTTCACCTCATTGATTGAAATTGAATCACTAGAAGTTTCTCTTTTACAGATCACTATGAATGCCAGATTAAAATTCTAATACTGGAACAATATATATTACAAAGAGTTTGACCAGTTGGATTCAAGGTTTAGGGTACACTTGTACACGCAATCTTAAGCAGATGTCCCTAAGTAACTAAGATCATGCATAACTTAATCATCAAATGACGAAATTAACATATAACTGCATGCCCACATAGGTCTCTGCTTCCCTAGCCTTTAGTGAAGCTCTCAAAAAATCACAAGTAATAGTTCACAAATACGTACATTTCCAAAAGCCAAAGCAACAAAGCCCAGCCTTTCCCCCAAATAGACAATTGTCCTTCAAGAGTTGAGGGTTAGTTTGAAAAAAATCAAAGCACATGTTGTACTTCTAATGCTTTTGTTGAATTTTGCATATTACCATACAAACTTCAATCCTTTGAGGTACACTTCACAGTTGGAATAAATTGAATGACATACCACATAATAGTTAATTACAAACATCCTGAAAAGGGTCAACAAAACATTTATTTATTTATATAAAAAGGAATATAGAGAATGTTACATTCCTAGAAGAATGCAAGCATTGCTAGACACCTATTTTGCCACTATTATAATGGAGTAATAGACCCAAGTGCTACGTAGTGCAGCCCAAAATTTGCACTTGAATTGTAATATACTAATACCTAGCCTTCATTCCTTGCTTCTTTGTCCTTTAATTCTTGTTCTTTACGAGCTTTGCGGTAGGAACCCATAGGTGGTGTCCAATTTGTTGGAGCCCCGCTAAGTCGTTGCATGGCATGTGTCACTGAGCATTGTTGCAATGGATCTTCCTTGCACAATTCCCCCAATATTGCTTGGAACATCATAAATGCAGTATCATTAGGAATCATCTTTTCATTTCCTCTGTCTTCCTTCCATACCTTTGCCGCAATTTTCCTACGGCATACTCATCTGTGTGTATATCTACACATGGTGGCTTCACCACCCTACTGGGAGATACGGAAGGCCCTGCCCCTCTAGTCAAGTACATCAATTCCGGTGCCACCCACCAACGTTTTTTTCTTGTTGCCTGCAACTGTTCAAGGTCTTGGAATTGGTAAAACAAAGGGGTTATTTCATTTAGGCGACTTCCCATTCTCCAATTGCATAGCCTAATCCACAAAATTCTTCCATCATTGTTTGGAAAGTGCAACATGATGTTATCCGGCGTGATATTGTTATGTCGTACCAAATATTGCTGCACTGCCTTGACGATACAAATCAACGCCCACGCAAGTTCAGTGCGGTTGCGTCTGTACGCCATCATTTGTTGGCTTCTTCCATCACTTGTGGAATTGCGTGATATGCAAGCTCTCCAATTTCTTCATAATCTTTGTTCATGTGATCCAAATGAAACATGGCATTCAAAGTACCTCCATTCCACCACTATGAATAATATTCCATAGTCGTGTCATTCACAGCAAAGAATTTGATGACTCTTGGATGTTTGCATGGGCAAACCAATGCCTCGATGGACAACTTCTCCCTAGCCTTCTTCAAATGATCAACATGCAAAGATGTCTTTCCCGCTAATTCCATTGTATTGGGAATATGTTTACAATTTTGGAGGATAACTCTACGCATCCGTCCATGCCCCTCTTATTTGCTGCTGCTGGAATAGGCGTTCACCACCACCCCTCGCTCAAAGAACACCACCCCTCTTGCTATCCCTTGACCTATGGCCAAGTTTTGACTCTTATGAAACCATGGAGCAGAGCAAATATAGCTTGAGGAAAATGCATGGATTGCATCGTGCTACCAGTACACCTTTCTGTGCAGCATCTTCAACGCTCCTGCCTTTGGCTCATTGTCCTGTTTGAAGCCCTTTATGTTGTCAGCGACTTGGGCCAGGTTGAAGATGCAAGTCTGCACTTGATCATCTAGCCATTTTTGGAAGTTCACCTTTATCTGGTCCTCCAGCCACTTGTCCTTGTTCATAGCTAGCCAAAACAAGTGGTGGAGTTTTTTCTTGACGATATCCACTCTTTACATTCCGTGCAAGATGTATGCTATATTTAGTTGCGAGGTGGAATATTGCTCAAAAAATTCATTGCCACTTCTTGCAACCTCCTCGTTGCTATCTTCCTTGGGTGCTCCTCAAAGTTCGTAGCTTTGTGCCTCTTTTGTTGCTTTTGTTTCTTCCCCTTTGAAGATTCTCCAACACCCACAGGATTGACCCCATTTGGTCCTGCAACCATGGCCTTCAAAACTCCATCTGTTGACTCTGGAGATATTTGCACAATTGGATCTCTAATGCCTAAGAACTAGGCATCCACCTTCTCCTTCAAAAAATCATGCCCCGCCATCAAAATATAAACGAAGTATAAAGAACAAAGGATTTTGGGTTTAGGGTTTGCAAAATTTGTGAAACTCTCCCCCCTCCCTCCTTCATCCAAGCCCCTACCCAAGCACTCGCGCTCCTAAGCTAGGATTGAAGACAATCCAGGACAAGGAAGCACTATCAGAGCAGGAGGAACTTGTGCAAATTGAACCAAAAGGGACGTATAAGTACACAATTTGTGTGGATGGCAGTCCGTCGAGGGGACGGGCAGTTTGTCAAAGGGACAGGCAATTTGTCAAGGGGACGGGTAGTCTCTCAAAAGGACGGGTAGTTTCTCAAAGGGACGGGCAATCCGTCCTAAGGACACGGCTGGCCATCGGCAGTCCGTCGAAGGGACGGGCAGTCCATCCTCAGGAGGCGACTGGCCGTTCAGCCAACGGGCAAGCAAATAAGGCAATGGACAGGCCATCTTTGCAACGTGCATGCCAACAAGGTAATTTGGGGGGATATCCAGGCGACGAACGGGTCGTCCAAGCGATGAGCACGCCAACGAGGCTACAGTTCAGTATGTCATGGAAGCCATTCGGGGAATGAATGTGGAAGCCGTCTAATGAGGAGGTAGGTCATCCACTGGATACCCTGCAAAGATGGTTGGAGTGACCAAGGGTCAGAGTATCTTTGGAAATTCCCTCCAGATTGCGACTTCGAAGGAATTTGTACATGCGTTGCCCTGGCTGCAAGAACTAGCTAGAATTGGGTGAGAACTAACATTCGGTCATTTAATCCCAGGAATATTCCTACAAAACTGACATGCTTATGGAACCCTATGCTCCACTAACCCCTAAATGCCCAAAGCACCCTATTCGGGTGTTTACAAAACTTTGAAGATGAATAAAACCTTATCAAATCACTTTTTCTAGTAATATCTTTTGAGCAAAAGTTGGTTTTGAAGTCTACTTTCAACATCAAAATTTGATATAAAAAATCAATATTGCTGATTTTTCTACTCAAGATGTTGTACAAGGGTGTCCAATGCAATGTTTAGTTTTTTAGTGTTGGAACAACTTGGAAATGAGCTAGGAATACTCTAGAGCTTGGAGAAAAATCTGCTTTAGAAATCCATTCAAAAAAGATTCAATAGTATATTTTGAACACTGCAAATTGACTAAAGTTAAACATGTAATAATCTTGAACCTCATATTGTATTGATGACAGTTTGTTTAGATTTGACATGTGAAATGAGGATTAGGAAAATTCAAGCAACTTTTGAAGAATTGCAGCCTTAACACCCTCACATTGAAACGTTATAATCTTTCAAACTACAAGTGATACTATTGAGTGAAGCTTGGTTGGTTGTTCAGTTCCCTGAAAATGCAAAGAAATTAAAAAAGGGCTTGGGCATTTAAGGGGTTAAGGGTTTAAACAACCCAAAGCATCACACTTTTTTGTTAGGGTTCATCATTGACCCCGACTAACCATCTCTAGCGCAAGTTCAAGAAAACCCTAAACTGCAAAGGGAGTCACAATCATGACTCTAAATCCTTACGCTTCTAACTAAAGTTAAAGTGTTGCCGTACCGTAATAACTAATAAGTACATGTAGTTCAAGTTTAAGCCATGAAGCATGTGTTTTTGCTACAAAAATATACTTGCCTTCCCATCTTTGAGCAAATTTATGAAATTTTGAACCCTAAGGGGGTCACCAAGGAATTAGTGTCAATTAATTCCACAAAAAGTTGTTTCCTCACTTGTCACATCATTCCCTTGGAAGTAAATGTTTCCAGTGAGTTTTGAATAACAAAAGGGCTTAGTCCTCTTGTCGTTGAAGAGTACAAAGTTAGAATTAAATACTAATCCTAAACCATACTAGTAGGGTCTTATCACTTGGAGGCTTGGAGCTTTGAGTGGCAATTTATGTTGGTTTAGGGAACCCGTACGGGACCATTGTCCTTTTGGGGGACATGCTAGACTTTGGGCATGTACGTATGGCTAAACTATTTTGTGTGGTTTTTTTGAAACATTTGTGGAAGGTGGAGAGTTCAAAGATCTATGTGGAAATCTACTTTTTTCTTCAATCTGACATTTCATGAAGAAGATATGCATGAATTTATGAAAACCTGGGGAGGACTTTTCGTCCGGGACTCCAGGCAATCCAAGAACTTCTTTAATTCTTCTTTTTGTTTAAACTGAAATTTGAAACTCGTTCTTCACATTTTTGTAATATGTCAGCCGTGAGAAGTGTTGAATCATTCAAATTAAATCAATGACATGGTAGTTATGAGGGGTTTTTGATTGCGAGCCATTCTGGATTCTACACTCTAAAAAAACTTTGAACTTTGAGGTCATCTGTTTTACTAAATTTCCCTATTTTGGAATAAAATTAAACCAAAGGAAAAAGATCTTTTATTACAACGTTATAACCTTCAGGATTTGCATTTTTCATTTCAATATTTAAATGCGAAACAATTTAGTGTTTTTTCTCATTCTCTACTTCTTTTTACTTACTAATTTTTTGCACTTGCTTGTGCTGTATAGTTTGAATTGACTTGAAAATTCTCCCACATATACCTAGATTGATCTCCTACATGGAAAAATAGAGTGGAACTTGGGGTACATCATCTTTTTTGTTATAAAAGTGCTTAAAGGCTCGTGATATTTTTGGGTTTAGGGTTACATATTTTTTTCCCAAAAAACAAAGGGTGTGGTCCTTTAGGGGTTAACATACCCTTTTTATGTACAGTTGTACATGCCGTCCATGAGAACTTGGGACCGTTGAAATAGACAGGCCGACGTCTAGTGGAGATCAGGGTTTTTTTTTTTTTTAAATAGTGCCAAAGTGGCAATTCAAATGTTATAGTGCTACTCCATATTTCAACATTCATCCATATATTGGATAGAAATATCACATTAGCACATGTTACATGTCTATAATTTGGTTTTCATTCATTAGTTGGCAATTTCATCCAAGTTTTCTTAAAGTCTGAATTTTTTTGACAATTTCATCCAAATATTACTGTTTTTCTTCTATAGGATTGGTGCTAGTAAAAAAAAATAGGTGCAATTTTGCCCCAAATTGCTAGAAAAAGAAACCCTCATGCGGACAAAGTGAAGGACGGGAGGTTTAGGGGCCATTGACGTTCAATCGTGGCCGTTCAACTAGACGGACCATCCGTCCGCCAAAGACGTCGACAGGTGGCGCAGGCCGTCTAGGACTTTGACGATCACTCTAGGCCGTCAAGGTTGTCGAGGAGCGTTGGAGGCCGTCAATGACGCTGGCCGGTCCGTCTGTGTAGATTGTCCATGGGTCTGGACGGCCTTTGAATTCTGATAATGAGAATACAAGGCTGAAGATGGCGCCTTGACCCTCTAGATAGACTACCAAACCTTTGGACGGAATGCCAAATCTCTAGACAGACCATTGAGGCGGCCAACGATTCCCCGAAATAGTCAACAATCCGCCGAGCCTGTCGACGGACTACCTGTCAACAAGCAGCTCGTTGATTAATGTAGTGTCATGATGTAAATCTCAGCATGTAGTAAATTTGTGAAATTTGATTAGAATATAATTTTGTGAAGTGTTGTACTCTTTTCCCTTTGCCCGCGGTTTCACCCTTGAGTAACAAGGTTTTTCCGGATAAGGTTTTGATGAGGCAACAACCATCTAGAAGTGTTAGTTAATTGAAGACATTAGAGTTTATTTTAGAAAAATAATTCAAAAACCAACAGTAGAGAAGGACTATTACTTTATATCTTCTCTCTTTAGTATATAGATGAAACCCTATTTGGAAGAATGTGTCTTATCATTTTGAGACCAAATTTATTATTCCATATATGTCCCTTTGAAATCAATTTATTTTTCTATATTTGATATATATATTTCATTTTGTTTATTTTTTTGTATTGGATTTCTTTTTATCTTGAAGTTTTATTTTGAGAAGAATTTTGTGCATACTGTCTCTTACTTGATTATCTGTTATAGTCGCAACCAGACACTCTACGTGTTCCCAAAACGGGCTGCTCTCCACTTGACATATGGTGCTTCCACTAAGAGAGCTTTGGAGCGACTGTTGTGATTGATGTTATGAGAGATAGTGAAGAAGTGCCGGTGGATTTTCTTGATACTAATATAAGAAGTGGCGGTAGAGATCAATTACCTATGGAGAATCTTTTAGGGGCATTGACCTAAATTTGGCAAAACATATGCCAAATGTATAACACTTCCCCTTGAATTGCAATGCAAAGCTTTCTCAAGGAAAGACAAAGCAACTCAAGAGAGGAAGCATGGTTATGAGGGGATTTAAGAAGTTTATACACCCCAATTATCTAAGCTAATTGGGTTAGTAACTGGGGTCAAATAAGCATTAAAATTCCAAATCTGGACCATCGATGTGGACGGACGCGCCCCTCTATTGACGGCCAAGGCGTCTAAGAAGCGTCAACGGAGATTTGGCAGCCCATCGACAGGTTGTGAAGGCTGTCCCCAGCCTTGTCCTGTCAACATAATGCTGTCCACTATTAGGTAGAGAAGAACGCGCTTTGAGAATACGCAGGGTGTCTGGTTGCGATTGTAACAGATAATCAAGTAAGAGACAGTATGCACAAAATTCTTCTCAAAATAAAACTTCAAGATAAAAAGAAATCCAATACAAAAAAATAAACAAAATGAAATATATATATCAAATATAGAAAAATAAATTGATTTCAAAGGGACATATATGGAATAATAAATTTGGTCTCAAAATGATAAGACACATTCTTCCAAATAGGGTTTCATCTATATACTAAAGAGAGAAGATATAAAGTAATAGTCCTTCTCTACTGTTGGTTTTTGAATTATTTTTCTAAAATAAACTCTAATGTCTTCAATTAACTAACACTTCTAGATGGTTGTTGCCTCATCAAAACCTTATCCGGAAAAACCTTGTTACTCAAGGGTGAAACCGCGGGCAAAGGGAAAAGAGTACAACACTTCACAAAATTATATTCTAATCAAATTTCACAAATTTGCTACATTCCGTGATTTACATCACGACATTTATCCCCTTTGAACCTGCACATCCTCCGGTATATGCCAAGCTCAATTATTTTTTATCTTTACACCACTTTGAGTACAATCTTCAATTTTGCTCTTGGCTTCCACTTGAATTGTGTTTGCTTCTTCTTTGAAATAATATATAAATTGTTCTAAAATGCTTAGATATGTGAAACTAACAAAATTTTGTTTTTCCTTAGCATCTCCAATCTTAATTTTCAAACCTTGGCATACATCATAAAGACTATCTTCATCATTGCTGATTGTCTTGAACATCCATCCATAGTTTGTACAATATGCCATATGCCCTTCTCATATATCTCCTTCGAAGTATTGATCTTACATCCACGCAACACAAGGCAAAGCAATTTGCCATTTGTATCCTCCTATAGACTGTGGTTTTTTACTGTGCAAGTAAATAATATGGCTACTCCATGCTCCCCAATTCACTCAGAGAATGAAGGTGAACTCCCTAGGAGAAAAAGGGAAAACAGGTCAAAAGTGGATTGGACTACATTTAACAATGCGGGGGTTCTGGCAAAGCCAGGCTACGAACAGGAGGTTGAACGTTGGACTAGAATAACATGTCAAGCCTATATCAACTAGGCCCACATAAACCGTAATTGGGATTTTACTAGGTATTAGACGCATGTGAAGTCGGGCACGCCTTTAATTAATTAATGCAAGCACCCTGCGTTCAAGAGGAGATTGGTTGAGGTTTCATTGGCACTTTGGGGGGAGGTCACAAAGAAGGATGCAACGCTCTCACAATGTCTAATGGCGTACGTAGAAGTTTTTCTTAGGAAAGATGTAGATTGGACTACTTACTAGGCCAAGAAATGGAATAACAAGTTTCCAAACAAACTTCGCCACATTCTTGCAAATGCAGACATGATATTGGAAGAGGTGGCACATGACATAGAAGACATTCAGCCAATTGTGCAAGACATCCCAACAGAAGTTTTGGTCCAGTATGTAGCAGATCTACATGAAGTGCAAGATCTAGACGTAGAAGTGGATATTGAACCACTAGAAGAACATGGAGTTGATGGAGCAAGCAATGTAGCAAATGAGGTTGTTGTGCCAGTAGCAATGCAACAAAATTTGAACTCAAATGTTCCGCCACAATAGGAGAATATCGTCTTCAATCTGATTCGTGGAGCAACAACTAATGATGAGGAACTCCAACACTTGTGCAACTTAGTGTTGACACTGCGAGCAAAGAAAGATGAGGCAATAAAGGCACATGCAACGGATGTGGAAGTCCATAGAGTAAGGGTGCAGTGCCTCATGGATGAGAATGACAGGCTAGCTAGAAGCCAAGCCACCTTTTTAGCTTGCGAAGGACAATCAAGCATGGTCGACATTCCATTGCTAGATGATGTTGTGGCAAACGCAACATATGCTGTGGATGACAGCCCAGTAGCCGCCACTCAAGGCAATGAATTTGCAGTGCGACCTCGTTTATCATTCCTGCCTCAAACTTTCAGGAGTGAAAGTTTGAATGCGGCTGGGGCTAAAGCAATCCAAGCGGTGCAAAACCTTGGGAGGCCCACGTTTGATTTCAACGCCATGCATGCATGGGCGGAGCAAGCAGAAGTTGAGGTGGCAACCACAAAGGCAACCATGGAGGAGTTAACAAACTCCATGCTTGCACGTGCGCAGCAAGCAAAAGCAGAGGTGGCAAGTACAAAGGCAAATATGGAAGAATTAACAAACTCCGTGCGCGCTCTTCAACTGTGCTCCGTGGCAGCTGAGGATAATATTGTGGTTCTCACCACATTGAACACAGAGCTGCAACGAAGATTGGACATCTTGAAGGCCTCAAATACAAGATTGGTCCAAAGCCCTGAAAAGAAGGAAATGTTGTTGTCATTCCTGAACATAAAGCTAGCGTGCAACATTTCAGAGAACAAGGCCTTGCAAATGCAGCAAGAAGTAAAGTGAGTAGCTGCAGAATTCAATGGTGAAGGCCAACGTTATTTTGGCTTAACCTCGTGGCCTTGCATTGAAGAGATGTTCCTCAAGACGTTGCCAACAATGCACCTCAACACAAGCATTGATTGGAATGAGGACCCAACTTTGCATTTTGAATATAACACTACACAATGTAGGTGTTTGCGCGAAGGCCAAGTAGGCAAACTCTCATTATTGTAGCCTAAAGTTCAAGATTTTGTGAAGGACGGCACGATATGCATTATGTGCCAAGAACATTATGGCCCCAAGGGCAGATGAAGCCTCGGTACATGCCCGCATATGTACCATCATGGGTGTCTCATTGCCCACATGGTGATGAGGAAGAGACGCGTTACTTGTAGGGCCTCCTTTCATGAGCAGCTTTACAAAATGTTTGGCCTCAAAAACCACATGCCAATTCATTACGAGCACGATGAAGACAATTTACAGGGGCCAAGTAATAGGGTTCATTGGGGGAAGGATTTGTCATGGCTCTGGAAGTGGTCCTTTGACTTCCGCCACCTACCAACACAAACCGTGGACGAGGCTCTGCGGTTTGAAAGTGTGGAGAGCGTCACCAAGATCATCAAGGGGGTGATTAGAGATGGCGATCGCGACCGTCGTTTGTATGCAAGTCAACTTGCTGGTGGACATTGGGACACAGTTGGCAACGTCTTTTCACGTCAACCCCACCCACTATCCATATAATATGACAACAAAGGTTGCAGTGTGGGATCAATCGCCAACATGACTTTTGAGGAATAGTTAGCCTTTGTTGAAGACAATACATTCCACAAGGCTCAATTATTAAGTTCCATGTTTAACTACATCCACAATCAGTACAATAGGCCAGTAGTGGAGCTGTTGACCACTTTGCAATCTTAGAACGAGTTGCAAAGGTTTTTGAGAAATGGCGTAGATTTAGCGCAAAACTTTATAGATCTAGGAGATGCCTAGATTTTATATTTTTGAAGTATTTTTTATATACACCATAGCACAAGGCATTGCAATATGAGGAGATGCGTAAACTTTTTTTGGAAATGTGTGCAACTAGTCTACATGGATGTAAATATAAATAGGATTTTGTTCAATTCTAGTGCAAGGTTATTAACAATGTAAGATTTTGTTCAATCTCAAACCTTCTTGTATTTAATGTTTTTTTGAAGAATGAAAATTAAGTTTTTTTTGTTTTGGTATTCTTCCAAAGATTCTCAACTCAATTTCCCACCGTAAAAAAATAAACCTTAGAACTCCATGGTGCAAAAATCTGAAGTTAAAAAAGTTCAAAGTCAAATAATCTAATCATGCAAGGTGCAAAAAAGCTTGTTTTTATCCTTTAACCCCTAAAGGACCATTGTCCCTTCGGGGGACAAATGGGATTTTGGGCAGGTACCTACGGCCTCAGTTTTTGTCCTAATTTTTTGAAACTTTTTTTGAAGATAGAAAAACACATTAACTTTTGGAGAATCTAATTTTTATTCCAATTGATGCCAGGGAGCAAAATTTTCTGCCCAAATAAGCACAAATTTGGAACTAAGGGCAGCAAAAAAATTCTTATAAAAATTTGAAAAAAAAATTTATTATTTTTTTCTTCTAGATTATATCTTTTTGTAGGTTGGAAGCTTTGAATCATTCCATTTGGACTAGTTATGAGAAAGTGATGGACAATCTTGTTTCTCGGGCAACTCAAGCATCTTCTTGAAAAAATAACTTATAAACTTCATTTTTGAATGCAAATTTAACATTTTTCAAAAAAATTTGTTGGAGAGGGTGAAGTTTGCTTTCTAGAACAATCTCACCATTGGAATTATTGCGTTTCAATTCCATTGCAAAGTTATTAGCAATTTAAGTTTTTGTTCAATCTCATACCTTCTTCTACCTAATGTTTTTTTAAAGAATGAAAATTACGTATTCTTTTTTTTTTTAAATTCCCAAGATTCCCAACTCAACTTCCCACCATGCAAAAATAGAATTCCAAACTCTATAGTGCAAAAAATTTAAGTTAAAAATGTTCAAAGTTAAAAATCTAATCAAGCAAGGTGCAAAAAAAGTTGTTTTTTACTTTTTAAATGCAAATATCTTCCAATCTGTGCGGTCAAAGTTCTTGAGTTTTGTATGACACATTCTTGTAGTAGTCTAGCACAAGATCCTATAGTCAGATATGCAAAATGCCTGATTTTTAAACTTTTTTACTCTTTACCATAGAGGTGGCAATTTTGAGTGTCTTTTGACAAGAAAAAGGCCATGGTCCTTTAGGGGTTAAACATTGATATCTTGCAATCTGTGCGGTCAAAGTCTTTAAGTTTTGAATGACACATTCTTATACAAGTCTAGTACAAGATCCTACGGTTAGATATGCAAAGACCAATCTTCAAACCATTTTACTCTTTGCCATAGAAGTGACAGGTTTGAGTATCTTTTGACAAAATAAAGGCCATGGTCCTTTAGGGCTTAGTACACTGAAATGGCCTCCAAACTTGCAAAATAAATATAATACTATGATTTACAATACAAGTACATTATTAAACCTCAATTGGACATCTAGCCTAACACGTAGTGTGTTGGTGAAGGCCTACAAGCAGGTACCTAGGAGGTCTAGGGTTCAAACCCTTGACATTGCAATTCTTTAGAACTTGTTATTTATGCTTATAACTTTTAATTAACCCCTAAAGGGACAAGCCATTTTTTCAATGAAAAGGACTGAAAACTGCCACTTTTGGGGGAATGAGAGGAATGGTGTTTTTATTTTTATTTTTTTTAAATTCAACCATAGGATCTTGCTCTAGATAGCATGAGGTACTTTGGAAAAAATTTGAGCTTATCCCAAATGACAAGGAGTGAGATTTTTACAATTGAAGTGAAGAAAAAAGTTTTTTTCATACTGCCCAAAAATTTCATTTGCCGTTGACCACTCCTATATCAAAAAATTTGCTCTACACAAAGTTGAGGTTTTTTTTCCCATGTAGAAGACTAAGGTAGGTATGTGTAGAAGAATTTTCAAATCAATTGGAACTATACAACATATGGGAAAAATTAGTAAATAAAAAGAAGTAGAGAATGGATCAACACACTAAATTGTTAAGAATTTAATTATTGAAATGTAAAATGCAAATCCCAACAGTTGTAATGTTGTAATAAACAAATTACTTCCTTTGGTTTAGTTTTTTTTCTAAAATATTGAAATTTGAGTAAAATAAAGGACTTCAAAGTTTATTTTAGAGTATAGAATCTATAATTGCCCTCAAACCTAAACTCCTTATAACTTTCATTTCATTAATTGAAATTGAATGATTCAGAGCTTCTCATGTATGAAAAAATCTAAAGAACCAGTTTCAAAATTTTATTCTAAAAATATATAACTTTTAAAGAAGTTTTTGGGCTGCCTGGACGGGCAGCTCTCCCCAAAATTTCAGAAAAACAAGCATAACTTTTTCAATAAATGTTGGAATGAAGATTTTTTTTGATGTTCAAGTTGATCTTTGAATTAACCATCTCCCATAAAGTTTTAGAAAGTCACATAAAGTTGTTTACTCACAGGTACATGACCAAAACCCAAATGGTCCCCGAAGTGACAAAGGTCCTTTAGGGATTAAGGAATAGGAATTTGGAAAAAGTTGGTAGAAGTGAAAGTGAACTACATTAGCCAACTTTTCTTGGTTTAGAGATTCTTATAAACAAATACTTTAGTATGCTAAAATAGCCCCCAAACTTGCAAAAAAATGATAGTGTTGTGATTTACAATATAAGTACAATATTAATTCTCTATTGGACATCTGGCCTAGCACGTGGTGTGTTGCTGAAAGCCCATGGGGTGGTATCTAGGAGGTTTGGGGTTCAAGTCCTCCCAGCGGCAGAAGACCACGATTGTGAGTGAGGTCTTGTCAAGATATACTGGTCCTAGACATCAACGCATGGTTCTCGTGCAGACCTATCCGAATGTGGTTGAATTTCGCAACCGCATCTGGATAAGTTTGCATATGGACCATTTGTCAATTTTTAGGAGCTGTACATCTTGATAAGATCTTGCCCACAACCGTGGTCAACTAGTCATCCATCCATCAATTGTAGCTGCCAAGAATTGTTACATCAACACCAACCAACACAGCATGATTTGCAAACTTTTTGCATTTTCTACCCTTTCATCAATATAACTTTTTAATTAAAAATGGAAATGTGAAAAAATTGTTGGAGGCAAAACCAAACTACATTAGCCAGCTTTTCTCCGTTCAAAGATTCTTGAAAACAAATACTTTAGTCTACTGAAATAGCCTCAGAACTTCAATACTTGCAAAATAAAGGTAGTATTGTGATTTACAAGACAAGTACAGTATCAATTCTCTATTGGACATCTGGCCTAGCACATGGTGGGTTTGTGAAGGCCCGTGGGCTGATAACCAGGAGGTCTTGGGTTCAATTCCTTGCCCTTGCAATTCCTTGCAAGGGGGAGGACCGGAGGAGGTTCCGGTGTGGCAAAATCATGTCAACATATGAATTGTGCAAGTACAGCCCATTCAGAGTCCGCATCCACATGCTTGTAGTATGTCAATACATACCTTGAAGAAGCTATACTTTCATGTTTCCTATGTTGTCGCAATCCGGCCTTAAACCCTAAACCATTGAGCAATTGCAACTCCTCACATTAGCACTGGCCAACACAATCTTTTATATTTTCTTGGATTTCATGGTCTCAAGTGCAAAGCAACTCATAGGCAATAGCGTGTTGATTTCTTGCGCGAACTTACCCGCGAACTTGTTTGTCCATTAATTACAGCTATCAAATCACTCATAGAAGCTGCTGGCCCTGATGGAAAGACTTGGACGACTATAGTTAACATGCAATCATGGTTGTGGGCAAGAGATCGCACATATCAGCAATAATAGGTCTGCATTCACATACTAGCAATTCTAGTTGGCTTTTGCATGTTGGGTGGATTTGGAATTTGCAGCATCGTGCCCCATATAATTGAGCTGGGACTTGGGAAGATCGTGTGGTTGAATCCCCTAGTAGAAGGATTCTCCTAAAACCTCTTTCATGTCCCCTCAAGACTTTGCAAGTTTACCCTAACCATCATATTTTACTCCATTTCTTAGGCCTATTTCTCTAGGAGGAGAGGAGATTTGGGTTTTCATTTTTTTCCTAAGTCATCATCGTGAATTGGTTTGTCCCTTCTGTTCAATGTTTTTGGTTGCTGACCCCGCAACACCAAGTCAGTTGCCAGATTGCCTACCCGCAACCTGATCTACAACCACTTCAAACATCCAACAGTGGACTTGTGGATCATTGCAAAGGAAACGCAAAATCCATGCAACCAATAACAATTGCAAATTTTGAAATAACATGGCCTCTATGGCGCTCTAAATTTGCCAGATCTACTTCTCCGTGTTCTTCTCCGTGCCTGGCATCAGCAAACAACAAATTGCCAGAGGCGTGTCAACTACAAATTTAGTTGGAAGCGCGCTTGTATTCCCACCACTCTTCCCAGCACTACACTTATATTGTCAAATATTTTTGGCAACACTAAT
Organism: Ulota crispa; assembly: GCA_963920765.1. Lineage (NCBI taxonomy): Eukaryota > Viridiplantae > Streptophyta > Bryopsida > Orthotrichales > Orthotrichaceae > Ulota > Ulota crispa. The sequence continues at coordinate 29,661,281 of OY987243.1, read as the reverse complement.
TACAAACCTTGAAACTAAATGTCAACAAAATGTTGCCAACACTAAATGTGAACCTATACACTAATTGCTAATTTTTGTAAATTTTGGGAGAAATATTTATGTACAAGGTTACATTTAGTGTTTGAATTTAATTTTGGTAAAGATTTAGTCAACACATTTATTCAAAAAGTTATGCATGAATTTTATAAGGTGTTGAAGCGAGCCGTCCAACTAGGCCGTCTACTAGGGCATCAAACAAGGCCGTCCACATGGCCATCCCCTAAACCGTCAAACCAGGCTGTCCATCTAGCCGTCTTAGAAGGCCTTCAAACTAGGCCATCTATCTGGCCGTCTAAGAATGCTGTCACACTAGGCCGTCCATCTTGCCGTCCAACCAAGATGTCTATCTGGCCATCTGACCAAGCCGTCTATCTAACCGTCCATATAGATAGTCAACATGGAGTCGCGGACCATCAACTCGTCCGTCCAACGAGGTTTATCGTCAATTGAAGCCGTCCAACGCGTACGTCGTGACGCCCGTCCAATGAATTTTGCAACCGCTGTCGACGGTTCTGTCAATAGATTCATCCGTCCATTGCTCTTTTTCATCCACTTTTGAAAATCTATCAACAAATTTCATCCTGACGGATGTCGGGGTTGGATCCTGACGCCTGGACGGACATCCAGACGTCTGAACATGATGTGATGGGGACAACCCTAACCCCATATTAAGTCTTCTAGGCAAAAGGGAGGTACCATTCTATACTTCACCTTAAACCCAAAAAGTTACCTTCAACTAGATTCGATAGTATCATATTCAGTCTAAGCCACTAAAAAAAATTCCCTCACAAATTCCTCCTCTTAGGTGAAGACATGTGTACCAAAAAAAACACTAGAGCTCGGTTTTAGGTGATCACCTAAAACCTTCAAAAGTCCCAAAAAGTACTCTCTTGCCTAGATTACTGAATATGGTGTTGGTTAATTTATGGGAGATTTGTCAAAACGTGCCTAGCTTTTCCAATACTGGCCATAGCCCAGTGGCCCACATAACTCTTACGTTTATTACACCTAAAGTGGGCATGGTTGTCTTCTGTAATCTGTACCATCTAAATCTACTTATAATAATCATGCTTTTGAGCTCATTGACCCTTAGAGCATCTTCACTAGTTCACTGTACACAAGGGTTACAGTGTTTGGTGGCATTGTTGCCAGCGGTGGATCTCCACCAAGGACGCGGTGACGGAAATGGGCTCAGCAGCCTTGCTAAAAACAATGCCGGTCAAGTTGAGCTCACGAGACTTCAACATTTTTCACCGTGCTCAGTTTTTGTTCCATTGCTCAATTTTTACTCCCTTCTTGTCTATTTTGAGGGTGTGTGGATTAGGGGAACATGATTCTATTCTCTGTCTCAAGCACAAACCCTAACCTTGTTGTTTGGTCCCACTTGCCTCCCTACGTCATCTGCGACGTGGCAGCCTTTTTGCAAAACGCCAGCGTCAACTTTGCATGAAAATCCCACTATCGAGTCCTGTCACAGGGCACCGGTGGCGTTCAACAGCCTCGCCGTGCCAGAAAGAAAAACTCAAGCCTTCTCAAACCTTCCCTCCCCATCCCGTGTCGACCAGTCCGGTGGAGATGCCCTTATCACCTCAACCGGTTTAAAGTTTTAAAATTTTAATTACTAATACCTATTGTACCTTACGTGTAGGATATTTGTATGTTGTCCTAAGATGACTTCTTTGCCCGCAATTCCATAATGCCCAAACAATTCTCCTTATTCATGTCCTTAGACCTAAACCCTAAATTCCCTAGTAAATGTTGTTTTACAAAATGTTTGTGTACTTATGTGACTATAGAGAGTAGATTTGTAATGCTTTGTAAAATAAAAGTTTGTGAGGAAATGAGTGTCAAGTGAAGGGTAGTTGTATTTTGGAAAATAAGATTAAAATTTTGGATTTTATGATGATTTTGTGAAAGATGAGAATCAACATTCTTGCTGAATTTCTTTTTATTAATTTCTTGCATTTGCAAATGGCCCAACCCACCAAAACTATTTATTTTTTTCAATTAGGCAACAGAAACTTCATTTGCATTTTCTTCCATGTACAAAGTTAAGTCGTTTCAAAACTCACGCACTTAGGATTAGGATCACGTTGTAAACTTGATTAAGATAACAATGAGATTCTCACTATGTCCATTACACATTGTGTCATGTTCACCTACTTGTGGACTACCCAAAGTGCATACACAATAATCCAAAAATAGTTCATTTAATTTGCAAAACATTGAAAGATACTTGCAAATTATTGGGAGATGCGTGTAAAACTCAAGAAAAACTATCCAAACGGCCATGTTCAAATTGACTAAGTGTGTCCAAAATGACAAAAAAAAAACGTCTGCAAAGACTAAAAAATGTCCGAATCAACACATCTGAATTTACAAAAAATGTCCAAATTGACATTGTCCTCTATAGCGTTAAACATCATGAAACACTTGCAAAATGTCCAAAAACACATTCAAAATGGCATTTTGAAAATTATGGGCCATCTAAGAGCCCCCTAAGGTTTGACAAACCAAGCTATTCTTTGGCTAGCATGAGTACAAGAAAAGGGCACTTATACCTATGGCTACCTTGAATGAAGGACCTAAGCCATAGACACAATCTAAAACAATAAAAAAGACATTGCCCTCATAAAATACGTAATTGCACTCACTAGTTATTATCCAAGTACTTCACTCATCAATTCAAATAGAGTTAAGTAGAATTTATAATCCTATTGTACATTTGTACCCAAAGTTTTTGTCCAATTGGGATATCATAATGATATAGTTTTCATGATTGCATTGAATTCAAAGGGTGAGTAGAAGTAAGGGATTAGCAATTTGTTTGTTGTAATGAGTACATGTTTTAAGACCCCTTTAGAGTCTTTGTATGGGGGCTCTTGGAGGGCTCAAATTTCTCCTAATGGAATATAGATGCAAAACATTGGGAGGTCCCCAATGTTTGAGGTTATAAAAATTTCTTAATTACCTGAAAAGTTTGTAACTACAATAGTTTAAAAAGTCATCATTTTAGAAACATACTACAAGAATGGTATGATTAAAGAGAAGTAATATTGTCAATATCAAACATAGTGAATGAATGTCATATCTAGTGCACAAATAATGTTGACACTTGACACAGTGGTCATATGAATTTTTTAAAATGTGAGCAGAGATAAAGAGAACTTGAAGCTGTAATAGAGTTGTGGACAAAAAATTGTAATCCTCACTCTCATGCCCCTCCACCTCATTCAATTCTTCATCAAATCTGTGACTAATTACATATTTGAAATGCTAGGAAAGAGGGACAAATTGCTTTAACCCCTAGAGGACCAACTGTCCCTTGGGGGACAAGTGAGATTTTGGGCAGGTACCTACGGCTAAACTACTTTAGGTAATTTTTTGAAACTTTTATGGAAGATGGGGACCTCAAAGATCTACGTGGGTATCTAAACTTTTCTTCATTTTGACATTTATTGAAGAAGTTAAAAATGAATTTTTGCAAAAAGGTTCAAATTGGGCAGCCAAAAAAATTCTTAAAAATTGCATTAAAAATAAACAAAAATATGAAATAGATTCTTCAGACTTATTTATAGGTGGGGAGTTTTGAATCATTCAATTTTCATTAATGAGATGAAAGTTACAAGAAGTTTTTGTTTGTGTGTAGGCATGGTTTCTCTCAAAATCACACCTACTAGCTGACAAAAATTTCTCATAACTTTCATCTCATCAATGAAAATTGAATAAATCAAAGCTTCCCATCTATATATAAGTCTAAAGAACCTATCTCATATTTTTATTTATTTTTAATGCAATTTTTAAGAATTTTTTTGGCTGCCCAATCTGGACCTTTTTGCAAAAATTCATTTTTAACTTCTTCAATAAATGTCAAAATGAAGAAAAGTTTAGATGCCCACGTAGATCTTTGAGGTCCCCATCTTCCATAAAAGTTTCAAAAAATTACCTAAAGTAGTTTAGCCGTAGGTACCTGCCCAAAATCTCACTTGTCCCCCAAAAAGGGCTTGGTCCTTTAGGGGTTAAAACTTCATGTGAATTTAATGAAAAGAAATGTTAAGAAAAACATTGGAAAAAAACATCAAATCATGATTTAAATGCTCTTAAAATCACTACAAGTCCACCACCAATTTACCACCAATATGTTTTTAGTTTATTCTCAATATACAAGAGGCTTGCTTGAGTTAAGATTTTTTCAAGTTCTAAAGTGCATCTAAAATTCACAAAAATGTTGGTGGTGTTGATAAAAGTTGACAAACATGACATACATTTGTGCAAAATTACCTTTGTCATGAATTCAAGACATGAATTAGGAATACTCTACTCTTCATATTTTAATGTATTTTGCCCCCTTTCTAAGTTATTCAAATACATAATCACTTTTAGATTTGATGATATATTGAGTGTGTGGGAGGGATTTGAGTGAGGACTACAAATTTTGTCCATAAATTGGGTTGTTGAAGTGTCCAGAAGATACTCTAGACACCACTTTACACTAACTTCATGTTATCACATTTACGTGCACGTGCTTGAGACCTCAATACATGTGATAAAGCTTGAGTGTCCATACTGAAGTTTGAACAGTTCATGCTGTGAGAAAGAATTTGGCATACTGCACATCTGTGTTTGTGGAACCATGGTGGAAAAGTACAGCTTTTTTTTTTACAAATAATGGAGTGTAAGAGTTTGCCTCTATTCTGTAATTGGTAAATTTCATCTCCTTCTGACGTTTTGCAATAGATTAAGGCCTTTTAATCTAAATACAAAATCAAAAATTAACAAATACAATCTTTTGAGGGAAATTTTCAAATAGGCACAAAAACAAAAAATTATTATATGATAGGGGCACACTTTCAAAATAATTACAAAGAGGCATAGTTTCAAAAAGATAATTTATAGATTCCTATAAAATTTTGGTTTTGACATTGGTTGATTTAGATACATCACATTTGATGTTAACTAACTTTCAAAAAACTAAGAGACCTTTTCAAATTAAGTCAAAATAATTAAATTTTAGTAAAGGGTCTTAAAATTGTGCCTCTATCTGTAATCTTTTTTTTAATTTTTGTGCCCTTGATTTGAAAATTTTCAATCTTTTACTCGTATATCTCTTAACTCTTACATGTTCTCCTAAGTGAACAATTTGAGTTTTTTTGCCCTAGCCCCACAAACACTTACGCGCAATATAGGTTGGGATTAGATAGCATGATGTGTTGTGGGGCTAGTGTGGAAAATTTCAACTCTTTCACTAGCTAATTATTGTAAGAGATTAGATGTTTTCTTTCAAGAGATTGAATTTGGGAATTTGAATTCACATATGAATCCATAGACCATGATTTAGTCTAAAACCACAAGAAGGACAAAATTGGCAATATCTAGCATAAGGGGAAAATAAAATATTTACTTTTACTCTTTATTGTAAAAAATTTAAGATTTCTCCCTATCTCTTCAAAACGGCTTGCTATCTCATTCTAACACGCCGTATATCAAAGGGCAATTCACACTACATCTCACATCCCACGTTCCATCTTTGCAAGTTCCATCTCAACATTAGATCCAAGTTTAGTTGAGTTATTGATTAAAGACAAAAGAGAGTACTTAGGCTACAAAAATTCATGACTTTTTATGCAAAGGTATTGGTGGAATTGGGGCTACAAGTTGGGTCAACCAAAATGGTTGACCCAAACTTTGAATAAAATTCCACATTTAGATGGCACCAAAACTATCAAAAAGTAATGCCATGCAAGCAAAATGCAATAACTTGGGATGAAGTGTGAAGAGCCAAGTTCCACATTTTGGATTCACACCATTACATTCTCAAGATTCACTGGGTAGTGGGACAACTCCTAAAAGCATCTCCATTTTTGCACTTTAAAACTTGACACTTCAAGAGATTACATTTATTTTTGAAGGGCCCTCAAAATTCTTGTTCTCTAGCCTTGCACTTCAAAGGTGGCCCTTGCACTTCAAGTGTGTCTCATAAATAGTCATTTTACCATTTACCAAGGAGAATATATTGATAGAGCTCATTAAACTTAGGATGAATAGTGTATTGAGAGGTCATTGCTCTAACACATCAAGATAGAGTGCCATGAGAGTATTTCAAGGGATTTGGAACACTTATCATCCATGCTTGAAATGTGTCAAACCATGTTAGGGCAACGTTGTAAGTCCTTTGAGAGCATCTCCTGTCACCCATGAAATGAGCCCTGGTAATGGATTTGTGCCAATTCTTAACAACTTGCAAATTTTGAGTCTTCAATAACACTGCAATTGCAAATACGCACTTGTGGGGCTTACAAAATCAGCCACATCCATATCAAGTTCCAGCTTTCAACATGCAAGTCTCCTCCACGGCCCCTTGCGCACACTATTCATGCACGTAAAAATTGCAAATTGCCAAGGCATCATTCCCCAACCATGTGTACCATTGCGGCATATTCTAACAGAGGTGCTGATCATGAACCCTTCTAAACTATAGGAGAGTTTCAAGCCACACCCCACCACTTCATGCAAGTTCACGCCACTATCCCTTTACAAATTCATTTGCAGTGACCTTGTAGAGCGAGCCGCAAGAGATGCTCTAAGGGCCAGTTTCCAAGGGGACCGGAATTGGAGGGGGCTATAGGATGATCCGGGCAAAATAGAGCAAAAATTCCTAAAATCCTTACGTAGCATAGAGTTTAGAAGCAACATCCAAACATCCAATCAAAAATCTAGGAGTCAAGAAAATGTAGTCAATTTTTACAGAATCATACGCGCCAGACCCCTGCTGGACCCCTCCAGCGGAACCCATGGAAACTGGCCCTAAGCCGAGAGAACAGAGACTGTGATACTCGAAAGATGGTATGAAAGAGGCAGCTTAGATTTCCGTTTACTATCATTTACTATAATGAAAAATAGTAGACTGAATTCAATTACCCTACTCTAAACTTACTATACCGACACGTTGGGGTTTCAGCAAGAAAACCGGTTTTCCGCATGTTTCTTCAAATAGAGCAGGCCAGCTGAAAGACTGACACGCCATCCTGTCCTCCCCTTTTGTAGGGGAAACCATAACATCTCTCCAGCACAAAAGAAGATAATTTTATCCCATTGAAATGAATACAAAAGAACTGTAATATTGCCATAATTGCCCAACTGCCTCATTTGCCCCAACTGTAAAATTTCAACATATCATGTCATTAAAATATGTTGAATTATCATTCAATGGAAACAAAATTAGGCACCAGTAACGCCGGAACTTAGAACCTAGATGCCAAAGGGAAACTTTCTTAGTAGCTGTATTATTTTCATGGAATCTAATGGAACAGAATATTGCATCTAAAGACTGGTTCATAATTATCATTAGAATCCTAAATCAAACAAACCCAACGGGAACATGCTTATGAATTATTGTGATAAGTTAAGGGCAGTAATTTTTCTTTGTTATGTGATAAACGAGGAACTCCTGTCAAACCAGTAAATGCTGGAGATTAATGAACTGGAAGTTAATGTTTTTTTTGCCGTAGAACAAAGGTCCCGCCAAAGTACAAATTTACCAATGGAAGTTCCCGCCAAATTTACAAATTCTCTATGGAAGTTCCCGCCATAGTTTTACCCATTTTTGTAGCATTGAGGTAGAAGTACTCATGAGCCCGGAAGATTCAAAAAAACAATAGAGAGTCCGTCAAAGGAAATGGCAAAAAAAATTGCATTAAACTTGAAATTATTGTAGAAAAATAGCCCCTATATTTTCAAAAAAGTGTTATTGTAGTGTAAATATATGTGCAATATCTATTGCTTAGATGTGAAAATTTGGTTTAAAAATTAACCCCTATAGGACCAAGTGGCTGTTCAATAGCCACTTGAGAACTTGGGTAGGGTCATATGGAGTTAAATTTTATTGAATGTTCTCAAAATTGTTAAACAAGGTGCAAATATGTATCCCCGAAGTGGAAATCTAATTTGTTCCCCAATCGGATGCTCAGTTCAAAAATTATGTTGCCCAAAAGAAATTGGGCAATTCGGGCAATTTGAGCATCTTTGGAGAGTCTTATGCTAAAACTCTCATCAACTTTTGAAATTTGGCAAGTATGTAAATAAATAAACATGGTGTACAATTGTCAAAAAAAAAAGAGCTCTCACATCACATTTTGAAGGGAGTCAAACTTTGTTAACTATGTTCGGGCAGTTTCAAGAAAAAAAAAAATTCCTCTAACTTCAAGCCCTATTATTTTTCAATCTATAAATCTAGAGCTCTTCAAACTTTTTTTCACATATTCCAAATGATTGTCTCTAACTTTTTACAGTTCAATTTCAAATAAAAGACTTCCACATCGCACAAGAAATCATTAAAGAATCACTAATGTATTGCCAATTCACTTAACCTCCTTGCATTGGAGGGTGATTTAGAATAAGCTAGACTCTATATTTGCATCTGAAAATTTTCATGAACCTAACATCATATACTTGTGAATAGTCAAAAAGCTCAAATTTGTGTAGAGTAAAAAATTTACCCTAGGAAGGCTCAAAGTCTGTTGACTTTGTTTTGTAGGAATGAATTTTTTTGTTTTTCTCACTTCAAACATTATAATCTTACAATCCGCACGGTCAAATGGGCTGAATTTTTTTGCACACGTTGGTATATTGGTTTTACAAACTTTTGTACAGTTGAAATTGAGAGAAAAGATTTTTATTTCTGATTTTGGGCAATGCACTAAAACTTGGCAATTTCTAAGATTTTTTCTCAAAAAACACCCTTGGTCCTTTAGGGGTTAAACTAGTTGTAAATGAAAAATGATGGATTTGTAAGTTGAATGCCAAGCTTTTGTCAATGAAGCCCGGGTGGATAACTTACCGCATTTTAGATTTAGTGTGTGGCATAATATAGGGAGGGGTTTATTCTTTTCAGCTAAATATTATAACAAACTTAGAACTAATAAAGGGTACATTAAAAGGGCTACATTTATTATAAGTAATATAGGGTGAAAAAAACCTGGGATATTAATTATTGTTACAAGTAATGAAGGGACCAAAGACGTGAGGTATCCTATGGCAATTGTTGTATTTAGTCTAACAGGGTGGTATACAAGGTGCCAAGTGTTATTGGATGAAAAATGAGATCAATGATTGCAAGAATGACTATGAATTTTCTTGCATAATACATACATGTAAATGAAGATTGTTCACTTGCTTTGATTTTTAATTTAGTTACTTATGCACTTTAGAAGTTATATTATTATATGTTTTTTTAAAGAATATGCTCTTTGTTTTTATCTTACCTATAAGACTATGGTGCATGAACTCCTAAAGAACCAAGTAGCCCTTTGCGACTAGTACAATACAGGGTATTTTTCTTGTATTTTGAGTGCATCTGCATCTTTATTACAATTGAGATCAACAAAGAAGTTAGAATATAGATCAACGTTGTTCTAGTGAGGTAGTCAAGATTCCAAATTAAAACTTTTTGTTAGTAGCAAATGCCAGTTATACAGCAGTGTACATACTATGCGTATTATAGTAGCTCGGTCCTTTAAAGGTCAAACCCCTAAAATATCACTTTGCTTAACAATCCATGCTTTTTTTTATAAGTAGAATAGCCTAGAAAAAAAGAATTGCCTAGCTCTTATAAGTAATTGAAGAGGGCCCTAAAATAGGTCATTTGGCCAAATTATATAATCATAAAGACCCTTTTATTCAGCCAAAAAAACTAAATAGCCCCCTAAAAATTATGCACTTGCCGCAAGTGGGGTACCCAACTTTCTAAGAGTGATCCACCCAAGCAATGAAGCTCCAAATCATTCTAGACATTCAGGAGTATTTAATCTAATTTTCCCTCCCATCTTGTCACCCTAACCCCTAAAGGACTAGTGTCCCTTTGGGGGGACAAATGGGATTTTGGGCTTGTACTTACAACTAAACTCCCTTGTGTGTTTTTTTTAAACTTTTATGGAAGATGGGAAATTCAAAGATTTGCTTGGGCATGTAATTTTTTCTTCATTCCAACATTTATTGAAGAAGTTAAAAACAAATTGATAGAAAATGCGAGAAGGCAGGCAGCCCAAAAACTTTTTCAAAAATTGCATTTTTTTTAAATAAAAATACAAAATAGGTTCTTTATACTTATATATACATGGGGAGCTTTGAATCATTCAAATTTGATTGATGAGATGAAAGTTATGAGGAGTTTTAGTTTGCAAGTAGGTATGGAGTCTCTCAAAACCATACCTACCCACAAATAAAAACTTCTCACAACTTTCACCTCATCAATCAAAAATTGAATGATTAAAAGCTCTCCACATATAGGTAAGTCTAAAGATTTCTTATTTTTATTTTGTTTAAATGCAATTTTTAAAGAAGTTTTTTGGACTGAGCGCCCTCACCCATTTTTTGGAATTTTATTCATAAATTCTTCAATAAATGTCGGAATGAAGGAATGTTTTGTTGCTCACGCAGATCTTAGAACAACTCATCTTCCATAAAAGTTACATAAAACCACACAAAATAGTTTAGCTGTAAGTGCATGCCCAAGATCCCATTTGTCCCCCAAGGGGATGATGGTCCTTTAGGGGTTAACCTCTCATTGCCTAAGGGGATGATTTCCGTCCTCTAGCAATCCATCAATCCTATTTGAATTGCTGCAACTTTTGCTTAGATTATCCAAGTTCAATAAAATTTGTTGGCAAAGTTGCGCATACTAGTCTAGTTTCTATGATAGAATTTTCAGATCCATCTAAGACATATTCAATTTGTGAAATTCATTCAAAATTCAGAAGGTCAAATTGAGTTCACCACATTGCATTGTGATGGCTGCAACTTTGGGGGCTTGTATCTTTTTCATCAAATGTTTGTTTTCACCAAAACTTGTTGTGTTTTGTTCTTCATAAAGTCTAGTAATTGTGGTGGAATTTTCATGTCAATCCAATTTTTCTTAAATGTTTGGGAGCAACTCAAAGTTCAAAATCTACACATTTTTGCATAATAGGGAACTTTGGTGGCTTATAATTTTTCATGGAAACTTTTTTTCAGCAATTGTTGATGAAAAAATTGCGCATACTAGTCTAGTTACTGTGGTTAAATTTTCATCTCAATCCAAGAAGTTATGAGTGAATGAGATGTATATTAGTAGAGGGAGGTTTAGCCATAGATGTGATTTTTTGCTACTTTTTTCACTATTTTTTAACATTTCAAAACAATCTTGCAAACCCAAACGAATATACTGATTGATATTTTCTTTCACCAATGTCTTTGTGTATTGGTTTGAATCACTTTGCATTTTGATTTTTCTTCATTTGAGTAGGTTTAGAAATCAAAAATCACCTCTAAATGTGTTTTAGGAAAATGTTAGTATCCTTTTTCAACACTAAAACATTATAATCTTCCAATCTATATTGTCAAATGACCCCAAATTTGATCCACATCATCTACATCATGCACACTATAAGATTGTACAATTGAAATTTTTGTATTCCATTAGAATTTAGACCTACTACACTTGAAAAGCAAGAATGCGTTTAGGCCTCTTTGAACCTTAAGCATTGAGGCGTTAAGGAGCAAGTGATACTCTAGACTAACCCTTTAGGGAGCAAGAAATTGGCTATATATTTTTTAAATGAGAAGGTGAATCATAAAGTACTAACAATTTAAATGGTTTTCAAGTAAAAGTTGTAGACTTATGATCTTTATGTTGTATATGATTGGAATCACCATTTACAATCACTTATACAACAACTTTTGAAGATATACATCAACATTGCTTTTCAAGATGATTAAGAAATGAGGATAAATAATTTTCAAAGATTTTCCTTTGTATTTAAAGCATTGAGTTCTCGTTGTAGTGATCTTTTAAGTTTTTCCGTTATAAAGTTTGTTTGGAGTTCTTTTTTGGGGGTAATTTATTTAAATTATTCTTTTTTTATATGTTCCAAAATCTTACATTTCATTATTATGGAAAACTTGTAGACTTTCTATTGTAAGACTTGTATTCAACAAATGTTTGAAATACTATTGCTAACGCATAGTAAAATGTGAATGGATGAAAACCAATATTGACATGTTTACATTCATGAGTCAATCAAAATTTGATTGTCATCGTAAGCAATGATAAGAAAATTTGGGATTAAGCAACTCAAGATTTTCAAATTCTACTACTTTAACCTTTAAATCACAATTGTTTGTTCAATAGCCAATTCAAAGTTTGGGTAGGTTCATATGAAGTTAAGTTTTGGCTGATATTTTTTAAACATGGAGACAAGGTGCACATAATGAACATCTTTGTGTGAAAAAAGAAGCTCTAATTGGATGTTGAAGTAAAAAGTTATGTTGCCTGAAAGAATTTGGGCACCTTGGGCAGTTTGGGCATCTTTGAAGAATCTTATGCTAAAACTCTCATCAACTCCTCAAACTTGGAATGTATGTAACTAATAAAATACAATATACAATTGTCAAATAGATATATGTGAACAAACAAATAAATAAATAAATATTGTTAACTATGTCCGAGTGGTTTCAAGAAAAAATAGTTTCTTCTAACTTTATCTTGCATACCATTAATTCCAAGACCTTGAAACTTTTTTCACATATTTCAAATGTTTGCCTCTAACTTTTTACCATTCAAATTTCAAATGAAAGATTTCTTCATTGCTCAAGAAATCATGAAAAAATGACTAATATATTGCCAATTTACTAAACCTCCTTGCATTGCAAGGTGATTTAAATTGAGCTAAATTTTATTTATGCTTTTGAGTTTTTTTTGTGAGTGAACCTAGCATCATGTACTTGTGAATAGTCAAGTACCTTGTTTTTTTGTAAAGAAAAAAATTTACTTTAAAAGGGCTTGAAGTTTGCTAACCTTGTTTTGCAAGAATGGAAGAAAGTTGTTTTTCTCACTTCAAGCATTATAACCTTATAATCTACATGGTCAAGTGGGCCAATTTTTTTTCACACATTGTATTATTTGTACATTATACTTCTGCATGGTTAACACTAAAAAAAAGTTTTTATTTTGAATTTTAAATAAATCATCAAAAAGTGGCCGTTTTGGACTTATTTTCCTCTGCAACACCCTTCGGGCTTTAAGGGTTAATTAGATGAATGTAAAATTTCGCCTCTAATATTTGACAAGCTAAAATCTTTTTTTTTCACTTTTGGGTTGTTCAATATCTTCATTGCTTCAATAACTATTGGCCATACATCCTACCGTAAATAATCAGTTTGTTTCATTTTAAATTTTTTTGATTCTAAATCGAGTAAGTATTTCTGACGACTACTTTGACCTTCACCAAATCATCACTTCTATATATTACGTAAACTACGACAAAAGTACTTAAATATATCAAGTTTAGCACACCCATGACAATACCGATGCATCATAGAAGACGGGGAATTGACATAGGCACACCTGGGGTTTTTTATATGGACACTGGGGGGTGAGTTTTTGATAGTTACCATCAACAAGTTGAATTTGAAAAATTTGAATTCAAATTTGGATGTAGAGATTTTGGATAAAAATGGAATCATAAAGGAGGTTTTAATTGAACAATGCCCAATGGAAGGGTTTAATTTTTTTTACAAATAAGGATAAAAATGATAATTTACCTTTTAGTTAAGCTTTTCCATTGGAAATAGTTCAATTGTAACCTCCTTTGTGATTTTAGACTAAATCAAGGTCACTAAATCCAAATATATAATTCAACTTATTGATGATAACTATCTAAAATTTACCCCCTCTATGGTGTCCACATAACAAAACCCACTTTTGTATGTATCAATTACCTATATTTTTCATAAGAATTGGTAATGTTAAACCCTTAAAGATATTGCCTACCAAAAGAGTTGGGTGTATTTGTACAAAGACTATCTAGCACTTAAAGGAAATGGCTTTATGATAAATGCCAGAAATTCTCCAAAAATCCTAGTTGACTAGTACTATGTTTATGGAAAAACCTCTTTCACAGGAAAAAGGAAAAACAACTAGTGGTATGTTTGTGACTTATCTTGAAATTTACAACTCCAATGGGATCATGTGCTACCAAAGTGCCCCATCCGTATACAACATGGGAAAGCGTATAAGAAACAACAACATCCTCAAGGGGTTCAACCCTTAACCCCTCAACGCCTAGCAGCAAAAAACTTGCTCTATTCCATGTGTTTCTGTGATACTTGGGGCATTGAGGGGTTAAAGGCCCAACTGTCCCCTCAGGGTACAAATGGATTTTGGGCATGTACCTATAGCTAAACTACTTTGTGTGATTTTTTGGAACTTTTATTGAAGGTGGGGAATTCCAAGATCTACTTGGTCATCTAACTTTTTCTTCATTCCAACATTTGATGAAGAAGTTATCAAGAATTTTGTAAAACTAGGCAAGAAGGGGCACTTTGGGCATGGCATCTCCTTTGTAAGTGGGTGTTGACTCCAAAGAGGGTTAGCCCTTGTGGGCACAAGGTGTGGACACTTGGACTAACAGGAGTGGAGTAGAAGGTGCCCATCTTGGAGGACTCCCAAACCCCAATTCCTTTTGGCCCTTTTAAAATTTGGTTATTTTCAATTTTTGAGTGGTTTTTGTACATGTTTTTTTATTAAATTTTCTCAAGTTGTAGTAGACTAATATTCCTTGGTTTTCACAATTTGGATGAATGAAATTTAGATTTTTGAATTTACATAATTCCTCCAATTTTGCCTAGTGTATATGCAAATTTCAAGACCTTATAGCATTGCAAGATTTTACAAAATATGATTCACACCTCCAATTCATTTGAAAATTCTCCCACACTTACCTAACTTGGTCTTCTGCATTGGAAAAATAAACCTCAACTTTGCATAGAGCAATTTTTTGATATAGGAGCGATCAAAGGCTTCTAAACTTTTTGGCCAATAAGATTTATTTGTTTATTTTTATTTTTCATTTCAGATGTCAATATCTCACTCTTGTACATCTAGAATGAATTGATTTTTTTCCACAAGTACCTCCCATAGTCTAATGTAAGATCGTATAGTTGGATATGTAAAAAAAAACTTTTATTTCTACGTTTCTACTCACTCCCCAAAAAATGATAGTTTTTAGTGATTTTCACAAGAAAAAATGGCTTGGGCTTTTAGGGGTTAAAGAGTACCCAAATCAAATTCATTAAAAAATGAAGACTTTTGTTTACTGAAAGTTGTACAAGAAAATTATTTTCAAAATGCCACTACCCACTACATTGATGCAATGTGTTGAATGTAATGTATTAAACGTCTAGTATTTTGGTTCAGTAGTTTCTCAACGGCATGTTGGAATCAAACCAAAAACGTGAAAACTTGGGAGCTAAAATTTTCCAATCTCATTTTCCGAACACAAAGAAGTATTCGTTGCGGCTAAATTCAGGAAGTCTAAGATACATTCTCAACAGCTGTACAACTAAATTCTTGAGAGATAATAATGTCAGTGAAAAGATCATTAGTTTTGATAACAAAAGAGGTGGACTTTCTAACTTTCCATTCTGTGACTTTCTCCAAAGTTTTCAAAAATATAATGAAGTTGTTCTCTATCAAGATGGTATTCACGCAATCTAGAAAATAGAACATTCAAGCGATTTATCTTACACCATTTGCTTGCAATGACATGATGTTTGTAGGACATGTGTGTGTAAATGTTGCAAATTGTGAATTAGCAACACATAATACCATGTACTGATAATCATGAGCATATTATTTACCACTAATACTAAACTAAGGGAGAAAATTAGAAAATGTACTTCTCTTCTCTCACAAAATAGGCTGAAACTTAGATAGTCCAATTCTAGGTAAGAAATGTACGTTGATTTTGTCATTTCAAATTTTGGTCAGTTTTAGAATTACAAGTATGAACATGTAACAAATATGAGCATGTAACTTTGCTTTAGCTTTAGAACATTGAAAACACTGTAAAGCTTGCTTGCCACGGAAGAAGACGAAATTGACAAATTAAAAAATAGGGACAAAAATTGACTTTATCCTTCAGTGTAAATAAATTAAAATTCTCCACCTTCAATCCACAAATACGGTAAAGCAACACGTCAAGTCAATATTGTAAAAATACGGGATACACAATCAATCCATAAACATCACGGATTTAAAAAGCCAAAAAATTGTGAATGACTTTTACAACGGCTTTGACCAGTTGTCACCACCGAAAGCACGTTCGGGATGCCACACGTGAATGAATTCGTAACGAATGGATCGCTTGCGAACGAATCGCCAACGAACGAGCCACCAACGAACGAATCGCCAACGAACGAGCCACCAACGAACGAATCGCCAACGAACGAGCCACCAACGAATGAACTAAGCTTACCAAAGAGGAACGAGCAGTGACGCAATCCACCCATTGCGGAGAAAACGAGAATCTGGCGAGGGGAAACGCGGAGCGCGCTCGGAGACTTGGGCAATGGAAGAATGAGGAACTTCTGATGGTGATGGAGGACTGATGTCGTTCGCTGTTCCGTGATGGTGGATGCTCTCCACGTCAACCGATGCCAACAGAGGGCACTGCGCCAGTGCGCCCTACCACACTCTATTTCGGGCGGAGCGAGGGGGATGGGGACTGGAGCCTCAACTGCCGGATGCACGGCGGCCGCCAAGCTTTTCCGCAAAACCGTTGCCTTAGTTTGGAAAACGGCAACCTCGGATCCTCCCCAGATGGCTGTGCATTCGAGGGCGCATACTCTCGTTCCCTCGATGCTCTGGTGTTTTCCTCTGGCGGTTCACAGCGAGGACCGCCCTCAGGCGCATGGAGGAGCAGCAGATTCGCCATGGCGGGATGGTTTGCATCTGTTTCCATTTGCACCTCCTCATCTTGCTCGTCTCTGCAACATGCTCTTTGACCGGAGTGTGTGGTTAGTGCCCTGGTGTGGGATCCAAGCGCTGGATCGACACACTGGAATGCGACCAGCTTGATCTTTGTACACTATGGGATCACCACCCTCGTAAAGAGTTCCAGCGGCATCGTGTGGCCATGCCCAGAATTAGGTCACATTGTCGACGCGTGTGGCGTGTGTAACGCCTGTTGAGGCCATGATTGTTGTTCGCGGCTATGGCTACTCTAGACGGTGCTGCATCTGTTCAGAAAAATCCCGTTGAAAATCTCCATTCCGTTTTTGAATTTAGGGTTTAGATCATTGGCCTCCCATGCTTGAATTCCCTTGTAGAATGCGTGTTCTCGTTCTAGGGTTGGTTGCTAGTTGATGTGCTCCACAGGATCACGGTTTGAGCTAGTCAGGGCGAGTGAGTATTCACCGTGATTTTGAGCGATGCTGTGATAGTAGTTGTCTTAGGTAGATTGTTAACACAAGGCGGATTCCCGAGCTTGAAATTAGGGTTTCCGGGATGTGGAATTGAAGGCGAAGAATGTTCTACTCGCAAGCACAGAATTGTTTGCTTTTGCAATTGTAGTAGTATTCCAGAATGACGAAAAGAAAGCATGTATGGGAGGCGATGGCATCCACCTTGCTTTCAGTGATCCTACTCCGTGTTGTGTTGGTGACTGGTCAAGACCTGGCATCCGACACCAGCGCGCTTCTCGTATTCAGCACTTTGCAAAACCCGCAAGCTTCGAAGTTCAACTGGATCAACACAACGTCGGCGTGCACCTGGTTTGGCATAACCTGTACCAATAATAGGGTTACGGAGCTTCGGTTACCAGGGAAAGGTCTCAGAGGAGTCATTCCTCCCGGAAGTTTGAGCAAGATTACCGAACTCCAGACCGTGAGCTTGCGTGGCAACAAGCTGACCGGGGTTTTCCCCGACGACCTCGGAGGTTGCAAAAACTTGCAGCAGTTGTACTTGGCAGGCAATAACTTCACTGGATCTCTACCCGATCTTCCTGCGCTTTGGCCACAACTGACCAGCTTGACCTTGGACTACAACAGGTCAGTGCCTGATTTTTCATCTAGCATTCCGAAAACTGGATTGCTCATTTGCCAAAACTCTAGACAATTTGTGCAACTCTAGACAATTTGTGCAGATCTAGACTTTTTACATTTACCCACCGGTCTGCCTTGTCGTTGACGTGTCTGGATGTTGTGCTGTCGACAGCTTGAACGGGACCGTGCCAGAGTCACTAGGGCGGCTCCCACAGCTGACGGTGCTGGTCCTCCGCAACAACTCCTTCTCCGGGAGCATTCCATCGTTAAACCCGGGCACTCTGAAGGTACTCGACGTCGCCAACAACAACTTCTCAGGAGCCATACCTGCAACACTCTCTCGATTCCCAGCGGACTCTTTCACTGGCAATCCTGGCTTGTGCGGTGCTCCTCTTGGATCCCCATGTCCATCCTCATCTCGGAAACACCATGGTTTATCGGTAGGCGCCATTGCTGGTATCGTCGTGGGAGGAGTGGCGTTTCTGGCACTTCTTATCGGACTGCTCATCTGTTGTCTACTCTGTGTAAGAGAGCGCGAGAGCGAAGACTCATCATCACCCTCAGCTCGAGCTGGACCGGCTCGTGAGAAGAGCCGAGAGAGACGAGCAGTAGTAGAGCGATATGGAGAAGAGTATGCCATTGCAGTGGCAGGGGAGCCGCCTGTGAGCACCAACAAACTGGTGTCGTTCTCCCTGGTGTCTTTCGATCTCGAAGATCTGTTGCGAGCTTCAGCAGAAGTCCTGGGCAAGGGCAGTGTTGGCACCGCGTATAAGGCAATCCTGGAGGACGGGACCGTCATGGCGGTGAAGAGGTTGAAAGATGTGCCGACCAACAAGAAGGACTTCGAGACTCTGATCCAGGCTGTGGGAAAGCTGCAGCACCGCAACGTGGTGCCTGTGCGTGCTTACTACTACTCCAAAGATGAGAAGCTCCTTGTCTCTGAGTTCATGCCCATGGGCAGCCTCGCTGCTCTCCTGCATGGTAAGCTGCCTTGCCTTAACCTCTAATTGCTTACTCCCTCTGTCCCCCTAAAAACACCCGAAAACCTTACTTGTGAAGGATTAAGGATTAACTGTGTTTTTGGTCTTTGTGCTAGTGACACATGCATTATATAATCAATATACCATCTACCAAGTGTATGCATAATCACCAGTTTTGATGTCGCTGTTTGGGCACCCAAATTTCATGCAAAAAGTACCATATTTGTGCATGCTGCCAGCTCCTCATTATTGATGATTTAAGGATTAGTAGCAACAATGGTACCTCACATGGGCAAAGCCAAGCTTGCTAGGAGCGGAATGCTCTCTAATGGCTTAACTTACCCCATGAGATCATTGAACATGGCGAACGGCAAACGCTTTCTCAGCGCTTGAAATCAGCGAAAGGGAGCCTTTTAGTGGTACAAGAAATGTGTGTGATATGGAGCTTTTTAGAGGGACAGAGGGAGTATAAAGTTTGGCTTTTTTTTTTGCTTACTATACTTTCTGAGTGACGCTGATTAACTTTTGCGTTGGTGCAGGCAATCGAGGACCCAATCGTATTCCTGTGGATTGGCTTGCTAGAGTAAGGGTCGCAATCGGCGCTGCCAAGGGACTTGCGTATCTGCACGCTCAAGGCGGACCAAACTTTGTGCATGGGAACATCAAGGCAACGAACATTCTACTCAACAGAGACGGCGAAGCTTGCGTTTCTGATTTTGGACTCTCGCAACTGTTGGGCTCATCTACTGCTCCCTCTAAAGTCGTTGGCTACCGAGCCCCGGAGGTTGCTGTCACTCGCAAATTGACTCAGATGTCAGACGTCTACAGCTTTGGAGTGGTACAAAATCACAAACTCCTATACCCTTGAATTGTTACAAGATCTACCTTCTTTTCATATTATCGGTAGTCACACCTTCTTCTCTCCATTCTCAATCTTCAGAGAATGGGGTGGTGGCACTCTCTCCTTGATTTGCGGAGGCCCTATTCTCCGAAGATTGAGAAGTTAGCCCTATTCTTTGAATATTGAGAAGTTCTTCTCTTCACCTCTAGAGGAGAAGAATGGGCGTGAAGAAGATTTAGCACGTGAAGTTTTTACCCATGTGTGTCTCTTTTTTGTCTCGCTCTTCTTGCTTTCACCCTCTTTGTAGATGGAGAACTTGGTTGAGTGTGTGAATGCAACTTGCTTTCTTACTGCATCACCACTTTTTCTCCATTCTCCACCGCCCAAAAAAGAGGAGTCACATCTTCTTCATGAAGAAGTGCTCCCATCGGCTCCTATTTCCATTCCACAACTTCTCATTCTTCACATTCTTCACCAGATGTTTCACTCTCGGAGGGGGGAAGGTGTGACTACTCCTATTCTAAGAATGTTTGTAACTGTTTGTTTGACTATGACTTCTTTTTTTGTAGCTACTTCTGGAGCTGCTGACAGGGAAGGCACCTATCCAACCGTCGTCCAACGGCGAAGCAATCGACCTGCCACGCTGGGTGCAGTCCACGGTTCGGGAAGAATGGACAGCAGAAGTGTTCGACGTGGAGCTGTTGCGGTACCAGAACATCGAAGGAGAAATGGTGTCCATGCTGAAGGTTGCAATGCAATGTGTGGACGTTGTTCCGGAGAAGCGACCCAAGATGAACACCGTGTTGTCTCTGCTCGAGGATGTGCACCCTTTCTTCATCGTCAACGGTGCCGATGCTGCTCGAATCTCTGAGAGCGCCTCTGATGAAACGGGTCGAGACGGTGACAGAGACTCCTTTCGAAGAGACGCTGCGTCCGTCTCTCGCACACCGTGAGCTTTTCTTTGCTTGTGTAAAGATTGGTTTATCCACGTGGAAGTTTTGAAGCTTTTGTGTGGTAGCTGTGAGCCTTTTACCTCGGAAGTCCCCTTGTGTTGATGTGGAACAGGTTGCGTTTCTGTGATTGAACTGCCATCAGTCAATGCTGATAGTGCAGCTCTTAGAATTTGAAGCAACCTGAATCTGATGTTCCAGTAGTGAAAAAAAGTAGTGGGGACAACTTTCTGCTAGTCTGTATGTTTGGTGTAGAGCGTAATAAAGTTAAATTGGTAGTTGATTTTGATGGTTTCTTAAGCTTTGAATCACACCGTTTTTTGTAAATTTGAGGATTGTGGACGTTGTGATTCTTTCAGTTCCTTTTGTGCCTATGTATCTGAAGTACAGTAGTGATCTTCTGTCCTGAGTTTATAGTAGCCCGTTGCAGGTAGTGGATCACAGTGTTCTCAAACGTGGTTAAATTTAGTAAAACTGCACCAAATTTCTTCAGCAGCTACAAAAAAAATGTATACCAGTGTAGAAGTTGAGTTTTGAGCTCATTTAGCAATGTTTTTAGGCACTCAAGCTAACTATGAATGTAACATTTGGGGTCACTTGGGGACAATGCTTGTGAAGGTACAGTACAGTCATTATTCTGCAATAGAGTGTTAGACGGCCTTCTCCAACATAATTATCTCAATACACCTTGCAATATATTTTTGAGTTTGAAGTTTAGTGGTGAATCTAATTATAGTTTTGTTCGGTAAGGGGCTACTGGATCCACATTGTTGAGTGCTTCTCCTGGACATGTAGTATATTATATTAAGAAAATACAAATCCACCAAGGTTCTAGATTGTCTTGTATTTGTAAATTTCACTATACATAAAACAAATGAGTTCTTTCAACTGAAATAATAAGAAGTTTAACATTTGTCGTATACCACGATGTTTTCAACCATATCATTTTAGTTTATCATACCAAGTTTCAAATAAACAGAAAACAGAATGTTATTATTGTGTTGATGCAACGAACTTTTGTAAGAGGTTGATGGTCTCAACAGCTTTTAAATGATTTGAGTAAAAAGGTACTAATGAACCTTGCATGAGCAATTATTGTCAAATTTGCCTACTGTGCTAAAAGTGAAGTAGCAAATAAACCTTGTATGAGCAATTATTGTCAAATTCGACTAGTGTGCTGAAAATGAAGTAGCAATTTTTTTTACCTGAGTTGGTGTCATTTATTTAAGGGAAAATTTCTTTGATATCCCTGAAGTTTGCCATATTTTCATAGATACCCTTGCTTTTTTAGAAATATCACATACACCCTTGGACTAAAAAACTTAGGCATTTGTTTTGTTATGCATGTCACTTCCTTCTCCTTTTGTGCGTACACTACTTTCTTGTTGTGCATGTGCACAAAGGAACAAGGGAAGTGACATGCACAACAAAACAAACATTTGAAAATTTTGGTCCAAGGGTATTTGTGAAATTTCTGAAATAGCAGGGGTATCTATGAAAGTATGGCAAACTTCAAGGGTATCCATGAAATTTTCCCTTCGTTTAATGTGTATTGAAACCATATATAATATTATATTAGCCTTAGACTTTATACCTTGTTGGAATCAAAAGACCTTTCTTGCAATAATTGAGTTTGCCTAATTTAACCCCTAAATGCCCAAGACACCAAATTTTGGTGTTCAAGAAACTTTGAAACCTTGTTGAAGGCATAGATATGATTGTTTTAGGGGGTTTTTTTTTTGGAGAAGTTGCTAGCTAAAGTTAGCTTTAGAGTTCAATTCTAATATCCTCTATAGCTCATTTCAATTGTTTTTGGTGAAAACTAAACTGCATGCATACCTCTCGCACACAAAAAAGTGTTATTAATAGTGTCACTAACAAGCTTATGACAAGTTGCCACATTGAAAAGACGGACATTGAGTTAAGAATAAAGTGAGGATTTCCCTTGGGCACTCCCTTGGGTAGTAAGGGCCTCTTACTCAAATTTTGTCATCTAAAAAATCTAAATGTGCTTTTGTACTAATTTTGATTAGAATACTTTTGTTATACGTATTCAAATTCATTCTCCATTGAGTTCTCTTTCATTCGTACTGATTTGTGGTCAATAATTGGAGTTAAAAATAAAATTTGTATTAGGTGGTAGCTCTTTAACAATTGCATTGCGAGCTCATATGTGAAAATGTAGTTATGGATTTGGAAGGGGGGTCATTAGTTTTGAAGTAACAACAACAAATACTAAATCATCATAAGTGGTTGTTTCCCATTTTTGTACACAAAAGTTACCATTTTTTGCATTAGAAATTTCATGCGGCTCAAAAAAAGAAAAACTAGAAATATCCATCCAATTCAAACCAAGACGTCCACAACCTTTGGACAAAATCGTGAGCAATCTCAATTTGGTCAATCCTAGGGTTTCGTCTGGTATGGCATTCACATCAAAGGGACGTCCATGAGGATGAGTCCATGTCATCACCTTTTCTTGCCAAAATTGAAGAGGAGCTCACTTGTGGTGAACAAGATTTGAGGTCACCTTGGGAGGTGACCTTAAATCTTGTCCACTAGACAAAACACTCCCTTTCACTTCATGTGAGGTAAACACAAAATCAAGTCAACTAATAATAGAAGGAATAAAAGTGCTCATCTACCGGACATCCGGTGCCCGGTGTGAAAGCATTCACCAAATAGACAAATACATGATGGTATGGCAATTTCCCCTCCAAACTTTGCCGGATGAAACACTGGACATGGGCTTTGTCCGGTGGCTTCTGACGTCCTGGTCTAAATATGACCTCATCCACATTTAGTCACAAATATCTTAAATTTGCGTGGCCTTTTTGGAGATTATTTTGGTAGCACCATCTAAAAGCCTTGAATTTCAAAATCTTACGATTACAATTTTGTTTTGATGTTTAATAATGATCATACAAGGACAATTCAAAAACTTCAAAATTACTTTCAAAAAACAAGAAAAACACCCTTGGGCATTTAGGGATTAACAATTAGTGTTACTGTTGAATACTACTTTAATGCAAGCTAAACTATTATGGCACCAATTTTAAAAAATTAATAAAAAATACAATTGAAAGATATTGTTTGTGTTGGCAATTAGTGTTGATAACACTACAGTGGGAGTGTTGTTGACATTTAGTGCAGTTTGCAATTAAGGTAGAAGAACCTAAATAAGACAACATTTGTTTTCAGACACCAGTAAATGATTATGTATCTAATCCATCATATACCCAAATCAAACATGCAAATTAGGTGAAGTTGCTACCATAATTGAGTATTGGAACACAAATTGTGTAGGTAGCAGAATGTGGCATGATCTTTTTGATGTCGCATGTGCATTTCAATACAAGCAATTCAATGAGGGCCTAGTGTCCACAATAAATGTGTCTAGGAAGTTATTTTCAACAATTCGTAGTTTATTCATACAATCTCTAAAAATTCCAAAAACAATTTTCAACACTCTTTGCTAGTTTCCTAACCCTTCTACAATCTCAAAATCTTGATGCACACTCTAGTGAATTGATTTAACAAAAGTGTCACATTTAGGTGCTTCTACCTTAGTGTTGCTTCCATTAATTAACATATTTAGTTTAGTGCAAAAAAGAAGGACCTTTTCACACTTGCAAAGTATATTACAATATTTTCCATAACCATTTTTCCTTAATTGCCATTGCTCCGGCTCAAAATCAGTCCACCTTCTCAAATATATCTCATGTGTACATGCTGTTTTTCATAGGTTTCAAAAATGTACAAGCAGTGTACATTTGAGAAGGTGAACCATTATAGAGCCATATGGCCTTTTCACTTCAAAATTTTATAACTAATTCCATAAAACTCCAAAAAATATGAAACAACTTGGGTTAGATGTCAATTCTACTTGTCTTTCAAGGAAAAATTACTGAAAAATAGTTCATGAAGTTTCACGTCCCCAGAAATCAGTTTCAGCCCTTAGATGGTCCATTCATGAGCCTCCTACCTTAGCCCTTTTGCTTTTCCAGGAGCAGGGCTGTGGATGAGTCTGCGCGGCACGAGCTCCAGCGGGCGATGAACGCGGCCAAGCCATCTGCATCGCAACACGCACTGCACCAGAATTCCAAGCATTAAGCTTAACCAATTTTGAGGCTGCATCGCTGGTGCTGCGACACGGCGAAGAAAACCACCACAATCCTCATCGTCGTCTTCTTCGTCTTCTTCGAACTGACATTGTTGGTTTCGTATCCAGCTATGGCGAACTCAGCTCTGCTACTCTCGATGGCTCTACCCACTTTGAAATGTGAGTACTGCACTTGCCTTCACCGCTTCTTCTGTCTCCCACTTCACCCTTCCTTAGCAAATAATTCTCATCATCTTTTCTTTTCGTTTCAGGTAATTCTACGCACAATGCAACGTTCCCGCTTCATCACCAATTGCGCTCTCTCCAGCCGCACCTCAAACCCTATCTCCAACCTACCACTCGCTTCCAGCCTCGGCCTGTATCCACCCGTGCTCTTGTACGCTCTGCACTTTGCCTCATTTGTTGCTTCACTTGCTTTACTACTGCCATTCTTTGCATGCATGCTTCTAAGTGACGACATTTGATGAAATGGCTTCTCTTGTTGCAGTTTGGATGGAATAAAGCACCGGCTAAACCAGTTTTGAAAACGGTAGTTCCCGAGCCTGATTATCGCATTCCTCTTGTGCTCCTAGGTATGTATTTATCTTTCTCTTTCTCATCTTTTGTAGACAAGGTAGCAGCACCCCTAAGCGCCATTGTCCCCATAACCATCACTTCCAAAATCTTGGAGAATCTGTGGAAGTGAATAGGTGTAACTACAAGGATGAACAACATGTGAACATGAATTGGTATTATGTGCAATTGCAGTCGGCTCTTTAAAAATTCACAACTTATTCTCACAGTATCCAAATAATACATTCAAAAGTGCAAACTCATCATTTTTCTCTTGCTAATAGGATTCTATAATTTGCTAGATGTTTATTAATAATCATCATGTTCAAAACCCTTAATTTGATGGTTATGGGTGCTGCTACCTTATAGAGAATTTCTAGTTTTCTTTAACCCTAGTATTCCGGTACTTTGAGAATTGGAACTAACATGAGATAGTATGATATTCAGAACTTAAGCATTCTTCTGCTCTCGTCCAGCTCTTTGCAATGACGTTAATGGAAAGATCAGCAAACCAGTGTACAAAGAGTTAGGATTCTTGTGTGGTGAATTGAGCAGGAACGGCTGGAGCACTGATTTACAATGACAATTTGCTCCCTGCTGCGCCACTTGGTCTTCTAGGGTTACTCCTCCTGGTTCAGGTTTTGGCCTTCACCATGATGATATCATTTTGTAACTAGATCGTGATTCTTTTCTTTTTCCTAGCACGGCCATTGCAGCAAATTCGCAATGTCATGTGCACTGTTTTGTACTTTCTTACCTCATCTATACAACATTCAGCATTGCATTCATCGTGCTTCTTACATGGCAATTGAAGCCAGAGGGGTTTGGAAGCCCCCTGTCTTCTTTACCAATATTTTTGATAGGCGTTTTCGTGCTTGATAAAAAAATTGGCTGAGTGTGCACATGTCACTTATTGTGCACTTTTTAACGAATGGACTTATTTTTTTGGCTTTGATGGATTTGTATACAGACTACACGAGTGAGGTTTGTTTTTGACAACGAAGGCTTGGTAAGTCCTCCATTGCACTTGTTGTTCATTCCCGTTATTGTGATTTCTCATTTATGCAATAAGTTCTCTTATCAGGTCTGTCAAGTTTGTTGAACCTCTTTTTGCACTCTGCTTAGGAAGAGTGATGAGTTCATTAGTCTAGGTTTGTTACATTTGAGTGACCTTGCGAATGAGCACAGGAAGAGGGATATGTATTATCACTTTCTGCCATCTCTGAAGGCATTTTGCCTTAAAGCAGCTTGCTTTATAAAGTAGAAAACGAGTTCTAACGGTGAAATGATTCCCAGACATATACAGATCTTCTGTATTACTTAAATTACCTTGTTTAGGATTTTGTATATCGTCCTGCGAAATTCATGAGAGGATGGCGATGGTGGAGTTGCAGGAAGTGAAGGTTGGAGAGGATTTCAAAGAATCTGGAGAGAATGTGTTTGTTGGGGGCAAGAATAGGTGGAGGTGAGTCACGTCAAACTGGTTGCATGAAAACTAAAGTGGAGGATACTATATGGCGTTACTTTAAGCATTTTAAAACATATGTATATCTTAATAATAAAAAATCCTGTGATCAGTTTGCTGCCCGGAATTAACCTTTTTCGTATTTTGTAAACAGCTACGCATCTTTTGTAAACTGGGAACTGTGGTGGCCGAACTTCCCTGTGCTGGTTTACTTCAAGGAGACCCAGACAAAACCAGAAGGCCAGATTCACTTTTTCCCTGTTATCTTTGTAAGTCATTTTCTGAACCGTTTTTACTGGCATATTTTCTTTTTGAAAGAATATGGTAAAACCTCTCCAAATTTGATTTCACATGTCATAACAAGATTTGTATACATGGAAGATGTTGAGGCAGCTGGTTGTTGGTATTGTGCAGAATGGAAAGCAGCTGTATGATGTCATGGTGGAGCGTGCTGGGCCTTCTAAAACTAGCGGCCCTAAAGAGTAGCTTCAGAAGAGTAAGGTCCTATATGTATGTGGATAATTGTTGTATCAATGTATATTGCTGAATCTATATAATTTGGTGATTGAAAAATGTTTTCTGGACATTTAAGTGCAATTGCAATGCCAGGTCAGTCACCATGCTTCCATAAGAAGGTGGCACAATCACCTGGACTACCACGTGCGTACGTACTTTCTTTGCTTCCGTAATTCTCCATGTCACTAGTTGAACATGTTTGTTGCCTCTGGCGGGTCTGGGGGTTGTTTTATAGAGACCATGCTTGGCTTAGTTGTATCTAATCAAGAGACCGTGTTGACTACTCATGCTTGTTTTCTAAAATTAATGAGCTTACATTTTGTACTTACATTCATGTCCATCATTGTTTACGTTGAATGGAGAAGTATAAAAAACACGAGCTTTATACTTAACTATTCAATAACAAGGGTTGTCTAAAAGCTAACTAGCAACGGTTATACAAAAGGCAAAAGGTTTGTGTATAGTGGGAGATGGTCCATTTTATGATCATAGCAGTTAGTTCAATAAAGACGATCATGCAAAAATTTGGAGGCCAACATGCTCATTGGTTTAAGCCAAAAAGCATCATCACCAGCCTTTAAACTTCATTTTTTTGTTGGTCGCGCGACAGGCACCCAACAATGCAAACAGGTAAGAAAATGTTGGACAGAAATGTAAGAAAATGTTGGACAGAAATGGATAGAACCAACGACTTGTGCACTTTCATCCACCAAATATACCAATTTTATTAGCTTTGAGCCAAATTTTGGCGAATGTCGTGTTTGCTTGGGGAGGGTCTTGGCAATTTCATCCACTTTTTCACCAGATTTTCTAGTGATATGGTAGCCAATCCGAAATCAAGGTAAGATGAGGGCGAAAATTTTCCAGGAATTTAAAGGCTGATCATCACTTATCTCAAATACTTTGGAAGAAACATCCCAAAAAATAAACTCAATTGACCACTTTTTAGTTGCCTTGTTGATAAAAGGGTAAACCACACCAACAAAGTTTGTCAAACTTTACCTTGGCAGTTAGTCACACTTAGCTTCCATACATAAGGAATGGTTATCTATTTTGATTTTGATTTGTTCTTTACTAAATTTGGACCCATGGAAATCTACTCTAATCCTTCAGTCCATTTAGATATGAAATACGTCCCATGACAAGTCCTTTTTTCCAAAGCTTGGTGCTGTGAGGGCAAGGCATTTTATTTTTGGAACCAATATCACATGTACAACCTAGTTGTCTCATACACTCTGCAAACTAGTGTCTTTTTTTGGGCCTCATGAGGCCACCTTGTTAGAAATTGAACCAATGTTTCTCTCCCTCTCAGAATACTCCATTCATGGGAGGGCACACGGCTTGTGGTAGGAGAAAAAAGAAACACTAGTGCAAACACAACAAGATGTGTCATTTTATTGTATTCTTCTTATCTTTAATAATTGCCTCCATTTTTAGCAGGTTTAGGGATGCTCCCTTTGTTTTGCCCCCACTTGGCTTTTCACAAAAAGAAGATATGAATGATTGGAGGACAATTTTTTATTTTCTTGGTTGAAGCTGTATAGCAAGGCTTACAAATTAGTCTCACATACCTTTTGTAAAGTGAGCAAATTAACCTCTATGTACCCTTGATAAACATTAGAATCTCATGTATTATTGAGCTCCACTTCTAGATCATAAAAATATAATAGTACAAATCTCTTAAAACATCATCTATGATTGTACTTGGTTGAATGTTGATATATCATGAAGGTAAGCTAGGTAAGAGAAATTCTAAATGTATAATATATTGTAGACTTTAAAGAAATATCTTAATGACATTACAATTCTTCTCAAAAAGCTATGTTTGAGCACAAAGATAACGCTTGTGGTGATCTAGAGTGTAGACAATGAACCTTCTATCAAACTTAATACTCTGTACTATATAAGAATGATAAGATTGTATTTACATTTTTCAAAATATCCTCACTTTTCCCAATCTATCTTCACTACTAAGGGTGCAAGGGGGTTGTAGCATGTAGATTTTGAGTTACTGAGACAAACAAAATTATGGTCTACAAAGATTTCACAAACAAGATTTTCATTTTTTCAAGAAAAGTCCTTCAATTTTTACACAAACTAGTTCAAAGCCTTGCACACAAATTAGGAGGTATCCAATGATCAAACTAAGTACTTTGAAATGCAAAAATAAATGAGTGATCCATAACAATTGCAAATGTCCTAAACAACAATGATTTAGTCATTTTATAATCATTATATAGTTGTTTAAGACATTTGCAAATGTTGTGAACCAATTACTTAAAACACTTTTTTCTTCTAGTATAGTTACAAATTTGAAAAAAAAAAATTTTTGCCTTCTAAGCATACTTGAATGTGTTTTATATATTTCATATAGCTCTTACTATGAGTGTTTGAAGACATCAAATGTCCATCTATGCATGCACTCTTAAGGATTAAACAAATTTTATATGGTGCAATCATCCTTGTCAAGAGCACTACACTTGCAAAGAAGGGATTTAAAATGACACCTTTGAGTAGTACTATCTAATAGTTCAAACTTGACTCTATTTTTAAATTGGTTGAAATTGTATATTGGTTTAATTCTTTATAACCAAGCAAATTATTTCAACTTTTGAAATTTTATAATCAAAATTTACTTTTTTTTAATGATTACAATGGATTTTAAAGAAGTTTGGGAGGAAAAGCGACTATAGATGAACAATTGTTTGATAAGCTTTGTTTCTGAATTTCAAATCTACCAAATGTAAAATTCAATTATTGTAACCAATATCTACCACTTCAACTCCAAAGTTAGGAAATGGTTTCTTGAAACAATCCTCTTGAGTTCTGTATTCCCTCCTTTGTCGTGAAATGCATATAATGGAAAGTGAGAAGACTAGCTATTAAAATAGGATTAATAGTTACAATGCAAGTTTCAAAAAATGGTTTCAAATCGAAATCCAAAAAGTGATAAGGTAGTTAGCTCTAAAAGCGTTGGATCTTTTTAACCTACCATGTAAGGTCACTAAAATGGTGTATAGAGGTTCTTGAATGGGTCACATTTTTTATGCAAAAATTGTACTTATGTATGCATAGTTTTAGGAACTTAAGAGGGTGACATGAGCCATTTTTGAGTGTGCTTATTGGTCATAATTGTGTTCAAATTCTTGGCTTTGTAGTGGTTGCTTTTAGGACTCATGGGCTCCATTTACAAACCGCTTTTGCATCATGAATGCTACCACCTATGATCAAGAATAGCTACTTATGCACCTTTTACTTCGATGAATTGCAGTTAATTCATACTAACTCAAAAAATTTCATTTTAAAGACCTATAGATCTGTGTCTTCTTTCAGCTTGTACCAAAAATATTTCCAAATTGCCAAATTGGCCTGATTCTTTCACAGAAGCCCCTTTTCACTTACCCCTCAGGTGCTCCATTTAAGAGCCTCCTACCTTAATTTGTGATTTGGTGCCCTTATTTGTAAATTTGGCCCTTAGTGCACTGACATTCTGACAATGGATGGTGTAACTTTGAAGCATGAGCCTCAGACTGATCACCGGGGTGCGTGGTGGAGCCCCCAAAGCTGATTTCATGGCAGGCACGGTAGGATTTTTTGATATTTCAATGGACTTCCTCACTTCCTTCAGTTCCTTGTCACCGGTTGGTCCCAACTCTCAAACAATGATTTGCATTTATAGCTCAGAATTCTAAATGAAACACGCAACTAAATTAGTTGAAAGTTCAAACTTAACACTGATTACCATATTCAATAAGGGGATTGATATGTCTACCACACCCTTTCAGCTATTCTACCACACCCAGGGGTAAATTATAAATTCCTACCATCAAACACTTGAATTTGAGGATTTGGAATTCAAATTTAGACTTAGAAACCTTGATTTTGTCTAAAATCATTAAAAAAAAAAAAAGTTGTAATTGAACAATACCCAATGAAAAAGTTTAGCTTGGGGAAAAAGTATTACTTTTACTTTTGTTTATAAAAAAAATAAGCTTTTTCATTGGGTGTTGTTCAATTAAAACTTTTTTATGATTCTAAACTAAATCACGGTTTCTAAGTCCAAATTTGAATTCCAAATTCTCAAATTCAGCTTTTTGATGGTAGAAATCTAAAATTTACCCTGGGGTGTGGTAGAATAGCTGAAAGGGTGTGGTAGACATATCAATCCCCATTCAAAAAACTAGAGAAATTGCACATTCCAAGTAATTCTGCTCTACTATGCTTGATGTTTAGTTTCATTAACCCTTAAACGCCTATAGGGCATAGTATATACGTTGACGTATAATTGTCATTTGCTACCAATAAGAAATTTCAATTTGGGATCTCAAGTAGCTCACTAGAACTGCATTGATCTATTCTCCAACTTCTTTGTTGGTCTCAAATGTAATAGAGGTGTGTATCCATTCCAAATACAAGAAAAATATGCCATATTGTACTGGCCGCAAAGGGCCTTCCCGTTGTTCAAGGGTTAAGGCAGAAGCACCCATAGCCAACAACATCCCATAGCCAGCAATGTCCCATAACCAAAAACGTCTCATAGCCAACAACGTCCCATAATCAGCCACGTTCCATAGCCAGCAATGTCTCATAGCCAACAATGTTTCATACCCAATGAATAGGGTGTGCTATTTTCAATCTCAATAAGGATAGGTGCTTTGGAATGTGTTTTTTGCCCTTTTCAAGGTTGGGACCACTTAAGTCATGCCACATGTCCTTAAGTGAAGTAGGAAGTAGTGAGCAGAAAGTAATTTGGCTATTATCCAAATTGCATGAGTCTAGACTGAGGTTGGCAACTTGGCAATGGGTGTAAAGCTTTATGACTCCCAAAATAAGGTAAATTTAGTTTTGAAAATAAAGTAACAATTTTTTTTGAAATCCCAATATTTCTTATCTTCCTAGATGGGAAGAATATTTGTTGCTTCAAACTCTTAGTAGTTGGTTGCATAATTGCTTCAGTTATTGGGTATGGGTGCTTTCACCTTAGTTACAAAGAGTTTCAACTTATTGAGGGGTGCTGTGAACATCATATGGTTGTTAGATCTTTGTTGCTTAATGCTGTCTTGCACTAGGGAGGATGTCCACTTGGGGTATCACTTTTTGGACACACTAATTAGGTTATTTTTGTTTAAAACCTCTAAAGTTTGTCTAATTTGTTCATTTTGATCAAGTAAAAAGACCCTAGAATGGGGAAAAAAAAATCTTGCGCCTCAATGGAATCAAGATGTATATGTCTAAAGAATCTTATTAAAAAATTTAAATTATTTGGATCCATTCATAGGTGTCAAAAAAAATCTTGAATTTTGGGACTTGCAAGCATTAGAGTGCACAATTTATTTATTTATTTATTGACAAAATAAATTATTTTGTACTCTACACAATTAAATGTAGGTCATATTCAAAAATGGTATTAAATTATTATTTTTTGATATTCCAAATGCTTGATTTTGGGAATTCTAAGTAAGACAGAACTTACTTTTTCAACTAAAAAATCAAATAAATTACTTAAAAATCTTTAATTGTAATCAAACTTTTTTTCTTGATACGTTATAAGTGTAGAAAACTAAAACTACATCTGATGAAAATTTACTTTATTCTAATTAAAGCTACATGTGATTGACACACCAACACATAGTGAAATTGTAGATACGACAGCTTTTTTGGGTACACCAAGTGGACCCTCACCCACCATATCTACTAAAAAGGTACAATGCACTTACAACACACAGAGTCACAGACTACAATTTCTTCAAAACCAAAACTTTAAATTCCATTTTTCCATGAACAATCCACTCCTATTGAAAATTTGAAATATCATGTTGGTGGTTCACCTCGTCAGTCGTCACCAACCACCCCCCTTCATTGGGAAGAGCCAAGGCCGAGGCTCAGTCTGCTTGGCCTTGGAGTGACAGAGCACTTGGCACTTGCACTGCAAAGTGCAGCGCAGGAAGGCAAGATAACTTAACTTAGGTTAACAAACCTCCTCGGAGGTCACAAACACGCCGGGGTTTCGAGAATGAGGTCCGACACTGGTTGAGTAGATTAGTCCACAACTCCACATTGTCAACGCACACCGTAACTTCACTCGGAGACCAATCTGGCTTACAAAAACCTTTCTCGACGTGACCAATCTTCAACCAGGCTCCTGTTATTGTTCCGAAGGACTTCGCATCGCTACGAGGTGAAGAATCTGTGCACCAGTCATAAGCGAGGGTACAATTCATACTCTGTGTTTCCATGTATGGCTTCTCAGGTGGGCGAGCCCATTAGCAGTGATTCGTTTCTATGGAATGTGCTTGCAGTCCTCTGAGTTGTTGTCATAGCATGTTTCGATGAAAATGGCACAACTTGCGTTGCAGAAACTTGAGATACGAGACTTGTGTTTGAGCTCCGAGTACCGGAACGTCACAGCTTGGGCACTCTTGAGGCATTGCTGATCAGTTTGGCTATGGTAGGGCGAATGAGTAGTGAGAAGGAGCGGAGCGATCGAGATACAATTGCTAGGACCTGGTGTGCAATGAATCGATAGTATGGAATGTGCTTGCAGTTCTATGATTCGTTGTTTTTGGCATGTCTTGGTGAAACTGGCACAACTTGTGTTGCAGAATCTTGAGATACGAGATTTGTGTTTGAGCTCCGAGTACCACAACGTCACAGCTTTGGCACTCTGAAGCATTGCTGATCAGTATGGCTATGGTAGGGTAACAGAATGCTGTTTGCAGGTTGATGTAACGGTGGCGAGGACGAGCTTGTTACTGGCATTGTGATCGAGATATACTGTTGCTTAGACCTGGTGTGTGCCGACATGGAGTCGAGGTTGACGTGGCAGAGCAGCTGCATAATGATGGTGATTTTGTTCGTTGTTGTGAGTGCGCAACCTGCACGAGCTCAGCTGCCGGATTACAACTGCAGCGCAAGCATCACCGAGAAGCTGACTCTGTCGGTGAGGGACCCTTGCGGTAACACGACGGCGTACTCTCAGCTCGGCTCCTGCGCCGACTTCATGGCCGGGAACCGCACCACGCCGTCTGCGAGCTGTTGCGAAAACGCTCACGGCGTCTGGGCGTCGTTTCCGGCGTGTTTTTGCAAGGTCACCTTCTTCTCAAAGTTCCCCGGTGACGGCCCCACTCTCGCTCGCGCTCGCCCTGTGCTCTGTAACATAACCGATGACCTCTGCGAGATCTGCCCGCAATCCTTGTCCGGTTACCAGTCTGGTAAGGATACCCAACACATCCAAAGTCCCAAGTTCAATAGCTTAATACAAAGAGTTGGACTGGCAAGGCTTTTTGCTTCTCGGACAAGGTAATTACCGTAATATGACAGTGGTGAATGCTATATTGTGAGCAGGGATCCGTGAGCCGTGAGTCTATTTTTTTTTTGTCAAAATGTTCAATTTCACTTAAAGACCCTAAGGTAGCAACACCAATAATCGTGAGTTTAAGGATTCTAGGGTATATACCCCAATCAAATAAGCTTGAAAATAATATTGCTAAATTAGCAATGAAAAAAATTGACATCAATTTCAAAGTTTCAATTGCAAGCATTTGTTCACAAAGATTTTTCAAAGTCCAAAATCATTGAAAATGTAAAGCCATGTGTAAGAGATGCTAGAAACAAGGCTTGTTGATTCTTAAATAGTGAAATGGGGCACTCAAAATTATCATGTTAGTCACACATAACCATCACTTCATCACCCATAATCATCACTCCATCACCCATAACTATTCAATTTTGCTTTTATTAGGCCCTGGTTTTGTCAGTAACGCTAGTGGGGACGGTCACGGTAAGCGGTGTTGCTACCTTATGATTGTGTATTTTAACAATTTATCTTTTGAAAAAACTTCACATTTTTTTTAGTTTTTTCATCAATTTTTTGTGCTCAAAATGGGTTCCTGCTTACCAAATCTTGGCTCACCGTTTTATGCTCATGAAGTAGAGTTGTCCGGTTGGATTTTGTTCAAAGAATATATTGGACCACAACTGTTCGTAAAGTAGCGAGGTTCACAAAGTTTGTTGGACAGAATGTCAAAAGTCCATGTTGAGGCTTGAGTTTTGCATAGTGTTCTCAAATGTTAGTAAACATAGTAATCTATCAAAAAAATGATAGCTTAAAAATATGTGAATATCAAGGTATAGGTTTTGATTTTCTTTTGATGAAACTGTAATCAATCTCGATGATTGGATTGTTGGCATACAATAATTGGACTGGTACAGTAAGTTGGTAGCCTTTGAGAGTCAGAAGGCTCACTAAGTTTATTGTACAAAATGTTAGAAGTCAACATAGTGAACCTTGAATTATTTAATAGTCAAATGTGGCTAAACCTCAGCAAGCTACCGGTTTTTTTGCAGCTACAAAATACGTGAAGACCAAAGTGTTGATTTTGATTTTCTTTAGCACATACAGCACTGTTTCTGGCACTTGAGCTATTTTTGAAAATCATGTTTGAGATTATTGGTTTTGAATTATTGAACTTACACCATCTGGTTCATCAAAGGGCTTACATTGAAGAGAAGGATTGACATAACCATGTAGGTTATATTCTTTATCACACCAACAAATTAGGAAGTGACATGGTTGCTCGAAACTTGAACTTGGCATTGTGGACACCATATTAGTGATAATACTACATAGTAGTAGAATTTAGCCAAGGACAAGATTGCCTAATACCTACACAGAAGTGACAGAACTAGGATGTTTTAATTGACTAGGGTTCAATATTTTTTGCTTTTGTGTGCAGAAAACGGAGGTGGACACACAAGGAAGCTCAACACAGCGTCTGTGGTTACTATCAGTGTGGTTGTCACACTTGCCATTGTGGGATTAGGGGGGCTATTGTATTTGTGCAGAAAAAGAGCTGTCTGGCAAAAGAAGCAAGGTCAGAGTGAGTCGTATGTCCCTCAGTTCAATAATGTGTAGCAGAATTGAATCTGCCAACTCAGCTCTTTTTTTGGCCCTAAATCTACGTGTTTGAGACACCATACTACAGTCCATAGGACAATGAGAGGGAATGTAAAGACTATTGTAACATTCCTCCTTAAAAGTGGACTCTTTGCCACACTGAAAAAAACTCCATCAATTGTGCCCTGACTTTTGTAGGGGTGGAAGTTATAGTTCACATTATCTTTCTTTGTGCAAGAGTATCATTTAGTTGTGGTAGCTTAGGTAAAGGGTTTTCCAACTCAAAGTAATGTGGATCTTTCATTGAACTGAGCTGCAACATAAAATTCTCCCATGTTTGCTTGGAGTGTGCACGTAAGAGGTTTAATTTGGGGAATTATTTTATTCTTACCTCAAGTCTCCAATTGATTCCTCATGTGGTTGTTACTTTATTGTGATTGGTTGTACATGCATACTTAACTTGTATATTTGCTGCTCATTCTTATTGTGATCCTTGGGGTTGTCCACTTGCTCTACAAAGAACTAAAATGTTGTTCAAGGTTTATATTGTAATCATGAAATGTCA
Source organism: Ulota crispa (assembly GCA_963920765.1). Lineage (NCBI taxonomy): Eukaryota > Viridiplantae > Streptophyta > Bryopsida > Orthotrichales > Orthotrichaceae > Ulota > Ulota crispa. The sequence continues at coordinate 29,624,498 of OY987243.1, read as the reverse complement.
TGTTTGATTCTTGAATGTGACTATTTTTTGAAATACTTTTTAAAAAGTGTTTGATTAGACCTTGTAGGCAATGAATTTGGTTATTTTGTATGGCATTTTTTGTTTTTGTTTGTTGCAAATTGTAGTGGATGATCTACTTCATGAATTCATGTGTGTTTGCTATGAATTCCTCTTGAAGTGGATGACATTTGTGCATGCACTAAACTCTAATTTGAGTAACATTCAACACCGTTCATCTCTTATGCTTTTGATGTTGGAACTGCAAATAACCATTTCTTTCCTACCAATATACTTTCTCCTTCCCTTATCTTCAATTATTGGGAAACCTTACTAGTGGAACAAGTGCCTATCTTCAGCCCTAGCATTAAATGTTTGCATGCAGTTTATAACTTGGTTCTTAGGGCCATTTTACACCTTTTCAGTATTGACAAAGAGTTGGTCTATGTAATTTTCTTGGTCACGGCTCCAATTGTTTAAAGTAAACTCAGATTGGCCCCTTGGGAGTTTAAAAAGTAGGTTTGATCATTTATTCTACTTGTTTAATCATTTTCTCTTTCACATTCTCAATTCTCCCCCTCTTATCTTCTCACACTTTACTAAAATTTCAAAAAATTGGACATCAAGAAATAAAGAAGAAACTTGTAACTAAGAAGAGCGTAAAATTTATTATATAAACCTTAGTCAATAACACCAAGTAGAAAATACTATGGAAATGACTAAGCCATTACTTTAGTGTGTTTTTATAGTGGAATAGTTCATATTAAATTAAATACTAAAAAAACCACTTATTATAATATGTACTTCAACAAACTTGTATTTCTTGCAATACAACAAAAAATGCATTTATTGAAATTAAACAACATTTTAGCAATAAAAATTGAGTTCACAACATTAAAAAATACTAATACTAGATCTCAAATAGTAACTAGCTTTAAAAAGTGAGAAATCAATCAATTAGCGTCATTTGACCTACGCAAGCAGGCAAAAACTTTACTTTTTGTCCCTGATCCGGATTATGGAGAGCTCATAGTTACATGAGTCTGGGCCCTCTCACATACGGGCTTCCCATAATCTAGATTAGGGACCAAAAGTAAAGTTTTTGCGTGCATGTGTGTGGGTCAATTGGGATGGCTGGGCAAGCCCAAAAATCAAGCATGAAAAATCTCTTGAGATTGTCTTGCGGCAAAAGCCTAGTGACTATAAATCCTTGTTCATCCTGGGACATGTGAGATTTCATGTCATTTTATCATCTATTTTGAACCTTGGTCATTTTTCAATAATGAGGGCTAATCTCAAGGGGCTAATGCAAGGTGAACTTGAACCATCCTCTTCTCCTCTTCCAATTGCAACACTTCAAATACTTTAATCGCGGCCTTTGGTCACTAATGTAAAGAGGCTACTACAAGGAAATCATAGTCAAATCTACAAAAGGTTGACAAATATTATGACTTAATCTATTAGATCACAATCTTTGTCAACTTTTTGTAGATTCAATCATAGTTTCCTTGTCAAGGCCTTAACATTCTAACAACATTTGAAGCTTTATCACTTTTCAGGAATTGTTATTACCTTGCAACATTTGGCTGCAAAACTAATGGTTGAAATCAAAGATTGTGATTGTCAATAAATAGATGGAATAACAAATGAATACAACTTAAATCAAACATTGAACCATACATTACATGAGAAGAAAAAAAGTAGGAGGATTCGAGGGAAATTTCACATGATTGCAACTATTGTCATTGTCTAAACATTTCCAAATCCAGTCTCATTGTTCAGAAACACCTTCTTAATAGTAATCGAGTTTTTTTACTTTAAAATTGCACTTAAACGCCATTTTTAATAACACAAAAAGATACACATGACATGCTAAAATTTGTAAAGCCATGGCATCTAAAAATAGAAAGCTCTTCAATCAAATGAGTCACTCTCTTCACATCTGAGTACATCGAAGCTTCGATTTCAATTCATCTGCTGCAATGCTGCAATACTTGGCTCAAAATAACTCTCTTTTACAAAGTTTCTCATAATATGCCATGCAACTAATCATCTAATGTCTTCTCCAAAGAACTGATGAGTAACGCTAAGGTAGGTGGCCCTAAAAGCAATCATTTAAGCCTACCTAACTCATCAATCACAATAATAAATACTTGAAAAAATATCTCATTTATTCCTAAATAGGGAATGCACTTAGAATATGGTCGTTTTCAAAATCAACTACCGTACCTTATTAGCAACTTTGGTAAAAATTAATTCTTGAAATATTTGCCTAACTTTTTTTCATAATTATGGACATTCATTGCCTAAAATTTGGGAAATGATTTTTAAATAATGCTGAAAAAAAAAAAATTATACAAAAAGGTGCTAAAATAAGAATCAAAACATTACCAAACAAGTTTTGTAACTACATTTACTTACACATAGATCACAGTATAAAATTTGAGCTCAAAGTTGCAAAATCAAGCAACACACATGCTTCCAATTCATTTTTTTCAAATTCTCTAAATGTTCATTGTAGAATTATTAATTAGATAATTTTTGTTTTATTGAGACACAACCTCACATTAAAAAAAAAATCATACAAAAATACATTAGTAACTACCATTTTTTTCATGAATGACATCTTATCAATGAATACTAAAATGAAGATCATCTCAAATTGTTAATCATATCAATTAGATACAATAGCTAACAACTTCATTTATAATATTTGAGTTGAATGAATGTTTTTTTTTTTTTTTTTTTGGAAAGTGACTAATTTTTTTAATCTTCTTTTTGAGTTGCCTAATCATGTTTTTGCACTTTAATTAATTATTCAACAAGCAAGTGCCAAACCTGCTAGTAAGGTACGATACCTTACATGACTACCAAGGTCCAAGAAGAACCAATTACTAGTGTAAGATTAGCCAGTTAAGATTGAGATTTGGCCAATTCAAATTCAAGTCTTTAGGCTGTAAAACCAAAGGCAATGAAAATAAGACGGAAACTAACCAAGCAATAAGAAAACATGAAGGAAAATTATTTGCTCTTTTTCAAGATGGGTCAAAAATTGACTAGAAGAAAATACAAGAAACTAGATATCAAAGGATCTTCAAAGAATATGTCCGGACTTTAGCTGATAGAGTCAAGGATAGCCAATCATCAATGGTAGGATGAGTTCAAGACTTCAAGGCCAGCCATTGGAGCCTAGAGTTGCAAAGGCTCTTGACCTATTCCCACCTTTAATCCCTAAAGGACTAAGTGGTTGTTTGACAGCCACTTGAGAACTCGGGTAGGGTCATATGGAGTCAATTTTTATTTGATTTTCTCAATATTGTTACAAAAGGTGCAAAATATGTATTCCCTAAGTGCAAATGTAAATTTTTCCCCAATCGGATGCCCGGTTCAAAAGTTATGTTGCCCAAAAGAAATTGGGCAATTTGGGCAAGTTGGGCATCTTTGGAGAATCTTATGCTAAAACTCTCATCAACTTTTGAAATTTGGCAAGTATGTAACTAAAAAAAATACGGTGTACAATTGTCAAAAAAAAAAAAAAAGCTCTCACATCACATTTTGAAAGGAGTCAAACTTTGTTCACTATGTTTGGGTAGTTTCAAGAAGAAAAAAAAATCCTCTAACTTCAGGCCCTTTTATCTTTCAATCTATAAATCCAAAACTCTTGAAACTTTTTTTCATATGTTTCAAATGTTTGTCTCAAATTTTTTATTGTTCAAATTTTGAACAAATACTTTCTCATTGCACAAGAAATCATGAAAGAATGACTAAGGTATTGCCAATTTGCTTAACCTCTTTGCATTGGAGGATGATTTAGAACAAGCTAGATTGTACTTTTGCATCTAGAAATTTTCATGAGTGAGCCTAACATGAAACACTTGTGAACGGTCAAAAAGCTCAAATTTGTGTAGAGCAAAAAATTTACTCTAGGAAGGATCAAAGTTTGCTGACCTTGTTTTGGAGGAATAAAAAAAAGTTGTTTTTCTCACTTCAAACATTATAATCTTACAATCCACATGGTCAAATGGGTTGACACTACAAGAAAAAAGACCATTTTTGATTAAGGATTTTGATTATAAAAAAGACTAAGACGACTATACTTTTGTGACTAGTATTTATGACCACATGTAGTCATAAACAATTTAATTTATGATTGAGTAATTTCATTTAGTCATAAAAAAGTATTTTATGACTACACGTAGTCATAAATTAAAATATTTATGACTACATGTGGTCATAAATACTAGTCACAAAAGTGTAGTCGTCTTAGTGTTTTGGCAATCAAAATCCTTAGTAAAAAATGGCCATTTTTCTAGTAGTGTGAATGTTTTTTGTACATATTATTTTATTTGTTTTGCACACTTTGGTATGGTTGAAATTGAGAAAAAAAGTTTTTAATTTCAAATTTGGGCAATGCACTCAAAGTTGGCAATTTCTGAGATTTTTTTCTCAAAAAACACCCTTGGTCCTTTAGGGGTTAAACCACTAGACAACTCCAGTTTAGCCTATTCATGATACCATTTGCAAATAAATGCCACCAAGTAATCTCTCCATCTCTCTCTCTTCCAGCAAGTAGGATTTCCTTAAATTGCAAATGTAAGCTTTGTATTTTAGTAGGGCTAAGTCTTTGGTCCTCAACTTGTGAGGAGTTTCCAAGTTCAACTTTTGCCATAGAAACTTTATGGTTTATTGGTTTTTATATTTATATGTTTTTGTTATTTTTGAAATATTTTTGAGGGTTTTGGCTTATTTAAATTAACTATAGAAGGAAATTCAAGTGATTCATATCCCACACGCAAGCCCACATGAAAGGGAAATCAACCAGTTCATAAGTAAGACAAAGGAAAATTAGCCACTTGAAATTTGGTATCAAAAGAAACTGGCCACTTCCCCTAAGTGCAAAAAGGCAAAAAAATTGATCTCAAATAATGTTCACTTGGACAATTCCTTGAGTAACCGGCTTCTAGCCTAAATTTTTGAAATATTTCTCGGACCTTGATGACTACCTTACACAAAAAACCATGTCCACAATGACTAAATAATAACTAAACAATGCTTAAATGAGTAATTTTGGTTGTTGCTTAGTTTATTGTGGGCACAATTTTTTTGATGTAATGAAAGTATATTTTATCAAATTTTGAGCCTTTGGAGCTTCTAATGTGAAATTACAAACAAAAAATGAAATATTCTATGAAAAATAAATTTGAGATTTTGATTATGAGAAAATGGAGTCCATGTTTTTTAAATATTGCATTGTGCCTTTGTAAACAATCTCAAAGAAGTGAGAAAACACAACGTTTTGAACAAAAAGGAGTTTACTTTGTCGCTACAAACTAAAATTTGTTGACCATCATATTTCATGGCATTTCCGTTTTTAATTTTCAAATTTTGCCACATTCTAGTTTTTCCAAGCAAAGGTAATTTGTTTGGCGACAAACCCGGCCCTTTTGTATATCAACCGTCAAAGTATCTCTGAGACAAAATTCCCAAAACAATGCAAATACTTGATGAGGGAGAAATCATTTGATGGATTCAGTTGCCAGTGTCAGAGGGTTGTTGGAAATATGAATATGTAATAACCCTCCGACTCTCTGCATTTCTGGGTGTAAGCAATTTCCTTGCAGGTTCTATGCAAGCTTCATCGAAGAATCACCCTTACGGCAGCTTGCAACGGTACCATGGAGGTGGCAATTTGGGTTTGCAAAAACAAGGGACCAGTATGAAATATACTGTAATCCGTGCTTGTGGTTGGAGTGCGTACCAAGAAAAAGTTCAAGAGCATTTTCATCAATGTTTCAAACATGCTCAAACTGGATGAAAAATGTTGTAAGCCCTCTCAAAACCCTCTCAAGACATTGTGTCCTACCGTCACTAGCAAGTCTTTAGCAAGAGCCCTGCAAGACACTATTCATCTCTATTCATCACTATTCATCTTAAGTTTAGTGAATTTTATCTTCTACTTTCTTTGATAAGCGGTCAAATGATTATTTATGGGGGTTGTTGCAGTGCAAGCCCACCTTTTTGAAAAGCATGGGTGAAGATCAAGGAGCTTGATGGCCTTCCAAAATAGATGGAAAACTTTAACCCCTAAAGGACCAAGGGTGTTTTTTTGGGAAAAATCTCAAGAATTGCCAACTTTTAGTGCATTGCTCAAAATTGAAAATAAAAACTTTTTTTTCCAAAATTTCAAACCGTACAAAATTGTGTGAAACAAACAAATTAAAATGTGCAAAAAAAATTCAGCCCATTTGATTGCGCGGATTGTAAGATTATAACATTTGAAGTGAGAAAAACAACATCTTTTCATTCTTGCTAAACAAGGTCAGCAAACTCTGAGCCTTCATAGAGTAAAATTTTTGCTCTACACAAATTTGAGCTTTTTGACCATTCATAAGTGTATGATGTTAGGTCATCTCATGAAAAATTTCAAAAGCAAAAGTAGAATCTAGCTTATTCTAAATCACCCTACAATGCAATAAGGCTAAGTGAATTGGCAATACGCTAGTCATTTTTTCACGATTTCTAATGCAATGAGGAAGTCTTTTATATGGAATCTGAATGGTGAAAAATTAGACATAAACATTCAAAATATATGAAATAAATAATTCAAGAGCTTTGGATTTATAGATTGAAAGATAATAGGGCTTGAAGTTAGAGGAAAGTATTTTTTCTTGAAATTGTCTAAACATAGTTAACAAAGTTTGACTCCCTTCAAAATTTGATGTGAGAGCTCTTTTTTCTTCTTCTTTTTTGACAATTGTACACCATTTTTTTAAGTTACATACCTGCCAAATTTCAAAAATTGATGAGAGTTTTAGCATAAGATTCTCCAAAGATGCCCAAACTGCATAAGTTGTCCAAATTCTTTTGGGCAGCATAAATTTTGAACAGGGCATCCAATTGGGAAAAAAATACATTTCTACTTGGAGGATACATGTTTGCACCATGCGTATCAAATTTGAGAACATCCAATAAAAACTGACTCCATATGACCCTACCAAAGTTCTCAAGTGGTTGTTGAACAGACACTTGGTCCTTTAGGGGTTAACCCTTAAAGGCCCAAGCAGTTTTCTCCACTGAAAGTCACTATTAAGTACCACTTTGGGGGGAATGAGTACAAAAGTAGGAAATAAAGTTTGTTTTGAAAATCCAACCGTAGGATCTTGCCTTAGACTAGAAGAGGTACTTGTGGGAAAAAATCAGGTCATTCTAGACGGAGAGGAGGGAGATATTGACATCTAAAGTGGAAAAAAAGGTTTTTTTTTGTGCTGTCCAAAAAAATTCAGAAGCCTTTGTCCACACTTACATGAAAAAAATTACTCTACATAAAGTTGAGGTTTATTTTTTCCATGTAGCAGACCAAGTTAGGTATGCGTGGGAGATTTTTCAAATCAATTGGAACTATACATCACATGGGGGAAAATAGTAAGTAAAAAGAAGTAGAGAATGAGTCAAATCACTAAATTGTTAAGAATTTAATTATTAGAATGAAAAATGAAAATCCCAATGGTTATAGTGTTGTGATAAACAATCTACATCATTTGGTTTTGTTTTTTTTTTCAAAATGTTAAAAATTGTGGAAAATGATGGACTTCAAAGTTTATTTTAAAGTAGAGAATCCACAATTGCCTACAAACTAAAACATCTCATAAATTTCATCTCATTGATTGAAGTTGAATGATTCAAAACTTCTCACATATGAAAAAATCTAAAGAACCAATTTAAAATTTCTATTTTTAGAAAATACAAATTTTAAGAAGTTTTTGGGCTGCCTGGATTGCCCTCCCTTGAGCAGCAGAAATTCTTGCATATCTTCTTTGTCAAGTGTTAAAATGACAAAAAAATTTGATTCCTGCGTAGGTCTTGGAATTCCCCACCTTTAATAAAAGTTTAAAAAATCACAAAAACTAAATTTGCTATAAGTACATGCCCAAAATCTCAGCTATCCCCATGTGAGACAGCTAGGCCTTTAGGGGTTAAACAAGCCCAAATCGGTGGAGATGCTCTTAGAGTGGTATTTTGCAGCTTATTGTTGCACATGTCAAGTGAGGCAACAAAGAGTAATTCATCATGTCAAGATAACAACTAGGCTTGTGTGCGGTTGCTATTTGAGCTAACAGCGTTAGTCCCTCCATTTGGTGAATACACCTACACCATTGGATTCTTCCATTCCAATTTCTACACCTCAAATTAAGGAGTTTAAGATTTCAATGCTACACGTCTTTTGTTTCATCTTTTGCCATTGAATCTTTTGCCATTGAAGTTGCTTCTATTTGTAAAAAGACTAGTTTCTACCAATATTTGGGGATAGACCATCCATTAATGAACTGTTAGCTAGTGAAATTGTAACAAAAAAATTGAATTAAAAAAATTAACAATAAATTTCAATAGTTAAATGAAAATGGATTAAAGTTTAAAATCATAAACTAGATAATTAGGAAAATTAAATTATAATATGAATGTAGGCAATATTTGGATTAGGCACGTGAAGAAATGGTTGAATATGGAAAACAAAGTATTCTAACTAGTGAGGCTATAAATCCTTTTGAGATTCTTGCATTAGGGAAAATTTCAGCCCTCAATAAGGTCTTTAAAATTTGTGTTAATTTTGTTCCCAATGTGGGGAACCAAGAACAACCAAAAAAAAAGGGTCTTAGAAAAAAATTTGAAACTTTTTGTTTTTTGTTTTATTTTTTTCATTAAAAAAATGACGTGTCACCAATGGTGCCACGCCAACCTGCAAAATTTTCAAGGTTAGGGGGTATGGGCCCAAGGTTCCCATGCTTGGGAACTCAGGGTCTTATTGAAAGCCCAAATTCTTCCTAATGATTTCTATAGTTTGGCATGATCCTTTGGTCCCTCAATTAAGCAGTTCATTCACCATTAGACATATATACTCCATGAGATCCTTCTAAACACAAAAAATCTTCATACTCGCATTTGTGTTGGAACTTGCGGTGAACTACATGATTATAATGACATTTTTAGTTTGGATTTTGGAATGTATGAAGAAAACAATTTTAGGTTGAAATGAAAAATATGTGACTTACGCAATATAACTTTTTAAGTATTACATGTATTGTAGAAGGAATAAAGTTCATATAGAAGAGGTCTATGGTGGATTGAGTCTATGTACTTGGACAAGATGGTGATTGAATATTTTGGAAAAATGGTAGTTGAGCAAGTAGCGTACAAAGCTATTTTGTGAGCGTGTAATGGTGAGCCATGAGCGGTGAGCCAAGATCCATGTGAGTAAGAAACAATTCTAAGCTCAAAATAAATAAATAAAATTTTAAAAAAAGTTATTTTTTAAGAGATAAAAGTTCAAAATGCACAATTATAGGGCCCTATGTGCACAATTATAAATGAAATTTGTTATTTTAACAAAAAATCTAAGCTCACGGATCTCTGCTCACAAATCTACGCTGCCTCACATTATAACATTCCCAAGCATGTAGCCTCCAACTTTGATGCACCTTCAACTAGATTAGTGGTTGTGTTCATGTTAATTATCTCTATGTTTACTAGTTGACTATGCATGTGTAGTGCATTTGCATTTATAAAAGCCGTTCTCTTTAGAATTTTCTATTAAGTCACAAGAAGGCTATAATTGTGAAAACAACTAGATTTGAGTCCATAGAAGACTTGTTAATGTACAGTACCCAAAAGAAAGAGTACATAAGTCCTTTTCATGGCATCCATAAAAGTTGGTATAACAAAGAATGTAATTGACATTTTATCCTCAGATTTTTTGTATGTGAACCTTGTGCAAGCATGATCAAGCATACCAAATTTCAGCTACTAAAAATGAAAATCTTATTTTTGGTAAATTGTTTTGTGTCAAAATCATGGTTTTACAAGAAAATAGATTAAAAAATAGTGGTGATGAATTTTTGAGATTTGATTGCATAGATATGTAGGAGATATCCATATGCATATCTTTGTTTCAAACAAACATTTCCAAAAAAATTGAAACTTTTTCTATATAGATTTTAATGTTGGGGTGATTATGACCAAATTTAGTAAAATATATAATTCTTTATAGAAATTAGTTTTTGTTATTTGACTCAAACATTGTCATTAAATTTGTACCTTTAAACATGATGATATGTATATTTTGCTAAAAACTAATTTATTTATAGTACAAACTTCTTTGAATCCTATAGAAGGGACTTGTATACTCTTTCTTTACGGTACTGTACAGTACAGGGCAATAGAATATACAGCAAACTTTGGTAGGTTTTTTTAGGAACTACGGTTTGACAAGTGTACTCTATTGACCGTTTCTTGCATTTTGGAACCTGTCATGCTCATAGAGAATTTTTTACTTGTCCAACAACGTCCAATTTTTTTTGCATTTGACCATTCCTTGCAATGAACACCATTCTTGCTACAATAAATGTTTTTTTTGTGTCAAGTAGAGTTTTTGAATTTTGTGTGTAAATAATTGTATTTAAACTACCTTTCATAAATTAGGAGGCAAATTGTGAGTTAGTGTTGAGCTATTTCGAATTATGCATTTAAAAATATATATCCCTGTTTTGCCTCATTCCATTTGAATTTTAAACCTAATTCTAGGGAACAAACTACAATGACTTTTGTGCAACCTCTCTTAACCCTATAGGGTCAAAGAAGCCAATTTTGGTTGATTGAGCAACCTAAATTGGGGCGCCTTGGTCCTAAAGGAGAAATTCTTGAGCGCCTGTAGTTGAATTGGGAAAATGAGGTCAACGGGGACTATGTTCAAAAACATTGTCTGCCTCAAGTTGGAAACTTAGATTGGGGAGGATATATTGCTTAAATAGCAAAAAGGGTGCTTGATACACTTAACCAGAAACTTGCATAAATTTTGACCGCATTATTTTGGAGACTACAATAGTCAAAGTACAATTGACTATGTGGCAATTGGCCAATGTGGAAGGGGGTATGTGGTTGTGTATGCAGAAATTTATACCTCAAAAGAGGCTTATTTTAATGAAATTTAGGTAAGAGGTGCAATTTACAAGTATCTTGCTTGTTAACAAATTTGGTGAGGTTTTGACATCCGCAAGGCAAAGGCCCAAAGTTGCAAGGTTCACACAACATGGTGGACAATAGATGTGGGACGGGTATGGCTCTTACCTTCACAAAGGCACTGCTCTTGCTGCAAAACCCTTCTCCAATCTAAGGCATGTGTGCCAAAACATCCCTAACAATGTGGAACCAGCCTTAGATGGTGGTCTTTGTCCTTGCACCTAAACCCTACACTGCAAAAAATGAAATTTTGGCATACTATTGTTAAACTAGACTTGCATTATTTGTGCTTGTACAAGTGGAGAAACCCTCATTGCCCACTTTGTGGCATGAGAGTAGTATTGTAGCCTAAACCAAGTACAGCTTTCTGATTTGTACACTTTTTATTTGGAATTAGTTTTGTGAAAAGTTTGATTTTGGGAGGCAATATTTGGGGAGGTGGGGGCGCTTAGGGTTAAAACAAGGCACTTCCAATTGAATTTTGAGAGCTTAACCCCTCACCGCCCAAGGGGCCCAAATCGGGTCCTTCCAAATTTTATTCAAAGATCCACTACTTTTTTTCAATATTTTTTTAGTGATTATTATTATTTTTAAATTCTTATTGAAGTCTGGTTTTAGCATCAAAAGTCTCATTTTGAAAATGGATTAAAGTGATTTGTCTAATCAAGATTTTGTGCAAGGGTGTCCACTGTAAATCTTCACTTTCTAGTGTTGAAGACTCTTGGAAATGAGCCTCAAGTAAGGTAGGCGCACCCATAAGTGTGGAAATAAGGGTTTTGGAGTAGGTAAAATAATTGACTAGCTTTGAAAAAATATTGTATGTTAGGAAATGGAAACCAAAAATATTGGCATCAATTTCAAGGTTTCAATTGCAAGCATTTGTTCACAAAGATTTTTCAAAGTCCAAAATCACTGAAATTGTAAGAACCATGTGTAAGAGATGCTAATCACAAGGCTTGTTGGTTCTTAAATAGTGAGATGGGAACTCAAAACCTCATGCTAGTCACCCACAACCATCACTTCATCACCCATAACCATCACTCAATCACCCACAACCATTTGTTTTTTTTTATTAATTAGCCCTATCACTGTCAAGTGACGGGCATGGGGACGCTATGCTTATGGATGCTGCTACCTTACACTAGAACTTGGAGAAAATATCACATTAAAAATTCAATTTAAAAAAATTGTAGAATAGATTTTGAGAAGCCGTAAATTGATTGGGGTTATGCATGTTATACTTTACATACTTGTATTTTTTGGTACCCTCAATTTTAGGTTTGAGATGCAAAAAGAGGACTAAAAGACTTCAAATCAATTTCACAATTTTAACACCCTCATGATCAAACATTATAATCTTTCAATCCACAAGTGATATTGTTGTGATTTCTTTTCTTGTGTGATCTATAACATGTCTACTTTGAATTTGTACAGTTGCGCTTCAAAAAAATTGATAAGATTGATCAAACGGCCGACATTTTGTTCACTTTCAAGCAAATTTTGAGCTACTCAAAAATATCATGGGCGGTGAGGGGTTAATCCAAGGAAGTAAACTACAACAAAGGAAGCAAATTGTAAGTTATAGTCATGCATCTACAAATTAGGCATTCAAAAATTGATGCCTGTTTTGGTTAACTAAAAATATCAAAATCAAATGAATGAACTTAAGCAATGGATAATAGTAGGAACTGAATTGCAACCCTCATGAGCTCAAAAGCAAGCCTACTAACCCCATCCAACTCTAATTGTCACACGGGGTAGTTTAAGGACATCTTGGTCCATTGCCTATTTTCAGTATTTTGTTTTGAATTTGATACATAATTCAACCAATATTAGGTATATAAAACATTTGCCTAATTCACAAAGGCTTGGTTACAATGGACCACTAAACTTGCAGCTTTCAAATGAGCGGTTGAGGTCTCGGTTGAGGTCTTGGTAGAGGTGTCAGCTGATGGCATTTGAAAAACACCACAAACTCCTTTGAATCAGACTCTCATGAGTCTTATTGTATGGAAAGACAAATGCAAATTCCACGTCAACATTTAATGGATAATCTAGAATATTTTAGATGTATTTGGTTATTTGGGCTGAATCGGGCCTTGGGGGGAGTAGCCCACTACCAGAACAGAGCCGGTCAGCTGGTTCGTTACAAACTCTCAATCATATTTCAGAAATGTAATGCAAAGTCACCCACATAACCACATTGATTTAATGCTGGGCTTTTATTGCCATGTCAGCAAGCATGTGGGTACGTCTATGAGGGTACAAAATAATTGATTAGGTCATGTCATGGCACATCTCACCTACACTGAATAAGGCAATTAGGTTGCCCTACACTAATTTCTCAACATTTTACACTATATAAATACTTATTGACATTACAACTATTTTTTATCTCCACAGCATTAGCCTTTCAACAAGTTATCACGGAAAGTGATTTTTGTGGAAAAATGTAGTGTAGAATATTTTAAACTAAAGGGCAAATTTACAACTCATAAGCTCTCTAAAAGCAACTCTAGATTGCACTTGAAATTGCTTGGATGTGTTCCTATACACGCATTTAACGGTCCCAATCCCAACCCTCCCAAACTAGCTTCTAAATTGACATGTAATAGGATTTGCTTGTGCAAGTGACATTCACTGCTTTGCTTTGGGTTCATGGTGAGTGGTGAACACCTCAAACATAGGTCAAATGTAGGGGTCAGCTTTGCGGACAAGTTGGAGAAAGGTGTAAGGTGGCAACACCCATAAGCGTTAATGTCCCCATAACCGTCACCTCTGAAATCTTGAAAAATTTGTGGAAGTGAATAGATGTAATTACAAGGATGTACATGTGAACATGAAACCTTAGTGTTGGTTATGGGTGCAATGGTAGTTTGCTTTTTTAAAATTCACAACTTATTCTCACAGTATCCAAATAATACATTTGAAAGTGCAAACTTGTGATTTTTTTATTCCTCATGATCCTATAATTTGCTAACTATTTATTAACCTTAAAGGACGGATGGATCACCGTGGCTTGCCCTGCCTGTAGCATTTTACAGTGTTTGACACATGGGCACCAGTAGTATTGCTTCAAAAAGTTGGAAAAGTCAACAATGCATGGTGCCCTCATGAAAATTGCAAGAAGGGCAGCTTGGGAGCTAACACCATGATTCTGAAATTGATCACAATTTGAGTTACAAAAAAAAATGAATGCATCTCAAGAGGTAAATTTTTGTCTTCCATAATGGACCATGTGTTTATGGTCACTTTTGAAAAAAATTAAATGAAAAACAACTTTTTTCTAAATCACATAATATTTTTTTAAAGCCGGAGGATATTTTTTGTCCTTCTCGATGTTTCAGGATTAATGCTCATCATATTCAAAACCCTAAAACTGACACTTATGGGTGCTCCTACCTTACTCAGTCTACTCACTCCTGAGAAGCTTTTGAGGTTGGGGGGAGATGCCCTTATGGAAGCACCGGAAATCCGGCTGGGGCATTAATTTGGATCCGTGCTGCAAGTGCCACCAGCCCTCTGATGGGGCTTGCAATGGCGTGTGGACGCTCTGGCAACATCACGGTCTCAGCAGTCTTGGTAGTCTGGGCAGGATTTATGACACAACATCATTCACATGCGAGGAAGCCCCAGGTCTGTTTCGCATGTCTGAAATCTCATAATGGCAACTAAGTTATGGGGGAACTCTGCCTCAACCCTTCTTCTCAATGTCAATGCCGCTGCCGTTGAAGTGCTGCGGTGCCTTTGTAGTTTGTCCTGTAGGTTGCCATGATTGTTCAGAACTGAAGTTTTAGTACATCCTGTGAGAACTAATTGCATGTGTTCAATTGCTACTGCCATAATGAGCTTTGAGTAAGTAAGCTTAGCTTCAGAAAGTACTACTTTTAAACGAGCTCTATGACACCATGGGGATCCAAGAGAAGATGGTGCAAGATATTTTGCAAACTGGCAACTAACTTACTACACTAAATATTGAATTTAGGTTGACCTTCACTAATTTCTCAATATTTTACACTATATAAATATTTATTGGTATTACAATAATTTTCATCAATAATTATTGTAGTAATCAAATTTTAAAAGGTCTGGTAACAACAACAAAGCTGTTAAAAAACAAATTAGCTGTATCTAAATTGTAAACTATGTAAAATCTTAATGTACAAAGAATTTCATGCACCTCTCAAGTGGTCAAGAAATGAGCCATGAGGTAACTTTCTAAGGTAAAACAATTTGATTGTAAAGGTAATCTAAATGTAATATTTAGCATAGTGATAAACTGGTTGCATACATTTTGGAGACTAGGTGAACCAGTTGTGTTTCTTATTTTTAAGGTGAAGGTTGTCAAAGGCTATACGTGAACTTAAATACATGCACTAACTCCTCCATTTGCTTCACACTCATTTATTCCAATTCAAAGTTTATGGACTCAAGTCAAAACTTTATTTGGTTAAGTTGCTACTAAAGCAAATCAACTCCATATTCATTAAATTGGATCAAAACGTTCATTTTGGGACTTCTAAAGGTTTGAGGTGATCACCCCAGACCAAGTTCCACCATTTTTTTGGTACACATGTCTTCACCTGAGAGGAGGAATTTGTGAGGGAAAAACTTTAGTGGCTTAAACTAAATCTAATACTTTTGAATCTAGTTTGAGATAGCTTTTTGGGTTTAAGGTGGAGTACAAAATGGTATCTTTGTTTTTCCCAATTCACCTAATATGATGGTAATCATAAAACTACTCTTGTATTAGGTGTTTTGAATTAAAGGAGAGACATACATAATCACTAAAAAAGTCCCCAAAATCATCACCTTAGAGCTTCAGATAGTGAGTAACTACATACTAATGAGGAGGACGAAGACCATGTGAACATGCTCTAATGTAAGTTGATTAACCCCTAAAGCCCTTTTGTCCCCTTGGGGGACAAATGGGTTTGGGCAAGTATTTACGGCCTCAATTTTTGTCCTCAATTTTTGAAATTTTTTTTGAAGATAAAAAAACACATTAGCTTTTGGGGAATATAATATTTATTCCAATCTATGCCTAGGAGCAAAAGTTATGCCTAGATAAGCAAAAATTTATGGACATTGGGCAACAATTTTTTTTTTAAGTAGTTTTTTTCTCTCATAGAGTCATAGGTTATAGTTTTGTCTACATCTGAAGCTTTAATTCATTCCATCTGAACTAGTTATGAGGATGTTATGGACAATCTTGTTTTTTGGGCAATTCAAGCATCTTCTTAAATAAATAAATTATAAAGTTCATTTTTGAATGCACATTTAACATTTTTTCAAAAAATTTGTTGGAAGGGTGAAGTTTTCTTTCTAGAACAATCTCACCACTGGGATAATTGGGTTGCAATTCCATTGCAAGGTTGTTAACAATTTAAGTTTTTATTCAATCTCACACCTTCTATCTAATGCTTTTTTAAGTATGAAAATTAAGTATTTTTTGTTTTGAATTTTTCCAAAGGTTCTCAACTCAATGTTCCACCATGAGAAAATAAACCTCAAAACTATGTGGTGCAAAAAATTTAAGTAAAAAAGTACAAAGTCAAATAATCTAGTCATGCAAGGTGCAAAAAAGTTTGTTTTCTACACTTCAAACGCAAATATCTTGCAATTTGTGAGGTCAAAGTTTTTGTTTTTGTTTTTCACATTCTTATACTAATATAGTACAAGATCCTATAACACCATATTCATTAAAATGGGAGATTTCCACAGAATTGAAAGGTAATTGAAAGGAAATTTGTCAAAAGGTTTTATTGCAATTTAGCTCAAGTTGAGCTAAATTGCAATAAAACCTTTCAAAACTAACTTAAAATTAGAAGGGTTTATGTCAATTTAGTTGAAAAATCTACTTTTAATGGAAATTGTTGATTTAGGTTGAGATCAACATGGTTATTTTGAGAGGTGCCCAATCTTCCATTTTAATGAATATGGTGTTCTATGGTTAAATATGCAAAATGACTAGTTTTCAAAAAAAATTACTCTTTGCAATAAAAATGGCAGTTTTGAGTATTTTTTGACAAATTAAAAGCCCAAGGCTTTAGAGGTTAAACTAATCTACCAAATGTATTATCAAAATTAGTAACTTCTATACATGTTATCCAAATAACGCAATCTTTTGTATGTTCAACTACACCCACTTTTCCATTCCATAAAAACGCATGAGTAGATAGGCTGAACCATGAAGCTTTGCTCAACACCAAAAGTGACAATATTGGTGCCCTTATCTGAATAAAGGCATCTCCAATCCAACCGGGAAATAGACTCACAAAAACTTGTGAGCCCGTATCTGACGCCGGCTCTCTTATAGAGCAAGGCTATTTCCCAATCCACCACCTCCCAATGCACATACATTATGACACTCACTAAACACAATATTTTAATAGTTTATGTCTTTTTTAAGTGCTTGTGTGTGGCTGATTCATGTTAGAAGTACTTGAAATTCCTTGAAATTGCGTCAAAGTCAGGGCATCCCCAATGTAGCTTTAAAAAAGACAGGCACAAGCTTGTGCAGTGCTTTAAATCGGACTTGAGCAAAAACATGGGCTCCAATGCAGCAGGTAAGCCATACTGCATTTTTGAAGGCTCCCCACATAAGAGCCCCTCCCCTACAAATTCTCACTATCTGGAGAGTCTTGCATACCACTCCAGCTTTGAAGTTGACGCAATTTCAGAGAATTTTAGATACTTTTGACATGAATCAACCACACATAAGCACTTAAAAAAGACATAAACTAATAAAAAAGTTGTGGTTAGTGAGTGTCATAAGGTATGTGCATTGGGAGGTGGTGGATTGGGAAAAGGCCCTGCTTTGTAAGAGGGCCGCAGTCAGACCTTGTCTAACAGAGTTGGCGGGGCTAATATGCCTATTGGATTGGGGATGCCCTCAAAGTTGGAGTGGTATGC
The DNA here is from genome assembly GCA_963920765.1 of Ulota crispa. NCBI lineage: Eukaryota > Viridiplantae > Streptophyta > Bryopsida > Orthotrichales > Orthotrichaceae > Ulota > Ulota crispa. Next base: position 29,606,576 of record OY987243.1, on the reverse strand, counting down.
ATGACTCTCCAAATAGTGGAAATTTGCAAGAGAGGGGCTCCTATGTGGGGAGCCTTGAAAAATGCAGTATGGTTTACCTGCTGCGTTGGAGCCCATGTTTTTGCTCAAGTCATGTTTAACCCTTTAAAGACCACACACAATTTTCCAAAATCCACTAGAAACCGGGGCAATAAAATTAGATGTGCATTTGAATCAAATATGGACCCATTTTCAATAATCCAACCATATAAATGTGAAGGATACTTTGTTTCTTGTAATGCATCCAAATTTCAGCTAGATCTATAGTTGGAGGTGAAATATTATAATGATTGAGTGAGCCGTTTATGGAAAATCTCTAGTTTTTCATGCTTGTGTGGTTTTGAATGTCAACACTTCATGCAAGCTTTGATTGGGAGGAGCCTTACATTTCTAGAAACCAAGGTTTCCCCTTTCCAACAAGACTAGCTTCACACAAAATAGACAAAAATAGCAATCACAAGGTGTAGCTAAGTGGACAAAAAGGGTCAAAAATCTCATTTTCTATGCTACCCTAAAATGGTTCTACAAGAAAATTGATAATTGTTATGGAAAATCCAATCGGTGAAAGCAATCAAGAATTGGCCTTAACTGTAAGATGAATATTTTTATAAATAAATTGATAGTATCATTTCAATGGATTCTCAAATAGTGCAATTGTACTACTATCATATAGAGAAACAATACAAGCGTATTCCTTAAGCAATTTGAATTTTTTTAAGATTGCACAATTGAAATGTGGCATTCTTCTTGGATGTTTGATGTATTGTGTTGTTGCTTTGATCCATCTTTGACCAAATATGGATACGTATTTTGAGGCCATGATGTATAAACACCATTATTTATCAACTCACATATCCAATTCCATTGTCATTTCTTGGGTTGGATGCAAAATTCTTGTGGTCAAAAGCGTTCTTCAAGATCATTTCCAAATTGTTGAGTGATTTTACTGCAGAGACAAAAACTACTCTCCCAAACCAAAATATGGTTTGGTAGTCTCTCAGGGGTTAAAGCACTGCACAAGCTTTTGCCTGCCTCTCTTACGGCTGCATTGGGGATGCCCTAACATTGTTATTTGAGTTCAGTAAGTCTAACATTAAATTCCATTTGCAGAGACTGCTGACAAACTTCAATGTAAGCTCCATCATTACCACAAGGCACTCCAGGAGATTTACTAAACCGCCCATCAGGTCATCACTGAACACCTTTACGTTCACCGACATATGCGTATAATTTCACTTACTGACAAATGGTAGAAGGATACGTAGATGTCGAATATGCTCAATATCAAACATGTTAGACCTTTCTAGTTCCTAGAGTAGTGTATGCTTCCTTCCATCTCCAGTTCACTTGCACCCATGCTTCTCAACCAGTGACAAGTTTCAAGGGACTCTAAGTTAGTAGAAACCTCAACACGGCTAGCCAGCTCCTCATGCAGCAACTTTGCCGCTGAAAAGGAAATAGAAACAAACGGTAAAGCCTACGTTGAAATGTTCGAGGACGATGCGGACAGCCTTCGTGAATGCAGGTAATGGGTTTAGTAAACTGTAAAATATTAGTGGAGCTCAACAGAGAGCAGTTCGTTGACAGTGAACCTTTCAACTCTGTATCTTTGTTTCACTTCGATCTGTGTCAATGGCGATGTTGCTTGTTGCTTAGTTCCAGTTATTATCATCTTGACTACAGTGTACTGTACTACAGTGGCTCCTGCTCCTTCTGGCGGTATCTCAATTCATAAATGCGGAATGTCTACATGATCAGTTGCATCGAAAAGCTTCGTGATTCTGAAGTACTGCATTCTTCAGGGATTTGTTGACGTTTACTGTTGTGCTCATGTTGCACATTGCAGATTATGTATAAGCTAGGATTGCCGTTGCACGTTTCTTCTCTGGGTAGCTATCGTCGTGATTTTGAAGGTCGCTGTTGCATTTGAGGAGTGGCAAGCGCCATGGCCGGGTAGGTAATCAGGAGTTGCAAGAATCTGCAAATGCTGGAGCGTAGTGTACCGGTTATGGTGGAGTAACTTGATTGAAGTCTGGTGAAGAGACTTTCACTGTCTTTTTGGCACGAAACTGAGGAGTCAGGAGTTCGCCGGAGGTAGGAGCTGATATGTTTGAATGCGTCAAGCTTACAGCAACATTGGATCGTGGAAGCGGGCGTGGACGTGACCATGAGCAGTGAGTTACGAATGAAGGGGTGTGTGTAATGGCGCCATTCGGTGGCCATGGACGGAACGCAAAGCCGGTGAAATGGTCGCAGGTTTGAAGTAGATGAACCTGGTGCAGTTGTGGCAAGATGAGGTCGAGTGTGGTGATGGCATTGGTTACATTTCTGGCCGTGACCGGTGCTCAGCTGCAGCCATCGTCAAGCGATGTCCTGCCAGATTACAACTGCGGCGAAAGCATCACCAAGCTCCCGTTCCCTAAGGTAGACCCCTGCGCCAACACAACAGCATACGGAGAGCTCGGCAAATGTGCATCGTATATGGCAGGCAATGCCTCGACTGCCAATGCGGACTGTTGCACAAGCGTACAAGATGTCTGGTCCAAGTTTCCGGCGTGCTTTTGCAAAGTTACTTTCCAATCAAAGTTTCCGAACAACGGCCCTGCTCTTGCACGAGCGCGCCCTCTGCTGTGCAATATCACCGACAATCTTTGCAACGCTTGCCCCGCTTACCTTAACCCCTCCACGAGTTCCTGCGACCCGACTGTGGCGTCTCAGTACAAAATCCCCGCCATCGACCCTTGCGGCAACACTCCTGCTTACTCAAAGCTCGGCCAATGCGGGGACTTCATGGCCGGCAATTCGTCTGTTCCGTCAGCTGGGTGCTGTGCTAACGTTCGAGAAGTCTGGTCCAAGTATCCGGCGTGTTTCTGTAAAGTCACCTTCTTCTCGAAGTTCCCTCCTCCAGGCCCTGCCCTCGCACTGGTGCGCCCTCAGCTGTGTAATGTCTCCGGTGATATCTGCAATACATGCCCCCGATATTTTGGTAATGTCACCTTTGACCTAATCTTCCGCCATATCCGAACGAGTAATAAGTTGGGAAAATTTCATGAAGTTTGCAATATTTTCATAGATACCCCTGCTTTTTCAGAAATATCACAAATACCCTTCGGCCAAAACATTTAGGCGTTTGTTTTGTTGTGCATGCCACTTCCCTTCTTCTTCTGTGTACAGTACTGTACACGCATAACAAGAAAGAAGTAGTGTACGCACAAAAGGAGAAGGAAGTGACATGCATAACAAAACAAACGCCTAAGATTTTTAGTCCAAGGGTATATGTGATATTTCTAAAAAAGCAAGGGTATCTATGAAAATATTTCAAACTTCAGGGGTATCCATGAAATTTTCCCTAATAAGTTTCGATTATGGATATCACTCAGACTTTCTAAGTTTTGAATATGGTGCATGTGCTGTTGTTTGCAGATAGAATAGAACATCGCCGCGCTATCCTTCCAGCTGTGATCGCCACGAGCACCATCGCCGTGCTTTTGCTGATCGGGTGCACACTCCTGGTGTGCTTTCGGAAGAGAGTCTTCAGCAGGCATTACGGAAATAAAGAATATGCTCAACAGTGTAGTGGTACGAATTTGTTGCCAAGCCCTGTCAGCCTCTCTCTTTGTTGCGAAGTCTAATGCTTCTTGTTCTTACTACTGCTGAAATGGCACTCTCAGATATCAAGAACATCGAAGGAAAGCCGACGCTTTTCCCTTACCAGGTGCTCAAACATGCAACGAGAAATTTTCATCTTGACAGCAAGCTCGGAGAAGGCGGATTCGGCTCTGTCTACAAGGTATACCACTTGGCCTAGGTTACGAGAAAAGCGAAACGTTATCAGTTTCTGGTTCCTAACTCAGAAACAATCTGAACGTTTCCAGTCTTTATGTTATTGATTGTGATGTCAATCATCAGGGAGTGCTTCCTGATGGAATGGAAGTGGCGGTCAAGAAGCTGTCAGCCAAATCTCAGCAAGGAAACGACGAGTTTCTCAACGAGGTGACGCTCATCACAAGCGTCCAGCACCGTAACCTCGTCAAGCTTCGCGGCTGCTGTCTCAAAGCCGAGGAGCGACTGCTTGTCTACGAGTACCTCGAAAACAGAAGCCTCCACCAAGCCTTGTTCGGTGCGTAACTCCTCAACTATATATCTTTGTATCAAATTCTGAGCATGTCATTGATGTTGACGCATTTGAATGCGAACTTCACCTTAGTGTGTGAAAAGCTTGTAACACCAGGCCATTTAGCAAGAGCTCATTTTTCCTCTGCTTATTGTCTTTTAACCTGGCCTCTTGTTGATAAATCGACTTTCTCACTCATCCAGCGTTTCGTCTCCTTGTTCAGTGTTTGATATTTTGCTCAATGTCAAACCAAGTATACTACTCCCTCTGTGTCCAAATCAGACACATTTCTTGTACCACTAAAAAGCTCCCTTTTGTTGATTTCAAACGTTGCGAAAGTGTTTGTCATGTTCAATGATCTCATAGGGGCAAATTAAGCAATTAGAGAACATTTCTCTCCTAGCAAGCTTGGCCTTGTCCATATGAGGTACTATTGTCACTAATCTTTAAATCATCAATAATGAGGAGCTGGCAACATGCACATATATGGTACTTTTTGCATGGAATTTGGGTGCCCAAACGGCGACATCAAAGCTGAATATTTTGCATACATTTGGTAGATGATATATTGATTCTAGAATGCATGTGTGACTAGCACAATGACTAAAATAATGAGGAGCTGGCAGCATTCACAAACTATGTACAAATATGATACTTCTTGCATGGAATTTGGGTGCCTTTGCAGCGACATCGAAGTTGGAGATTTTGCATACATTTGGTAGATGGTATATTGATTCTAGAGTGCATGTGTGACTAGCACAAAGACCAAAAGCACAGTCAATCCTTCGCAAGGAAGCATTTTGGATGTTTTAGAGGGACAGAGGGAGTATTCAACAAAAGAAAAAGAGCTCGATTTCTGTGTAACTTCCTTACGTAGTGGCACATGAGATCTTGGACGAAGCTAAACAGAATGATTGGTGTAGTCCTTAAAGTCATGACGACATTGCTTGACAGAATGCAAACCCTAAGCTACGGACATGTCGAACTTCGCAGATAAACCGAGGTTCACAATGGATTGGCCAACGAGGATGAAGATTCTGGAAGGAACGGCCCGTGGTTTGGCCTACCTGCACGAGGGGTGCCACACGCGCATCGTGCATCGCGACATCAAAGCCAGCAACATTCTTCTGGACAAGGATCTGAACCCTAAGATCGCCGACTTCGGCTTGGCTCGCATCTTCTCCGAGAACGACACGCATGTCAGCACTCGGGTCGCTGGAACAGCGTACGTTGCCCCAAAACGCCTGTCATTATTTTCATTGCCAATTCCACAGCTAAGATCTTGAATATTCGGGGACTATACGGCCAGAAACCTTACGACTCCTGCTTGCTATGTGCAGTGGTTACCTGGCGCCGGAGTATGCAATGCGAGGTCAACTGACAGAGAAAGCAGATGTATTCAGCTATGGTATTGTCGTCTTAGAGCTTACCAGTGGTCGCGGCAATCTCGACCTCCATCTTCAACCCCATGCTGTCTACCTCCTCGACTGGGTACGTCTCCATAGGATCTCCCATGGTGCCCTGACTGCCTGTTTTGTCTCAAATGTTTGCGATCACGAGGGAGGTTCGACATGGAATGACGTTGATTGTTTCACGCTTATGTTCTTAGTCTCATTTCCATTATATTTTAAGAATTCAAAAACCTAACACTCCAATACTTCAGTAGGGTTAGGATATGTTCACATTTTGTGTTAGGATATGTTCACACTTGGTGTTAGGAGGGTATTAGCAATATGAGTGCAGTCTAAAGGTAGTGTCCAAATGCATCTAATTTTCCTTTGCTACTATCACTCTTAATATTAAGTGTGAACATGTCCTTAGTCACACCTTCACCCCACTCTCAATCTTTAGAGAATAGGGTTGTGGCAGTCTTTCCTTGATTTTTGGAGACCCCTTTCTTTGTAGATTGTGAAAAATTTCTCCATGTTGGAGCAGAATGGGGGTGAAGAAATCTTCACACACTAACTTTTTACCCACTTTTGTCTTGTTTTCACCTTTGTTAGTTTCTGTTTATCGTTTTTGTAGCTTTCTACTTTTAGAAGTTACTCCTCTTGCTTTCAAGATAGCTCCTTCTGCGTCAACCATTCTCCATTCTCCATTCTTCACCACTCACAGGAGGGGGAGTCGCACCTTCTTCATGGAAGGTGCTACCATTGGCTCCTATTTTCACTCCCAAACTGCTCATTTCGTCACAGAAGTTTCAGTCTCGGAGAAGGTGTGACCACCCCTAGTATTGCTACTCTACTCTTACGGCAAGTATGTACAATCCTTTGACATTTTTGGCAACTTCCTAGCCAGTGTGGCATGGTCCAAGCAAGCTAAGTTTCCATACTTTGAATTAACCAGTGCTAGAATAATGTGTGCGGGATGCGGTGATGCAGGCTTGGCAATTGTACGAGGAAGACAAGTTGATCGACCTTCTCGACCCGGCCATCACATGGACTCCAGAGACCACACAAGAGGGCCTCCGAGTGATGGAGATGGCGCTCCTATGCACACATTCCCGCAGCACATTGCGGCCCACCATGACGACGGTGGTGTCCATCTTGACGGGCGGAAGTGAAGTGATCATTCCCAAAGTGGCCAGGTTTGACGTTCGTAACTACGCCGACTTGGACTTCAAATTCTCCGGGTCTGTCAACAGCAAACAAACAGATTCCAAGAGCCGATCCTATAGTTCTCAGGGTGGTAACTCTGCTCGGAGTAACAACGTCAGTGGTGTTATCAGTGTTCTTGAGCCTCGTTAGCAGACTTAAAATCCCCGAACAAGTCGTCAGTGCATTATTATCACTATTGTCCTACTGCCACGCCAGTTTTGGAAGTCACCTGGAGTTTTGTTGCCAACTTTTTTGTACTTTTTGTTTGAAATTGACCTTGCAGTAGGGTAGTCGTTTGGCTCCCAAGACTCTTAGTCCCCGTTGATTCACAATTGCATGTACAATCACATTCTAGGAGAATTTAGGTTTTGCGTGATGATGGGTGGTCGACCTGATCATTATTACCTTGTTGAAACAGACTCTGACTCTTGACAAGACATGTTAGTAAATCTGCAGTTGCATTTTCATTGTGGATCCACTTGGTTTCATATGATTCAGGAGTAGTTTAGATGCTGATTTTCCCTTTGGATTAGATGCTGATTTTCCCCTCTGGATTTGTCCAGCACCTATTTGGTAGGTTACTTCTTTACAATATAGATCCGGGGTGTATTAGTGTTTAATGCAGTGTCGTGGAACTAGCTCCACCCAATTCCTAGATCAGTTGGATTTAATGGGAGTCGGCTGTTATTAGAAACTTGTAACATACTGGCCAAAGTCCAACCTTGGTTCCATTTGCTTAAGCCCCATTCACACTTGGCATTTCAGAAGAGCAATGTTAAAACGTAAGAAGGATCATTGTTCAAAACGTAAGAAGGATCACTGTTCAAGGATATCCTATTTAAACAGCTTTGTAAAGCAGAAAGCAAGCTTTTGAAATTAGGGCTCCACATTAAGTGTGGAGTGTTCACACTTAATGTGCTAAGTACGCCTTGGGTTGGTCTAATAAGTGCCAATGTGCTAGTAATTACAAGGGCACACACATCAAGCCACTTTTTCCCACATAAAGACTCGCACCCAAAAGTTTCGTGATATTTAGTAGGTGTTGTTATGTAATTCAGCTCTCGAGCCGACATTACCAAATTCTGCACTTAAGCTTGTGTTTTTCTCTCATATCTATGTTTTGAGAAGATTTCACTCCTACAAAAATTTTGCGCTTTATCCCGCATGTTATGAGCTTTTATCTCTAACAACTGGTCTTACAACCCTGCTCACGAGGTTGCCAGCTAGGCTCGGACCCTAATACCACTGCCTATTGAGAACATGCCCATTACTAGGCACTTCAAGAATCGCTATTTGTAAATGCTTAACACCAAGTGCGAATGGGGCTTTAGAGTACTTGTTTCCAACTATCCTGGTTTATGTCACTATGGAGAATTAGTGAATAGTTTGATCCCTAAAGCTCCCTGAGGTAGTGTGACTCTTAGGGGGGGTTCACACAATGTCTCATGTCCCATCTCGGCAAGTCCCATCTTGGCAAGTCCCATCTCAACGTGAGATCCCAACTAAGTTGGGATGTTAAGGGCAAAAAGGAGTATTACAAAAAGTAATGAATATTTTAAGTGTGGAACTTGGGTTGAAAGTTGGGTGTAGTAAAATGGATGTCTCAAACCTTGAGTGAAGTCCCATAATTTTTAGTGCCAAAACTCCCAAAAAGTGCTGTCATGTAAGCAACTAAGATGTGGGACTTGAGACCTAGTGTGAAGCACCAAGTTTCAACTTTTGGTTTTACACCACGAATCATATTCCTCAAGTTCAAAGGGAAGTGGGACATAGTGTGAAATGCCCCTTGTAAAGTGTCAAGTCAGAAGAATAGTGTAGAGATAACTTCTAAGTAAAAGTTGTAAACTATAACATATTCATTGTATGTTTCATAATTGTGTAGTTGAAATTGAAATGCAAAACTAAGAAGTCAAAACTCTTTCAATGTTGATTTTCAAATGAATATTGGAAATTTTCACAAGAGTTTTTTTGCTACAAGTTATGATGTAGAATTCTAACCATGATTTTAACCCTTAAAGGACGAGGCTACTATAAGACCTAGTATGTACGCTGCTGTATAAATGACATTTGCTATCATCAAAAAGTTTTAATTTGGGATCTTGACTACCTCACTAGAACATTGATCTATATTCTAACTTCTTTGTTGATCTCAAATGTAATAAAGGTGTGGATGCACTCCAAATACAAGAAAAATACATCGTATTGTACCAGTTGCAAAGGGCTGCTTTGTCCTTTAGGGGTTAAGCAACTGGTAGAAGAATTATTCAAAATACACCAAATAAGATTCCAAGTATGAAGGGCTTGCATAGCAAAATTACTTAAAAGGATAACCTTAACGAACATTAAGAGATTTTGTGAGTTGAGTAAAGAGGTGGGAGTGTTAACCAATTCTTATGTCCATGTGACTCCAATCTTTGAAAGGCCATTATTTCTACAATACTTGTCAAAATGGCGCAAGTGAGCAGTGCATCGTGATTCACATGTCGACATACATACAAAAATAATTCCTTCGTTCCATTTAGAAACTCAAACTAAAAGTATATTTAAGGAGAAACTTGGAAGTCTTTCGGAGTTGGTTTTATCTCTACCGAGGCAAAATAATAGGACCTCTTCCATAGAAAATGTATATTGAAAGTTTCCTAAATGAAGCAAACTGAAGGAAATAAAAAGTTAGCAAAAAACTTCAAGAGTGTCATGAGGAACAATCTCCCTCAATTCCGTATGGTGCAAAGGTGATCTATAGTGGTTTATAAATAGAAAAATCATGATGTAAATAGCTATGTGTAATTTAAATCAATCCAAAGTTAATCCAATATTGTAATTGATTGTATGTTCTATCCAAAATATGACCAATTTTAGTAGAAACATTTTTGATTCCTTGGTTTAAGCATCCACATAAAATGTACAAAAGAATGGTTACAAGTTCAATGTTAGTTTGTTTGATGTCTTTACTTCAAGCTAAAAGTCATCTATTTACTATCAATAACTAAGAGCATCATCAACCCAAGATAAGAAATGGGAATGTACCTTCATTTTTGTTGGTGGGGTCACTTGTGTGGGAGAATGAGGTACCTTTAGGGCTCCAATGCAACCACAGTAAAGCATAAGCCAGAGATGGCCTTGTTGAAACGACCTCCTTATATGGCAAATTTGCTCATTTTCCAATGTTTTAGGCTCTTTTTTAGTGCCCTAAAACTTCCACTGCATTTGCATTTGTTGCTAGAATGACACGTTGCTTGCAATAGCTTGCAACTTCTCTGCAACAACTCACAAGTGCTTGCAAGTGACTCTCTTGTGCCTAAATCTGCGACAGGAGTGAAAGGGTTTGTTTGGTGAACAAGATTGCACGCAACGCAGGGGCTCAATCCCAAACCCAGTGTATGGTTGATGCTCTAAGCCTACAAGCATAAAAACAACATTCATGATTTCAATACAACAATTGTTAACATAAAGATTCCTTAAACAAAGGAAAAGGTCCTCCATAAGTGGCTCCTCTTATCTTATATATATGCCACCTCTAACTCTTTCAACTATGGCCTCGACTCTACACGTTGCAAAAAACATCAAACAAGTTAACTTCGTGTATGAATCCATACTTTGTTATCTTTTTGCGACAAATAAAACTCAAGCTCTATGTCATGGCTGTCAATCAGCTAAATCACATACCTGAGAAAGAGAGCTTGGTGCAACATTCCCCAGTCCAGTTTCAAAGACAAGATTCATCTCTTTTACTGCATTGTGAGAACAAACCGCTCCCATCATTCAATTTTCTCCAAAGACAAACCCCCCTTGAATATCACAACTCCAGTGACCCCTTCTGATCTAGCAACTGGACTCAAGCAACCATAAATTTGAAAAGTCTATCCTTTTAGTCTGCCAAAAAAAAACTGCACACACCAATGTCCTGTATTGTAAACAATTTAAGTGCGGAGTAACTGAACTGCTAATGAAGGCGACAAAAGAACAAATGACAAAAATGGAACGAAGCAACTTAAAAGCAGAGATCAAATACCTAAGGAGAAACAACAGAAGAAAAAGACAGATAAAGGGTAACACAAATTAAAAGGGAGTAAAATTATGCATTTGAGATCAGCAAATTCGACCCCAACCAATTCCATTCCGAGAAGATCTGCCAAGTGTGGAAAAAACCAAAACTACTGATTCGTCAAGTGACAGCCCTATGCACAATATTTAATGACAACTTTACTCGTAAAAACCACAATAAATAAAACCCAACTGTTTCACAACAAAAAAAATTAACATTCGGACACATCCACACAACAATCCGACACATCAACGAAGCCTCAGCAAGCCCAACAACACAGATACACCGACATAAACTCAATCTTCAACAACATACCATGCACAACGTCCACAACTTGAGTCCAAAGGAGATCAGATTTAAATGTAATGTAGTACAAACCCACAAAAAAATATGGTGACGCCTAACAAGGTATAGTAGTACAATCGGAGCACCAGCAGCAGCGTCCACTAACCAGACCTCCGCGCCGTGTGGAGTGGCTCCTCCCCAAATTCACATCAGCACCCCCACCGTTATTACTGCAATCGCTCGAACAAATCAGAATCGTCGGGCCCACGTCCGGCTCCGTAACTACTCTACTGCTACTGAAACTGCAACTGCTACAAGCCTCCGAATCTACGTGCATTTCCGGAGGCACCCCACATACCCACCCGTGATCACAACACGCTCCTCCTGCAAGCTGACCTGCCCAATCTTCGCGGGCTCCATGACGGCCATGGCGGGAAGCATGCGCCATGCGGACGCCGCCCCACGCGTCTCCCAAACGAGGCACCCCTGAGCTCGTCCAGCGACGGTCCCTGCCTGCCTGCCCCTCGACATCCGGACTCCCAGCGCCGACGCGTCGTCCCATGCGAGGCACCGCAACGGTACCTCTCTAGAATGCGCTCCAAACGTTGCTCTGCTTCGCCGTCTGCGCTCCGCCCCCGAACGGTCCCGAGCCGCCGAACGGCCCGAACGGGTCCGAGTCGTCGTCCGACCCGAACCCCCGCCGCCGCTCCCTCTCCGGCCTCATGCTGTTCGACGAGTCGAACCTCTGCAGCGACCTCTCCCCGCCGTGCCCCGCCCCGTTCACCTCCTCGCTCCCACCTGCGTCCACACAACCAAACCACCACCGCTGCCTCAGATCCCACCCTTCCGCTACATCACCTCTCCACTCACAAATCCAAAGGTCTCCCACGTTTCTCGCATCACGTCCAGCGAACTATCCAGCCCACTCCACCGCTTTCCCTCTCCGAGCACGTTGCCACCACCACGGAACACAACGGAGCAAGGCCTTGCGAAAGGAGCCCCACCTAGGCCTCTGCCCGCACTCGCCCCGCTTCCCGGACCGAACGAATCGAACCGCAGGAAGCTGCCCCCGTCTCGCGACGGCTCGTCCCTCCTCGATCCTCCCGGACTGCCGCCGAACAGCGACGGTGCCGCGTCGTAGCTCGAGTTGCCGAAGAACGACGACGACGCATTCTTCGACTCCCTCGGCGACCCGAACGTGTGCCTCGGAGACCCGAACGCGTTCGACTTCGGCGAGTCCAACGCCCCGAACGCGCTCCTGTAGTCGTCGTGCCCGTTCCCGTTCTTGTCGAAGTTCCACCCCGGGCTCCCCAGCCCGCCGAACCCTCTCGCCCCCGGGCTCGACTCCCTCCTCGAGCTGTCGAACCCCCCGGGACTGGATATCCGAATCGACCCGTCGAACAGCGCTCCCCTCGGGCTCGACACTCTCAGCGCGTCCATGTCCACGGACTCCGCCATCGACCCTCGTTCTCTTCCGAACCGCGTCTGCCCTCGCGCGCTCGCCAGCTCCATCGACGTCTGCCAGCCAACGCCGCACAGTCACTCATCCCGCCATTACAAACGCTCGTGCAACTCAAAACACCCTCCCGTTCCACACCGCTTCCCATGCACGGGCCCCCGGTCCAGATCCATACTCGCCCGGAAACACCAACGGCGCACATCCGACTATTGGTGCAACCCGCTGCGTGCTAATTGCCGGACCACGAATTAAGAGACCGCACTTACACATACTCACACGCGCCCACACAACCTCCGCCCGCCACACCCTTCCTCCCGTACACATACAGTTGTGACCGTCTCCGGCAACAGCACCGGAAAGAACGCCCACTTCCACATCGGCCAACACTACCGTACCTGAGTGCTCAGACCGCCGCTGCCGCCCTGCCCCCAAGAACCGCGAAAATCCGCGTTCGCATCCTCGTCCTGGAACCCCCACGCAGACGCACTCTCCCCGAACGGGTCTCTCGAATCGAAGCCGCTCCTTCCTCGCCCAAAGCTGCGCTCACCACCATCACACACTCGTCAACTCCCACAACCTTCCCCACGACCGGATCAAGCAACTCAGGACACAACACACCACTTTCACATCGCTACCCAACAGCCCACCCAGCTCCCACGCGCTCGTCGTCAATCCCGCGCACGCCACGCTACACCCACACCCGCGACCACGGACAACTAACATCACCGCACCTTTCGTTCCCAGAATCGAACGCCGCTTCGCCGCGGAACGCGTCCCCGCCGCCCTCTGCCTCCGAGTCGAATCCGCCCGAGTACCTGCATCATCACTCCCGATCTCGGTCACATGCCCCTCTCCGGGAAACCCGCTCCCGACCTCGCACTTTCGCTGCCAGAACATCCCGTCCTCCCACTCACCTCGCGCTCGGAAGACTCGCGTTGAACGCGTAGTCCTTGTGCCGCGAATCGGATGGCGACACGTCGCGCTCGCCGCCGCCCTCCAAGCTTCTCTTCGCGTCCTCACTGTCCCATGCGCCTCCGAACCCCGCGCGACCCCTGTCGGACGCCGAGAAAGGCTCCTCGTCAGGCCCCGCTTTGAAAGGATCCCCCGGAAGCGTCGGATCCGACGCGAAGTCGAACCCGTCGTCGAAAAGGCTCTCCCCATTGCCCCACGCCGCCGATTGTCCGCCCTTCGTCGAAGACGGAACCTCGTCGCCCAAATCATCCATGATGTCGCGCACGTTCGTGAATCCTGCACCCGCCCAAATCCACCACCCATCAGTGCCGCACATTCCACACTCCACTGCCCAAATGTCCGTCTACCATCCACCACCACCGCAAATCTACCCACGCCCACAGTCTCCGTCGTGCCCATTGCAGCGCCACCAAGCCTCCCTCCGTCGCCCAGGCTCCTTTCAATCCTCAGCCAACACTATGATCCGCTCCCCTTCACGACTGCGGCGAAAGCGACCCTCTAACATTCACAGCACGGGGGACGCCGCGCAACCCGCCCATGACTACCATGTTCCCCACTCCACGCACCTTCGTCGTCGAATCTGTCCCAGTCTTCCACCCATTCCATCGCGTTGTCGGGGACTCCTTCGAAACCTGACAACACCAACCCCGCACCCCACTCCCTTTATCATGCCCGAACACCTCGCATCAAACGCCCACTGCCCGCTCCCTCCGCTACTCCAACGGATCCAGACAGGCACCCACGCCAGCCCACACCGTAGCCACAAATGACGGCGCTGACATCTGTGCCGGCGACACACCCACCATAACTGCCTGCCTGCCTCACAACACCCGGCACAAGGAAAACACGTACCGGTCGACACCTCGATGGGAACTGCGGACTTCGGTCTCACTCCCAGAGCCCTGCCTCGTTCGTACAGACTCTTCTTCAAATCGTCCAGGTTCGCCGATAGATGATTCGCCCGCTTCTGACAATTCCCACACCACAGCTGCGTCAGGACCACGGATCCAACCGTCCACTACACTTTCCCGTGCCCATGCACTCCGCACACACAAACCCACCCCATCTCCGCATGCTCAGTCACGTCCGGACCCCAGCGTACAACGCAAGGTCCCCGCTGTCGGTCGACTCCAAGTACCCGGTCCGGCAACCAGAATACACTGCGAAAAAAGGAACCTCTCGACGCTGCAAAACCTACCTCAACGGATTCGTCGCCATCGCCGCCCTTGTCCAGCTTCGCGATAGCCGTATACAGCTCCATCTTCTTCTCCTGCAACAACCACAAACAACGTGTCAACACCTCCCAACATTCTCGTTCCACCCACATCACATCCATCACCGCCACTCTCCGCCGTTACCTACGCCTCACTTCACACGACCATCCCCATTCCCTTCTACCCACCCTTTTGCTCTTCTCACGTCTACCGCACCACGCCAGAGGAGCCACTGACAAAAAACGTCACACCCGCCCCGCAAGCATCCCATATCTTTGGCTTTGAAAGTCCCGCCCACTCTCCTCCAAATTCAACCACACGGCGTGTCCCCAGAACACGTCCTCCGACAAGCGGTCATTCCCGAGGAGCTGAACACCGCCCCAGAGAAAACGAGCAAGACACACAAGGGCCGCGCATACTCTTGCAACGGGAACATGGCAACCGCAAACACAAACCCGCCCACCTGAATGTCTCGGAATGCTGCCTCCTCCGCTTGCAGCCGTGAGCTCACTTCACCCGCTGCCTTGAACCGCTGGTCGTACTTCTTCCCCAGCGCGTCAGTCTGCGTCAAAAACCAACCACCCCGCCAAACCCGTCTCAGATACCCTCTCCGCACATTCCCACCACCCCTGCGCTTACCCCGCAGCCGTCCACCCGTGTGCACCACTACATCCACACCCAAGCAAACAAGTCGCTCCGTGCACTAACCTCTCTCCTTTCCGACCCCACCCTCTCCTTCACCTCGTCCAGCTGGTTGTCGCACCGGCTCTTGAACAGAATCTGCCACCACCCCCAACCCGCCCCATCGCACCACTCAGTCCCCGACACCACAAACCATCCACCTCACTCACAACCTCCCACAGCACGTGCCAAAGTCGCAGCCCGCCCATGGCCGCCGCCGCCTCCCGTTCCACCGCACCCGCCTCTGCCTAGCGCCATTCGACGGCTCTCTCCCACTGTCACAAACACAACTCCCCGTCTCTCCTCCAACCGGCTCATTGCACTAAATGCCCGATCCCGTGCGCGCACCATCCGTTCCAGAGAAACATCGACAGATCCAGCAAATCGGCCCCACAACGACCACTCACGATTTCTTGCAGCTTCGCTCGGTACAGCTCGATCTTCTCCTTGTAATCCTGGATCTCCCTGTCCAGCTCGTACACCTGGCCCCACACCACAAAACCAACGCCACCCGCTTTCAGACTAAGGCCACCGCCGCGCTCAACCACCACGCCACAGCAACACGTGTCACCCCAGACCGCCCGCTCTCACATACCACCACAATCTTCGCCCACCTAGCCTCCTGCAATGCAGGAAACATACCATCCAGTCCCACACCAGGCGGCCAACGAATCCCCCCTCCCCCGCCCCGACTCACAATCGCTCACCGACCCACGCCACCATCTCGCTGCATCTCAACGCACGCACAGCAGAGAACCAACTCTAAGCAATCTCACACGCGCAATGCCCACCGCACATCCTCGCCAAACAGCCCCAATCACTACTCCCAACTCCTCCCACCGGACATCATGCCCGCGCCCATCAACTCTCTCCCATTCCCACGCCCATCAACTCTCTCCCATTCCCACGCCCAAACCCCTCTCACGCCCCTACCACCCCCGGTCCCTCCCCTCCCTCCCTCCCTACCTTCTTGTCCGCTTCCTCCGCAGCTTTGTGCTTCGTCTTCAGCATCTCCTGCTCGTCCCGGCTCAGCTGATCCACCAGCTCATCCTCCAACGCTGGAACTTTCGATTTGTAACCCTCCTCCGCCGCTGCTCCGCCACCCGTCTGCCCCGGTGCTGGCACGCCTCTCTCCGGCATCTGCAGCGGCTGAAACTGCGCGGCTGCCACCGCTGCAGCCGGAACCGTCGCCGTCCCACCTGCCGCCGCCCGCGGACCACCTGCTCGCCATTGCAACTCACACCGTCAGCCAGCCACTCCATACCTTCCACCCGACCGACCCCAACCCCCGACGCCACCTCCACCAAAGCCTTCACCGACTGCCACACCTGTCACATGTCGCCAAACGGGACCGCTCTGCCCGCCCGGCCCCTGCCCCGCCGCTCCCTGCAAGCTGCCCGGGTGGATGCCCGCAGGCAGTGCGCCTGGCAGCGCCCGTCCTTCCCTGAATCGCTCCATGAAGTACAGCGCCGTGCAGAACTCGCGCAGCGACAGCATGCTGTCGTGGTCTTGATCCGAAAGATCCCAAACTTGCTTCAACACCCCTGCAACAACCACGCACCCCACTGCCCATCAGAACTCCCCGAGCCCCGTCAAACGCGATCAGCCATCCACGTCCGTCCATCCCGACACCAGCCTCGCCCCCTCACCCTCCCACGCCAAACCCACCCGCCATACCTCTCGGAAGTTGCCAACTCAGAAACAGCTCCCGCGCTTGCTCCCCCGTGATCTTCCCGTCCTTGTCCGTGTCCACCTTCGCGAACACTCGGCTGTACCTCTCCACGTCGTTGCCGGACATTTGCGGCCACGCCGCCCCCGTCGCCGGACCGCCCTGTGGCCTCACCAAGGACCCTGGCCCCATGCCCATCGCTCCGCTGCCAGCCGGACCTCCACCCTGAGGGATTCCGCCACCGCCACCGGGACCTCTCCCACCCCCTTGCGCTGCCATTTGCACGGATGCAACCGCCGGACCGCTGAACATCGACTCCTCGAGCTGCTTCACCCCACCGCCACCGCCACCACCCGGCTTGGACTGACCCGGAGCTGGCACGGAACCCGCCTTCGCACCCTGGCTCCCCGGGAACGTGCCCGCGCCCGCACCGGATCCCGCTGCGCCGCTGCCCGCGCCACTCGTCCCCGTCGCCTTGAACCCGCCGCTGAACAGATCCATCGCCCCACCGAACGCTGCTCCCGCCTGCCCCTCCTTCGTCGAGCTCGGACCAGGAAATGCAGCCGGACCCTGCCCTGCCGCCGTCGTGCCGCCGCCCGCATTCGCACTGCTCGCCGCCGATGCCGAAGAAGCCGGCGTCACGGGCCTCGACTGCCCCGACCTCGGCGTCGTCACCGCCGGGCTCGGACCCGTCGACCCGCCGCCGGAACCCGCCGCTTGGCTCGCCCCGGGAGGAGCGTTTGCCTCCTTCGGAGGCCACGCCGAGTTCGTCGTGAACAAACTCCCCAGCGACGGTCTCGCTGGCGGAGCGCCGGCTGCGGGAGGCCTCGCCCACCCCTGCTGCTGCGAGAACCCCGTCGGTGCCACCTGCAGCTGGCCCGCCGACGGAGGGTACCGCGACAGGCTGCTCGTCTGGGACGTCAGCTGCGGACCCCCGGAACCTCCCGCCGACACACTGCTCGTCTGCGGACCCACCTGCTTGGCAGGCCCTCCTCCGTGTGCACCTTGTGCCGCCGCCGCGCCGGGTGCGCTGCTCGTGTGCGGGGAGAACTGCTTGCCCTGAGCCCCGCCGTACGCCCCCTGCGAACCCATCAAACCGTTGCCCTGCACGCCCGCTCCCCTCCCGCTCGCACCGCCGTTGCTACCCTGCACGCCGCGCGCCTGCGCTTCCTGCCCGTTCGCCTTGATCGCACCGAGCATCTTGCGAAGCTGCGCGCGCCAGTGCGGCGCGGGCGCGCCGAGCGCGCGCCAGGTCCTTGACTTGTCGAGCACCGAATAAGGCGGGCGCGCCGCTGGCGTCGGATAGTCGGCGGTGTCGATAGGAACGATCGGCACGGCCTTGTCGAGCAGGCCGATCGCGAGCGCCTCCTCCTGGATAGCCACCGCAAAGTCGTACCAGCTCGCCGCACCGCTGTCCGTATAATGGAACACGCCACTCGCCCCCTGTCGCGCCAGCGTCCACAGCGCCTGGGCAAGGCCGGGCGCATAGGTCGGCGTGCCGATCTGGTCGGCGACGACGCGGACGTGCGGATGAGCCGCCATCAGACGCAGCATGGTGCGGACGAAATTGCCGCCGGTCGGCGCATAGACCCAAGCGGTGCGCACGATCAGCGCATCGGCCCCCGCCGCCGCCTCGCCCGCGAGCTTGGTTCGGCCGTACGCGCCGAGAGGACCGGTCGGCGCATCGGGCGCATAGGGAATTCCGGAACGACCGTTGAAAACAAAGTCGGTTGAGACGTGGACGAACCGCGCGCCGCGCGCGCGCCGCCTCCGCGAGGTTTCCAACAGCGGTGGCGTTGACCGCAAGCGCGGCCGCCTCATCGCCCTCCGCCTTATCAACGGCGGTGTAGGCGGCGGCGTTGAACAGCAGGTCGGGCCGGACCGCCGCGACCACCGCCCCGACCGCCGCGGGATCGGTAACGTCGAGCGTATCAAGATCGTGGCTGACGACCTCGACCCCCGCCGGCGCGGTCGCGGCGAGACCGCGCCCGAGCTGGCCCTTGCCGCCGACGATCAGCGCCTTCATGCGAACGGCTCGATCTCGGCGAGCGGCGCACCGACCTTGTCCTTGCCCGAAAGCTGCGGCTCGCTCCCGCCGAGCTGGTCGAGCCGCCAGTCCGCGCCGATCGCCGGATCGCTCCACAGCAGCGAGTGCTCGGCCGCCGGATCGTAGGTCGCGGTACATTTGTAGAGGAAGTCGGTGTCGTCCTCGAGGCTGAGGAAACCGTGAGCGAAACCCGGCGGCACCCAGAACATCCGCTTGTCCGCCGCCGACAGCTCCACTCCGACCCATTTCCCGAACTGCGGCGAGGAACGCCGGATGTCGACCGCAACGTCCCAGACGCGGCCCGCGACGACACGCACCAATTTGCCCTGCGGGTTCGGATTTTGGAAGTGGAGCCCGCGCAGCACGCCCTTGGCTGACCGGCTGTGATTATCCTGAACGAACGCCAGATCGAGCCCGGCCTCACGAAACCGCTCGGCGTTCCAGCTTTCAAGGAAGAAGCCGCGATCATCGCCGAATACTGCCGGCTCGATGATCAGCGGCCCTGGGATCGCAGTCTCGATTAGGTTCATGCGATCGCCGCCCGTCCTTCGAGCAGACCCATCAGATAGTCGCCATAGCCGCTTTTGCGCAGCGGCGCGCGAGCTGCGGCAGGCCTACCTGATCAACCCGCACGACATCGACGGCCTGAAGGCGACGATGGTCGAGGCGATGGAGGCACCGGCCCGGATCAAGGCCCGGCGGATGCGGCTGCTGCGCCGGCAGGTCTTCGAGCACGACATCGACCACTGGCCAAGGCGTTCCTGGACGACCTCGACCGCGTGGCCCACGCCCAGGTCGACTGGCCGGGCCGCTCCCCCCGCGAGCGTCGGCACCGGGCACGACTAGCGCTCGACCGGTGGTCGGGTGAGGGTCTCGACGGCCCGTCGTCGGGTGCTGGTGGCTCCCCCGACTGGACTCGAACCAGTAACCTGCCGATTAACAGTCGGCTGCTCTGCCAATTGAGCTACAGGGGATCGGGCCTGGACGAGGTTACCAGCCCGGCGACGACGAACCGTACTCCGACTGCAGCTCCGTCATGGCTCGGGCGGCCTCGTCCGCGACGCCCTCGGCGCTCCAGCTCAGCCCGCGGGTCAGCGTCGAGTGCCAGCTCAGGTCCGCCGTCCCGGCGAGGTCGCGGCGGGCGGTGACCGTCACGCCGCGGTCCCCCCGGATCGCGACGAACCGCTCCATCACGATGCTCGCCGCGACCCGCTCGCGGAACAGCTCGGGCAACCGTCCCGGCTCGGCGAGCGTCACGCGACCCCGCCGGCCCCCGTACCGGGTCCAGGAGAGGGCACGCGACTCCACGTTCCAGCCGCCGTGCTCGATCTCGTGCCACCCGACGTGGCTCCACGACGGCGCCGACCCGGGCGTCGTCCCCCCGTCCGCCACGGAGAGCAGCGCCGGGCTGCCGACGACGTAGCCGTCCTCGGCGTGCGCCCAGGCGAGGATGCGGGTCGGCGCACCCGGGCGGTCGGCGAGCGACGCCCGCCAGGACGCGTGCAGCTCGCGCGGCAGACCCCGGCTGGCGAAGCGGGGCCTCACCACGACGTCGGCGAGATGTCAGGCACACCCGTCATTGTGCCTGCGCACCCCACCTCGACGGTCCCGACCGGCCCCGCACCAGCGGCGCGGGCCGGTCGGGACAGTCACGACCGCCGGAGCGCATTCCCCCCGAGTCCGCTCCTCGCGGCGCCGCACAGACTCTGCGTGATCGGCCGCCGGTGCTCCAGGCCCGGGTAGTGACCATTGACACCGCCGCAGAACTGGGTTAGGCCCTCCCTGTGCGGTCTGATCCCGCCTCGGTCGCGGTCGGAGCACCGCCCACCGCGGCGTCCACTCCGAAGAGCCCGACGGCCATGCCGTCGGCCGACCCGCCGGAGTCGCTGCCCGACGTCCTGCTCGACCTGGCCGGGACCTTGGCCACCGCGCCCTCGCTCACCACGCACGTCGACATCACGCTGCCGGTCCTGGCCCGGCTGTGCGACGCCACGGTGACGGTCTTCGCCGTCGCCGGGTCGCAGGCGGCCGGCGTCCGGTGCTGGCCGACCGACCTCGGCTGGGCCCGCTCGCTGCGCGACGTCTTCGCCGACTCGTGGGAGTCCGGACCGCTGACGCTGTGGTGCCGCGAGGTCGGTGTGGTGCCGCCGGTCCGGATCCACGACGTCTTCGGCGGCTGGGGCACCGAGCCCGGGCTGGTGATGCCGCACGCCGGCCGCGTCCTGGGCGAGCTGCTGGTCGTCCCGGTCGCCTGCACCGGCGCCACCATCGCCGCCTATTTCGTGATGCGCTACGAGCGGGGCTTCGACGACACCGAGGTCGCCCGCGCCCGGGGTGTGCAGACGGTGGCCGTCGCCTCGCACGGCCGCTTCCTGCGCCCCCCGGAACCCGCCCTGACGGCACGCCAGCACAGCGTCCTGCGGCTGCTCGCCGACGGCCGCACGGTCCGGGCGATCGGCTCGCGGCTGGGCATCAGCCAGAGCACGGTCGACAAGCACGTCCGTGATCTACCGCCGGCTCGGCACCCAGGACCGGGCCTCGACCATCCG